>SJXQ01007270.1:111793-208958 GCA_006408695.1 Aepyceros melampus
GGGGGAGGAGGGAGGCTGCAGGAGCACAGCAGGAGCCAAGTGAGCCTAGGCCCATGCTAGCCTCCTGGGCAGTCCTTCTCCAGGAGCAGACGGTGGCTTGGCTAAGTCCACATTCTGATTCTAGAAAAATGAGGGCGCCCTGTTGGAAGCAGCTGTGGAGACTGTCATTTTCCATGGAACAATTCTCTCTTTTGTCTTGGTAGAGCTCAGAGTATGGAGGAAGCCCAAGAAAACAGGAAAGAGGAAAGATGGCTTTGCCTTTAGGTGTGCGTATGGCACTTGCGTTTTCCTTTTTTGTCTGGCTGATATTGTCTGCCCTCCTTTCATTTTATTGTCACCACTCTCATCCTAATATCAACGGTCATAAAACACTATTAATTGTGTGGTTCAATGCAAGTAGCATGTTTTAACCCACCACACAAATGCCCTATAGCCTCTAAAGCAAGATGCAATTTGAGAGACTATCAGGCTATTTTGGAGAGTAGAGCCAGAAGAAATACCAGAGCCTGGTTGTTCTTGGAACTATTTATGAATAAATTGAGTGGTAAAAAAAAAAAAAAAACCATCACTGACATTTTTTTTCTGGCCTAACCATTGTATCAAAGTAGAATAGCAAATGGACTCAAACATTCTACTGAGTGTTCAATATGCATCAGGCACTGGAAAAGACCTTGATGCTGGGAAAGACTGAGGGCAGAAGGAGGAGGCGACAGATGATGAGACAGTTGGATAGCATCACAAACTCAACGGACATGGGTTAGCAAACTCCGGGAGACAGTGAAGGACAGGGAAACCTGGCATGCTGTAGTCCATGGGGTTGCAAAGAGTTGGACACAACTGAGTGACTGAACACTAACAACAAAAACTGTTCTAAATACTCTATTCTAATGAGATAATTGAAATCCTGACAACCCAATAAGGGAGACATGACAGTTTTACAGGTGGAGAATCTGATGCACAGAGAGAAGTTCAGTAACTTCCCAAAGACTACACTGTGGGAAGATGCTGGAGGCCAATCAAACAGGCTGCGTCCTAGCCTGCAGAAAGCCCATGGTTGCTAACGGCTTGCTCAGGAGAACAATTATAGATTATACATTTACTTCTTAGACTATTTAGAAACATTTATTTTAAAAAACATTTTATACATCTGTGTCTCTTTTGCTGTCTTGCGTACAGGTTTATCATTCCCATCATTCTAAATTCCATATATATGTGTAAGTATACTGTATTGGTGTTTTTCTTTCTGGCTTACTTCACTCTGTATAATCGGCTCCAGCATCATCCACCTCATTAGAACTGATTCAAGTGTATTCTTTTTAATAGCTGAGTAATACTCCATTGTGTATATGTACCACAGCTTTCTTATCCATTCATCTGCTGATGGACATCTAGGTTGCTTCCATGTCCTGGCTATTATAAACAGTGCCACAATGAACACTGGGGTACACGTGTCTCTTTCAATTCTGGTTTCCTTGGCCTTTTGGACTCTGTGGGAGAGGGAGAGGGTGGGATGAGTTGGCAGAGTGGCAGTGTAACATGTCTGATATCATAAGTGAAACGAATTGCCAGTCCAGGTTTGATGCAGGATGCAGGATGCTTGGGACTGATGCACGGGGATAATCCAGAGAGAAGGTGTGGGTCGGGAAGGGGGAGGTGGGGGTTGGGATTGGGAGTTCATGTATACTTGTGGCTGATTCATGTCAATGTATAGTAAAACGAATACAGTATTGTAAAGCAAAACAAACTAAAAAATAAAAATTAATAAAAAAAAAATTTTATGACCTGACTATTCTAAAATGCCTATTTCCAACAGGCATAAAAAGAAAACTCTCTTTTCCCAAGTGGCCTACATCACTTCCCGCAGAGGTTTCACCCAGGCCTCATGGAGATGGAGGCTTTGGGTCACCCCTTCTTGTGTCCTCATGAACTTCAGTGGCTCCCTGAGCCTCTTGGATGATGTCCAGTCCCACTATTGACTTCTAACTGCTCAGAAGTCTGAGAGCAAATTAATTTGGTAGTTTGTGATGTGAAGGGAATGTGGCTCCGCAATGTATGGAAAGCTCCAGAATGTGCGGATCACGGAGAGGCAAGGGCCTCCCCTTCCCCTGCCCAGGTGGCCCTTCCTCCTGAAGTCTCCTGTCTGGTGATATGCCTCAGCCATCTATCCACTTGGTTAACATTAGGAAGTAATTATCTTCAGCTTGCGGAGGGTCAGTGTTTGACCCAGGACCCAAATCAACATCTGTAGTCACCACACTTGACAAAGAGATTTATCACGCCTGGAAAGAGAAGGCAATCTGTTGGACCTTCAAGCTGTATTTTTCTGGGAGTCGAATCATCTCAGAAGGTCACACTATAGTGGTAAAAGACCATGGTCTTCCAAGACCAGTGCTATCCATTCTGGCTTCGCCATAGTCAAGAAATATCCATGATTGGCTAACAGAGTGGCAGTGGAAGAATGAAGGCACTGGGGATGTCATCTTTGCAGTGAATTAATCTTTCAAAAGTATTGGCCAACTCTCAGGGTTGAGGTCAAGAGGCCAGGCTGGATGGAGCCTTGGTGGGTATGGGCCATAGAAGAAAACTCTGATTTTAACTATATGATTAAAATACATTATCAGTCATGTTTTATTTATTTATTTTTATTCACTTAGTAAATTTACTTATTTACTTCTAAAGGCAGGGCCTTTAGAATCCACCTGCAATGCAGGAGCCACAGGAGACCTAGGTTCGATCCCTGGGTTGGGAAGATCCCCTGGAGGAAGGCATGGCAACCCACTCCAGGATTCTGGCCTGGAGAACCTCACAGACAGAGGAGCCTGGCGGGCTACAGTCCATGGGGTCGCAAAGAGTCGGACACGACTGAAGCAACTTAGCACACACGCATATATTCCAAAGGCAGGATGGCAGAAAGGGACAGAGTAGAACCTCAACTCTTCATTTATTAATTGTGTGACCCTGGAAAAGTCACATAAAGCCTCCTGCTCAGTTTTCACAGCATGAGGAGGCGGGGCCTGACAATCCATCATCCCCTACTTAGTTATAATAGTAATGGTTATCATTTCAGGTGTATGGGTAGGGTTACGTTTCCATTTTGCTTTGGGATTCTTAGAAAGTTAAAGACTCTTCAAACCATGAAACATTTAAAAAGCAAGCAAGTTTATCATTTTCACTGCATCCTGTATGTAGATTGATATAAAAATATACAGTTAGCAGCTGGAACAGAATGTAAAAAATTTTTTGAGTCATTTCAAAACCTACGCCATGTGTTGAATGGAGATTTCCGAGACCTCTACAATCACTAACTTCAGCACTCACCTCTAATATATTCCGACTTAAAGTGTGCAACCTTGTTTAAAATGCACTGCTAAAGCATATATTTTCATGTATTGCTATGTCTGAATGCATGATAACCAGGTTGAAAATCAAATTATCTGTGTTAGGGTGAATATTATAGTGTGAATACTGCCTGCTGGGCTGTGAATGAATCTTGTAAACACAATCAAATGCATCTTTCCCTTTCTACTGCATTGAGCACCCCCACCCCACTCAGAGAGGCAATTCTTCCCCTCCCTTCTCATTGTCACGGCAGTTCATGTTTATTGTGGGTGACATCTTCAGCTTCAATGCAGTATGAGCTCTGCCATGTTGGAACTGTTCTCTGAACCTGTTCTCTGAACTGTTCTCTGTTCTCAGCCTGGAGACGAAAGTTGCTTCAGGAATAAGGAAAAATAAAGAAATAAATGTCACCCTTTCCCTACAGGTATGTGACATGCTTTGTTTAACTATAAGTGTCTGCTGAGAAATTTCAAGTTTCCCAAATGGTTTTACTGAGGGCAAAGAGATTTACTAAATTATCCCAACAGGAGGGGGCTGGTATCCACATGTGACATTGGGAGCAGAACCTGAAATTCAAGCCCAGGGCTTTCAAGGAGGAGAGTGAGTGAGTTCAGTGCTCTCACAGGCTTTGAGCCCCTGCTCCATTGCTGTCTAAACACTCTGTGGAGCAGCTATGATCGTTTATGCAGTGCATGGCTGGAGACACAGACAAGGGATTAAGGGAGGACTTGATCTGATGGAAAGAGAGCATGGCTGCAAAGCCATACAAGGCAAGGTTTCTGTAAGATCTGAGCAGGCGATGGCCCATGTGGGGCTGCACTCGATCTTTCCTCCCACTGGCAGCATCCTTGCCTCCTGTTGCCAGATCTCCAAAGTGCACCACTGCAACTTCCAGAAAGGAAAAATAAACTCCATGAATTATGGGGTTACTCTGACCAGTCCTTTATATAATGAGGCAGTTAGTTGCTCCCTTAGCAAAATAGTGAAGGTGATGATCTTAGAGATGAATTTCTCTTTCCTTCCTACATTTTTTTTTCTTTCCTCATTTGTACCTGTCCTTACTTGACCCCAGTGCTTAAGGCCCCACAATCAGACCCCCCTGACGCTGATCTCCTGAAGAGCACCCACTTGAGCAGCACTTCATTGTTTCCTGGACCCATCATCTTAGTTTTCTCCTACATCCAAGTCCTCTTGTCTGTGGACCTCTGAGGAGTGAGTACTGATGAGGTCTCATAGCTCAATTCCCAGGCAAGTCTCCTGTTTTATCTGAGGTCTTCAATGCCATGATTGAAAGGAAAGAATCAACAGTGATGTTGTAGATATGGGGCAGTGATATAAACAGTGATATATACATTCTAGATTCCTGTTAGCTCTGGAAACATTGCTTCCCAGCAGCCACCTCTGCACAGTTGGCTTGGCTATTCCCAGGACACAGCTCTGTTGATTTGTCATGGATTTTGGGAGTTGGATACTCCCAAGCTCTCCTGAGAGTAGCGAGGATTTTGTATCATCTTTTAGGAAGGTACTTCCTTCTTTAGCTCCCACTTCTTTGCATGCATTGAAAAAAATGAAACTAAAACAAGCATCAAATTGAGTCATAAAAAGGAAGAAAACATCACAAAAAAGATTCTTTATGTCAAATATAGGAAAGAGATGGGGTCCTCATGGTTGATTCTGCTGCTGTGTTACTAGCAGCCTGTTCAGCGAGTCAAGGGCCATTAGTTTAATAACTAGCTGGCAGAACTGCCTCTACTTCCCCTATAGGTTTCTCTCTAGGCATTGACTGATGTTCATGAAAAGCAGTTCAGGAAACAACTGGGGAAATACAGAGATCGATCAGCACAGACTGAAGTGAAGTGTTAGTTGCTCAATCCTGTCCGACTCTTTGTGACCCCAGGAACTGGGCCCACCAGGCTCCTCTGTCCTTGGAACTCTCCATACAAGGATACTGGAATGGGTTGCCATTTCCTTTTCCAGGGGATCACAGACTAGGAGGCAGTAAGCGCCTCCACTTTTACCATGTACTTCCCTCTCCACTTTTAATGCTCATGCTATTCATTTCTCCCCATTTCCCTTTCTTCCCTAGGAAGACTCACTTTCCGAGGCAGAAAAGATCAGGATTCCTCTTCTTCAAGACTATCCCAAGAACTCAAAGCCTAGTACTTCTGAGTGTTCTATCAGAAACTGCAGAGGAACACGAAAAGCAAGAAACGGGGTCACCTATGGCCTCTTAGCTGTTACTTCACATGCATTACCCACAACCCAGCAAAGAATTGAGCCTTGGGAGGAAAGCAAATTTTCTCTGCACTAATAAAAACAATAATTTATGTACCACTTACAGAAGGCTGGGTACTGTACTGAGGGCTTTACACTCTTTTTCACTTCATCCTTAAAATTTTCATTGTTAGCTTCCTTTTGCAGAGAAGCTAATAGAGGCTTAAAGAAGTTAAGCAAGTTGCTTAGAATCACACAGATGGTCAGTAGCAGAGCTAGAATTCAAACTAAGGCAGCCTGACTCTATAGAAGACAGAAAGAATGTGTGTGTGTGTGTGTGTGTGTGTGTGTGCATGTGTGTGTACACGTGTGTGTGAGCACAGGCACATGCATGCCCACAAATCAGAAAGCAAACTCCCCAAGGGCAGGCCATTGTTCTGCTCTCTACTCTAAACTTCAGCTTAAAAAATAGTCTTTGGCACATAGTAGGCACATTATAAACATATATTGAATGCATGATGAGAGATTGAATTTAATCTAAAGTTTAGCAACAGACTCTAGTATTCTTGCTGGGAGAATCCATGGACAGAGAAGCCTGATGGGCTATAGTCCATGGGGTCACAAAGAGTCAGACATGACTGAGCGTCTAAGCATAACTAAACTCATAATTGTAAAAAATAAGATAACTAATGTTTGCTTCCTTTTTTCAGCATTTCACCTTGATTGTATGTATCATCTCGTTTTATTCTCATGAAAGCCTTTGCAGTTGAGATGGAGAAAGTGAAACAGACTTAGATGTTTATTATAACATCTTATTACTGTTGTGTACCAAGAACTGTGCTATTACTTTCTATTTGTTAAATTATTTAACTCTAATAACCCCAAGAGGTAGTTTTTCTTACTATATTCTTTCTATAGAAGAAAAAAAAAACCGGAGGCACAGAGAGGTAAATGCTTTAAACTAGCGGTCACAGATTTTTCACATGCTCCATGCAACTAGGAAATCTGTAGAGAGCTGAGACTTGTTCTTGTGTCTTAAATATTATTCTTGTATTTTGATTCACACAACATTTTGCCTGAAAGAGATACCTGGGAGATGATTTAATTTCTTTTCCTCTGAGACTTTGAGGCCAAGAGAAGGTGACCGATTTTCCCAGAGTTGCACAGCTAACGGCATAACTAATGGCCAAGCTGAGATTGAAAATGGAGCTGTCTGGTGGAGTAGTAACCAGCTGCAGGTGGCTATTTACATTTAAATTATTTACAAGTCAATAGTTAAAGATTCAGTTTACCAACCAGCCACATTCCACTGGTTCATGTGCAACATGTATTTAAATGCAACCATATGAGGTAACTGAGACTGTATATTTCACTGCCTGGTTGGTTTAGCTCTCTAAATGCACTCATGTTCTTGTTGGCAGCTCTGTGTGCATGCCTTTCTCCACTAGATATTATCATGCTATGGAACCAATACTCTGCATTCACCCATTCATTCTCCTCTTCCATGTTTTTTGATAAGCCCACCATTGCCTTGGGTGATATGAAACAGTTTTTGAAGAGATTTGTGCTTTAAAAGTGAAAGTGCAAATGAAGTCCCTCAGCATGTCCAACTCTTTGCGACCCCATGGACTGTAGCCTACCAGTCTCCTCCATCCATGGAATTTTCCAGGCAAGAGTACTGGAGTGGGTTACTATTTCCTTCTCCAGGGTATCTTCCTGATGTAGGGAACAAGCGCTTTACCATCTGAGCCACCAGGGAAGCCCTTTGTGCTTTATTTAAAGAGCTAAAGCTTTCATTTCTGAAACAACTAAAGTACAATTCCAAGTCATCTTAAGAGTAAATAAAATAATTTCTTACATTTACGTTATTAAGAATTTACAAAAAGCTTTACTGGGCCATTCTATTATTTAAGCTTTAAGATAATCACCTAAAATGAGCACAACTGTCATTAGAGATGAGATGAGAAAGCTGGACTTCTGCATGTGTGAACAGCCAACGCTTACTGGCATGTCAAAGCCTAGATTAGACAACTCGTAAGTATAGACATTTTGGAGGAATTCTAAGCAAGGGACATCACTAGAGAAGGAGATTCTGATTTTCCTTGTTGCTATCTAGTCCATGCCTAGTCTTGGAAAAGCAGAGGTAAATAAGGCATCAATGAAACATGGTCTCTGCACTCTCAGTACTTAAAATCGAAAGTTGGGAAAGCATTGGTTTGGTTAAAAAAGTTTGTTCAAATTTTTCTATATGATGTAACAGAAAAACTCGAATGAACTATTAGGCTCAGTTCAGTTCCGTTCAGTTGCTCAGTCGTGTCCGACTCTTTGCAACCCCATGAATCGCAGCACACCAGGCCTCCCTGTCCATCATCAGCTCCCAGACTTCACTAGGGCTCACGTCCATCAAGTCAGTGATGCCATCCAGCCATCTCATCCTCGGTTGTCCCCTTCTCCTTCTGCCTCCAATCCCTCCCAGCATCAGAGTCTTTTCCAATGAGTCAACTCTTCGCATGAGGTGGCCAGAGTACTGGAGTTTCAGCTTTAGCATCGTTCCTTCCAATGAAATCCCAGGGCTGATCTCCTTTAGAATGGACCAGTTGGATCTCCTTGCAGTCCAAGGGACCTCAAGAGTCTTCTCCAACACCACAGTTCAAAAGCATCAATTCTTTGGCACTCAGCCTTCTTCCCAGTCCAACTCTCACATCCATACATCACCACAGGAAAAACCATAGCCTTGACTAGACAGACCTTAGTAGGCAAAGTAATGTCTCTGCTTTTCAATATGCTCTCTAGGTTGGTCATAACTTTTCTTCTAAGGAATAAGTGTCTTTTAATTTCATGGCTGCAGTCACCATCTGAAGTGATTTTGGAGCCCCCAAAAATAAAGTCTGACACTGTTTCCACTGTTTCCCCATCTATTTCCCATGAAGTGATGAGACCGGATGCCGTGATCTTCGTTTTCTGAATGTTGAGCTTTAAGCCAACTTTTTCACTCTCCTCTTTCACTTTCATCAAGAGGCTTTTTAGCTCCTCTTCACTATTAGGCTAACCCAATGTAATTCTTGTGTATCAACAGAAAAGTGTAAGTTGGCAAGCAGCACCCATCATGGTAACTTACAGTTTTGCCTCTTGATGCAGCCTCATTGACCAGCACATAGTAGGCACTCAAGAAACATTCAATGAATAAATTTCTGTGGGAACAAAATCCAGGCTTAGGTCCAGGCAAGGGGACAAGGCAATGTATCCAGCAATTCAGGATCCTGAAATGTGACTCCATCTTCATCTATTTATGGAGTTGTCAGTTAAAATGTACACTGACTTTTCTCAATACTTGAACTGTTTCCTGATAGCAATTTTTATATAAACACATCTTTACCTCAGGAAATTGGCTGGGGCATTAGATTACCAAGAAAGGCTAAAACCATTGTGGGAAACAGCAAAAAGAGATGGCATTTAAAGTAAAAATAGGAATGGAGGAATGACATAGGAGAACTAGTCACAGAGAATTAACTGTTGGACCCCAAATGCAAGAGCCTTTTGGAAAATGTTTGGGAAGATAAGGCTGTCATTTGATTTGGGTATTTCTGTCACTTGACCCAACTGCTAGGAGAAGGAAAAATTTTATTTTCTTAAAATATATTGAGAATTTCTTGAATGACTCCAAATATCCTAAAAATATTCTTGAATCGGTTATAAACTTTATCTAATACAAACTTTATAAGTTACAAGTAATAATAATCATGTCAGTGTTTCATTGGGAGGATCAATTCTGCTTTTTAAATTTCAAGGGAAAATTAATAATTTAGGAGGCCTATGTTTTATTCATTTTCACCATCCTAGTAGAAAATGAATGAATAGGTAAACATATGAATTATATCAAGGAATGTTTGTAATCTAATTCCAATCAGAAATAAAGATGTAATTGAAAATGAGCACCGTCATTGTCTAATACGTGTCTTTTCAAACTAAGATGTTCATGCTTTCTATAGAGGGAAGCCTAAAAGAGGAGAGAGCTGATAGCTACCCCTAGGATTTACCAGTCTCCTTAACCACTTGAGTGATGCTGCCCCCAAGCTGAAATAGTGTGAAGCCTTGAATTCAATGTTGCTTCTTAACTTTTATACCCACAGGTTCCTCTTCCTCTTGCCCAGGTTCTGTCTTAAAAAGCAGCTAAGCATGATGTCATAGCAGGGGCATCTACAACTTAATTTAGGGCAGGGAGAGAGACCCTAGGGGATAATTACCTAGTAGCCTAATCATGGAGACTGTCATTCCCTCTTCTGTGACTTTCTATAATATCCTCCTAACAGATCTCCCTGCCTCTAGCGCTTGCTGTCTGAAACCCATCTATCTTGTCCTTCTGCAAACTATCTTCTTGTGGTTTGTAGAAGAAATTGCAAACTTTTTAGCCAAGCAGCTCATGCCAGGCACCATCTGACACTAGCCTGCTTCTAAAGACAAACCTCTTTGCTCATTGCTTAAATATATTCATATTGAGGATTTTCATGTGCCACCTCCCCTCCCTGAAACTGAATCTCCAAGTCTATGCATTTCTTTGTCTTGTAGTAAGATGAAATACTTATTGAATGAATGGATTGATGGATTTCATCCCTGTGTTTCTTTTAATTCCAAACTATTCTATAAATCTTTTATCTTACTAATGTATTTGTGTGTTACCATCCATCCTTTGAATTATATTAATTATTCCTGTTTAATCAAGTCATATATGACTCTTTTGTGACCCCAGCCTGCCAGTCTGCTCTGTTCATGGAATTTCTCAGTCAAGAACACTGGAGCGGGTTGCCATTTCCTTCTCCAGGGGATCTTCCCAACTTAAGAATTGAACCCGCATCTCCTGCACTGGCAGGAGTATTCTTTACCACTGAGTCACCTGGGAAGTCCTTGTCTATTATTTGGCACTCAGTAAATGCTGGCTTGTGTTAATTATTAATTAGCCAACTCATTAATTAAATCAATGAACATTTATTGGGTGCCTGTTATGTAGCAGACTCTGCACTAGGCACTGGGGAAAATAAGCTTCTGTCCACTATAAGGAGCTTTTAATAGGGGAACAGATGAGAAAATCCCAGTCGTTGCTATGAGAGAACACACAAGAAGTGCTGTGCAAGCTCACTGGAAAAATCCAGGTGAAGGTGATTCAGCTAAGTCTGAGGTTCAAGAATTGTTTCCAAGAAGTGCTAGTGTTTGGTCTGAGGGCTGTTTATTTGATTCATCTTTTCTCTTCACATCTACTTGGATGGGATTTTTGCTTTGATTGTGGTCTCCTACTTAGTAATAATATTCATCCTTTGAATTTTGAACCATCTTACCATGATTTAAAAGATTTCAGATATATATCTCAATTAATTCTCTTAAAACCTATCTGATATTGCTAGTCAAGCAGGGAGGACCATGGTACACAAGAGCAATAATTATTCCATCTCATGGCCAGTGTGCCTGTACAAGGAAAGTTTTCTGATCCCTACTAGAGGCTTTGAAATCGACTGGGCAGTTTGAGGAGTTGGCATTATTTAGGAAGAGCTTGGATTTTCTGGTTTTTCTTCTTCTTCTTTTTTTTTTTTTTTTTGGTTTTTCTGTTTTTAAGTTTGTTTTATTTATGGCTGAGCTGGATCTTTGTTGCTATGCGCAGGCTTTCTCTAGTTGTAGTGAGTGGGGGCTACTCTTTGTTCGTTGCGTGGGCTTCTCACTTCTGTGGATTCTCTTGTTGTGGAGCACAGGCCTTAGGGTTCCTGGGCTTTAGTAGTTGCAGTAGGCAGGCTCAGTAGTTGCAGAGCATGGTCTCTAGAGCACAAACGCAGTAGTTGTGGGGCATGGGCTTAGTTGCCCTGTGGCATGTGGAATCTTCCTAGATCAGGGATTGAATCCATGTTCCCTGCACTGGCAGGCAGATTCTTTACCACTGGGCCACCAGGGAAATCCTCTGGTCTGTCTTTAATGGTGCTGAGCTGAATCAACTCTCCCTTCTGTTACCATTGATCCAGGCCTTGTTTTTGGAAGAGTGAGAACAAGTCACTAGGAGTAGGTGGAAAAGCACTAGGAGAACCAACATTAAGAAGCATCTGGGGACATGAGGGTGGGTAAATGATGAAATCAAGAGACATCTTTTTGGAAGTACATTCAAAGAAATTCTCTGTCTCCTCTACAGAGAAGAACTGAGATCATCCCAGGAGTAAGGAAAGAGGAGACATTTACATTGACAAAAAGAGACCAATATTAAAGACTCTTACTTTTAAAACTGAAAGTGAAATTATGATGAGTTTTAATGCAAGTTCTTCTACCAAAAGAACTTCACCCTCTAAATGCCAGGTGACTCCTCCCTTACCTCTGCTAGCAGAGTTTTTCTTGTCTTCAGGAAAATGCTATATAAATATGGTAGAAATATATTCCTGGATTGTAAAAGAAAGAAAAGACCAGCTTTAAGTTGCAACATATTGAAAGTTTGTAATCCAAGCACTTTTCTTGGGCTTTCAGTATCTAATCCTTGAAGCCACTTGGTGAAACTCAAAGATTACATGGTAACTTGACTAATTTAAGAGCTGCCAAAAGAAAAAAATATAGCCCATCCTTTTCTAAAGAAAAAAAAATCCATGAGTCTTAAGTTCAAAAGCGCCATCCAGTCTTTAAGGTGCAAATGTAGAAGCACAGAGCAGAGACTACGCAAACTCCTTTGAAACAAAAATAAACCTGATAGCCAAAGGCACAACAATTTGTAACCATCACTCACTAATGGAAAGTCCCTGGATACTCATGAATCTGGGATAGTCCAGACCAGAGTTTTACATTTTGAGTGGGACAGAGAATCATGAGAATGCTGGAAACCTCTCTTTTCTTCACCTTGCTGTTGATTTGCTTTTGCCAGAGAGACTACTGAAAACACACAAGGTTTTGCCGCTTAAAATATGAGACCCATTCCTTCTAGGAGCTTTGTTTTCTTGCAAAATATGTTCTGGTCTTGGGTTGCAAAGAAGTGAGACCTCCTGCCAAGATGTGTGCACGCATATTAAGATGGCTGCATTAGCTAATTCATGGTAGCTTGCTACTCTTTTGTAAAATGTGCAATTTTATCCATATTTTAGGAGGATGGGTTAGAGCACATTTTGGGGGATTAAGAGCCTGGGTTTTGAGACTAGGCAGGTCTGGATTTGGGTCTGGTCGGTCAGTCTGATCACTAGCTTCATGAGCTTCAGTACAGTTGAGTTCATTTTAGTCACTCAGTCATGTCCGACTCTTTGAGACCCCATGAATCACAGCATGCCAGGCCTCCCTGTCCATCACCAACTCTCAGAGTTCACTCAGACTCACGTCCATCGAGTCAGTGATGCCATCCAGCCATATCATTCTCTGTCATCCCCTTCACCTCTGACACCCAATCCCTCCCAGCATCAGAGTCTTTCCCAATGAGTCAACTCTTCACATGAGGTGGCCAAAGCATTGGCGTTTCAGCTTTAGCATCATTCCTTCCAATGAAATCCCAGGGTTGATCTCCTTTAGAATGGACCAGTTGGATCTCCTTGCAGTCCAAGGGACTCTCAAGAGTCTTCTCCAACACCACACTTCAAAAGCATCAATTCTTTGGCGCTCAGCCTTCTTCACAGTCCAACTCTCACATTCATACATGACCACAGGAAAAACCATAGCCTTGACTAGACGGACCTTAGTAGGCAAAGTGATGTCTCTGCTTTTCAATATGCTATCTAGGTTGGTCATAACTTTCTTCTAAGGAGTAAGCCTCTTTTAATTTCATGGCTGCAGTCACCATCTGCAGTGATTTTGGAGCTCCCCAAAATAAAGTCTGACACTGTTTCTACTGTTTCCCCATCTATTTCCCATGAAGTGATGGGACCAGATGCCATGATCTTCATTTGCTGAATGTTGAGCTTTAAGCCAACTTTTTCACTCTCCTTTTCCACTTTCATCAAGAGGCTTTTTAGTTCCTCTTCACTTTCTGCCATAAGGGTGGTGTCATCTGCATATCTGAGGTTATTGATATTTCTCCCAGCAATCTTGATTTCAGCTTGTGCTTCTTCTAGCCCAGCATTTCTCATGATGTACTCTGCATATAAGTTCAATAGGCAGGGTGACAATATACAGCCTTGATGGACTCCTTTTCCTATTTGGAACCAGTCTGGTTTTCCATGTCCAGTTCTAACTGTTGCTTCCTGAACTGCATACAGGTTTCTCAAGAGGCAGGTCAGGTGGTCTGATATTCTCATCTCTTGAAGAATTTCCCACAGTTTATTGTGATCCACACAGTCAAAAGCTTTGGCATAGTCAATAAAGCAGAAATAGATGCATTTCTGGAACTCTCTTGCTTTTTCCATTATCCAGCAGATGTTGGCAATTTGATCTCTGGTTCCTCTGCCTTTTCTAAAACCAGCTTGAACATATGGAAGTTCCCGGTTCATGTATTGCTGAAGCCTGGTTTGGAGAATTTTGAGCATTACTAGTGTGTGAGATGAGTGCAATTGTGCAGTAGTTTGAGCATTCTTTGGCATTGCCTTTCTTTGGGATTGGAATGAAAACTGACCTTTTCCAGCCCTGTGGCCACTGCTGAGTTTTCCAAATTTGCTGGCATATAGAGTGCAGCACTTTCACAGCATCATCTTTCAGGATTTGAAATAGCTCAACTGGAGTTCTATCACCTCCACTAGCTTTGTTCATAGTGATGCTTTCTAAGGCCCACTTGACTTCACATTCCAGGATGTCTGGCTCTAGGTGAGTGATCACACCATCGTGATTATCTTGGCTGTGAAGCTCTTTTTTGTACAGTTCTTCTGTGTATTCTTGCCACCTCTTCTTAATATCTTCTGCTTCTGTTAGGTCCATACCATTTCTGTCCTTTACTGAGCCTCTCTTTGCATGAAATGTTCCCTTGGCATCTCTAATTTTCTTGACGAGATCTCTAGTCTTTCACATTCTGTTGTTTTCCTTTATTTCTTTTCATTGATCGCTGAGGAATGCTTTCTTATCTCTTCTTGCTGTTCTTTGGAACTCTGCATTCAGATGCTTATATCTTTCCTTTTCTCCTTTGCTTTTTGCTTCCCTTCTTTTCATAGCTATTTGTAAGGCCTCCTCAGACAGCCATTTTGCTTTTTTGCATTTCTTTTCCATGGGGATGGTCTTGATCCCTGTTCCTTGTACAATGTCATGAACCTCCGTCCATAGTTCATCAGGCACTCTATCTATCAGATCTAGGCCCTTAAATCTATTTCTCACTTCCACTGTATAATCATAAGGGATTTGATTTAGGTCATACCTGAATGGTCTAGCGGTTTTCCCTACTTTCTTCTATTTAAGTCTGAATTTGGCAATCAGGAGTTCATGATCTGAGCCACAGTCAGCTCCCGGTCTTGTTTTTGCTGACTGTATAGAGCTTCTCCATCTTTGGCTAAAAAGAATATAATCAATCTGATTTCAGTGTTGACCATCTGGTGATGTCCATGTATAGAGTCTTCTCTTGTGTTGTTGGAAGAAGGTGTTTGCCATGACCAGTGCATTTTCTTGGCAAAACTCTATTAGTCTTTGCCTGCTTCATTCCTTATTCCAAGGCCAAATTTGCCTGTTACTCCAGGTGTTTCTTGACTTCCTCCTTTTGCATTCCAGTCCCCTATAATGAAAAGGACATCTTTTGGGGGTGTTAGTTCTAAAAGGTCTTGTAGGTCTTCATAGAACCATTCAACTTCAGCTTCTTCAGCATTACTGGTTGGAGCACAGACTTGAATTACTGTGATATTGAATGGTTTGCCTTGGAAACGAACAGAGATCATTCTGTCGTTTTTGAGATTGCATCCAAGTACTACATTTCAGACTCTTTTGTTGACCATGATGGCTACTCCATTTCTTCTAAGGGATTCCTGCCCACAGTAGTAGATATAATGGTCATCTGAGTTAAATTCACCCATTCCTGTCCATTTTAGTTCGCTGATTCCTAGAATGTCAACGTTCACCCTTGCCATCTCCTGTTTGAACACCTCCAATTTGCTTTGATTCATGGACCTGACATTCCAGGTTCCTATGCAATACTGCTCTTTACAGCATCAGACCTTGCTTCTATTACCAGTCACATCCACAGCTGGGTATTGTTTTTGCTTTGGCTCCATCCCTTCATTCTTTCTGGAGTTAATTCTCCACTGATCTTGAGTAGCATATTGGGCACCTACTGACCTGGGGAGTTCCTCTTTCAGTATCCTATCATTTTGCCTTTTCATACTGTTTATGGGGTTCTCAAGGCAAGAATACTGAAGTGGTTTGCTATTCCCTTCTCCAGTGGACCACATTCTGTCAGACCTCTCCACCATGACCCGCCCGTCTTGGGTGGCCTCACAAGGTCCCACAAGTTTCATTGAGTTAGACAAGGCTGTGGTCCTTGTGTGATTAGATTGACTAGTTTTCTGTGATTATGCTTTCAGTGTGTCTGCCCTCTGATGCCCTCTTGCAATACCTACCATCTTACTTGGGTTTCTCTTACCTTGGACGTGGGCTATCTCTTCATGTCTGCTCCATCAAAGCGCAGCCACTGCTCTTTACCTTGGACAAGTGGTATCTCCTCACTGCTGCCCCTCCTGACCTTGAACATGAAATAGCTCCTCTAGGCCCTCCTGCGCCTGCGTAGCCACTGCTCCTTGGATGTGCAGTTGCTCCTAACAGCCCACTAAGAAAGTGTTTGTTCTTTATTACTAATCAGTAAGGTCCCACAACAGAACAGAGGAGTGTCTAGTATTTTGCATCCAAGCAAAGGCTAAGAATGTCAGGGATTTTTTTAAAATAGAGCACCTATTCTGGATATTATTTGTATCTGTAATTCCCATATTCTTAATTCTCCTATTCTCTATGTTCTTTTTGAAGCAAATTTCATCTTGAATGGGATTCTTTAGCCCATCCTCAGCACACAGTTATAAGTAAAGCTACAATGTGCTGGGGAGGACACCAAAGCTCTGGGCTTACTGTCTGTGAGTTACTAAACCTCTCTATGTCTCAAGATCTCATATACTTCCTTTTGGTCAAATCCAATATTCCATGGTTCTAGAATATTGTTTCCTGTGATGTGAAGCCATTAACTTTTTCTATCTTTGTTTGTCTTTTATAATTAATGGTGTAATTGCTAAACCCTGAGAAATCCTTACCCACTCAGATCTAGATCTCCTTGGTGAGGTGATTTAACTCTTCAAATCTGAAAGAGAGAAAAAAATCTGAAGGAGAAGAATAAGATAAAATTTGATGAGCTTTGATGAGATATAAGTGGCCATTGTCTTTCGCTAGGGCATGGGTGAGCCTCAAAACTCTTTCCTGAAAAAGCATAAACGATGTGCTCATAGAGGGTAATTGATGTATAGTAATTGGATTAAATAAGATAAAAGTACCTCTCAACGCAGTGGCTTTTATGCCTAGAAATCCTCCATTTACTCTGATTCTTAGAATGTTCCTAATTCCCAATCATCTTAATATTAACATTTTTTCTGTATATAGTCTCTAAAATGATTATGTTATATTATGATAGGTCCTTCTTGTCATGCAGCGCTCTGGCCACATCATTCTAATATTAAGAGACAACATCTGTATACTATCACATGTGCGTGCATGATCAGTCGTGTCTGACTCTTTGTGACCCCAGGGACTGCAGACCCCCGGGCTCCACTGTCCATGGGATTCTCCAGGCAAGAATCCAGGAGTGGGTTGCCATTCCCTTCTCCAGGAGATCTTCCTGACCTAGGGATTGAATCTGTGTCTCCTGCAGCCTCTTAGGGCAGGTGGATTCTTTACCACTGAGCCATACTTTTGTGTAAAACTGGATAAATGTGTCCATTGCAAAGATAATAAGCCGATGTTCAAAGAGGATAATTACGTGCTATGATAGTCAGATCCACGGTTGCTTCTTCCAGTTGAATTAGTCACAGCATCAGCCTAATATGTATTCACTCCTGAGGTCCAAGAGAGCTGCCCAGCCTGAAACCACACTTGAGGAAGATCAGGCGAATAAACCAAGGATAGAACTAAACCAGACACTGACTAACTAGAGATAGGAAAGAGATCATGACAACAGGAAGGAAGTGTGTGACATTCACAAGCAAGGATGTCACCCACCCTTATATCTATTATAGGTGGTCCATTAGCTTTCTTAAATTGACTCAGAATTGGCTAGGCTATTTGATGCTTCAGTAACAAATGACACCCAAATTTCAGTGGTTCCCAATAAAAGTCATTTCCTGCTCATACTTATCTTGGGTCCATGTTAATACTACTTTTTGTTGTTTTCACTCTAGGACCCAGACTAATAGAGCAATTCCTCTTTGGAACACTGCTGGTCATTAAGCAGAAGGAAAAAGAGAGCCTGGGGATTACATACTAGCCCTAAAACTTCTGCATGTCAGTCACTTTCCACAGTTTTCACTGGTTAGAGTTGGTTGCCGGAGAAGGCAATGGCACTCCACTCTGGTACTCTTGCCTGGAAAATCCCATGGACAGAGGAGCCTGGTAGGTTGCAGTCCATGGGGTCGCTAAGAGTCGGACACGATTGAGCGACTTCACTTTCACATTTCACTTTCATGGATTGGAGAAGGAAATGGCAATCCACTCCAGTGTTCTTGCCTGGAGAATCCCAGGGACGAGGGAGCCTGGTGGGCTGCCATCTATGGGGTCGCACAGAGTTGGACACAACTGAAGCGACTTAGCAGCAGCAGCAGCAGCAGGGTTGGTTGCATAGCTAAGCCCTGTCCATAAGGGACTGAACTATGATTTTCCTGCAGGGAGGGGGCTGTGTATGTTGGAAATAGTAACTTATGCTGCCATAGTTATTTTCCTGCAGAATTCATCACTGCTCAGAAACAAGCTGAATGATATAAGCCTGAAAAATGGAGGCACAGCTGTGTATGTCCGTCCATAGATGGAGAATTCGGAAGCAGTTTTTTGGTCTGACCACTCCTCTTTTCCTCCTGCTGAGTGGATGGGGAATCTGAAGTTCTGTTATCTTTTCCACAGCCTCCTCTTAACTTGGAGAGAGAAGACACTGGCTGTGTCCTCTCAGTGGAGTGGAGATGACAGCTGCAAACGGAAATACCATGTTTTCTCCTGTAGTGCCCCTGTCAGGGGATCTATGACTGTGTGGCCACCTTGCTAACTAATCACTTGTAGAGATGTTTAGAAATTCATGTGTCTAGCCTTATTACAGCCAGATCATTCCACCAGAGCTGACCACGCATATGTGCCACCAATGAGCTGCTATCTGTCTAGTTAGTTTGCCTTTGCGGGCTTCTTTCCTTCCAGCCCCCATTGCTTATGACATGTGTGTTGTTGAAATGGTGTCAGAGTGAAAAAATCTCTCCTTGACTGAGAGAAAAATGAGCAAATGTGGCATGGAACGTGTCTATATAAATTTCCCGTGTTGCCTTCATCCCTTGCATTTCAGGAAAACAGCTCGTTTAGAAGTTCTATCCACTGTGCATCAAAATGCAGATTTGTCTTTCCTTTTTCTGTGTCATAAAACAGCAATGCCTCCTGAATATTTGGTAAGCTGCAACTCTGCGAAAGCTCCCGAGCAACCCCCAACAACAGACTTAGAGCTCTAAGAGTTGATGAGGTCAGACGCTAAGTGGTCGCCTGTTTAGGCAGCCAGAGGACAGATTTAGATTTGAAGTTATCATCTATAATCTACTAAGTTCATGATTTTATGATATGATTAGGCAGGCTCTTCTCTGCCATGGCCTAAAAATAAGATCACGCAATGGAAACTGAATTCATTGGATGTATAAACAGCCCTCGCTCTGAGATGGGGCTTTCTCTGGGTCAGATTCTTGTGATTGGCAGGAGATTGTGACAGCTCATATTGTATGTTCCTAAGAGGAGCCTGGGTAGAAATGGTCAATTAGAACTGCCACTCAGCTTCTTCTAGCATTGGCTGCTAGTGGACTGCCACCTGGGCTCTGAACTAGCTGTTAAGATGGGGAAATCCTGCTCCCCGTTGTCATTGGGTTAAGTGGGGTGACTCCAGGAAAATCTTAATTGCATGCCTATGTACTGAACATTATAAATCAGCAAAAATGAGGCAACTCATGCTGTAGGATAGAATTAGCCATCCTCCACTCCAGGTACAGGAGAATTTTTTTGAGCAGAATATTTCTCCTAATTTTTGTCACAGCCACAAAGATGGGCTTGCCTCTCACCCCACTACTGTAGCTTTCTCCTCTCTGTGCAAAGATATTTTCTCACTCCCACTACACGCAGACATGTTCTAGCAGAGTATGTAGTGACACAGCCATGCACATGGCTTGCCTCTCCCCTTCCTGCTTCCAGTGCCCTGGTTTCAAGGTGAATGAGGTCAGTCCAGAGAGCAGCTGGCTGGAGCTAGCCCTGTGCTGATTTTTTCCCTGAGTTATATGGGATGTTGCCAAGTCATTCACCTCACCCTGCATGCCTTGTGATGTTGTAAAAGCAAATAGAAGGAGAGAGTTCAGTCCAATTTGGAAAACTTGACAAACAGGTGGGAAAGACAAACACAAGTCTTGTCAATGCCATTGGGAAGAAAATGTCATTGTGCTGAAGGTAAGCTACAAAGAAGGCTGAGTTTGGACACAGAAATGATTAGGAAAGGGAGAAGAGAAGAGAGAAGGAGTGAGGAGAAAGAAGGTAAGAGAGGGGAAGGGGGAGGGGAGAAAAAGAGGTAAAAAGTATTCTAATCAGGAGGGGTAGGTAAAATGAAGGAGAAAGATTCTCCCATTTGTCAAAATGACCTGGAGCCTTTCTTTCAGATTGAGTTGAGAGGAATAAGGAAGTACTTAGACAGATAGGGCATGGAGTGAGCTTGGGCAGGGCATGGGTGAGCAGCCAATCTTGAAATAGATTCTGAGGATGTAGAGTGTGTTGGAACACTTCTTCCATGGGGCCCCTCCTTTCCGTAAGTCTGAGTTCACTCTACAATCTCCTGGCACTCAGCTGAAAGTGAGGCAGCCCAGAACCACCCATCAAGGGTGTTGGCTGACACCTCCCTTATGTCCTATTTTCCAGGTACTGCTGAAGCCATCTCTCCGTCCAGGTTGGAATGGACTGAAGGCCCTTCCCCACCAAGTTGCTGGTGCAAGAGAAAGATCCTCCAGCTAGTCTACCACCCTATTCCTTGTGGTCTAGTCTAGGGAGTCACTTGTGGCAACTCATTTAGAACAAGAGCTTATTTGGGATAATTCCATCAGAACATAAGTGCTCTGTCCTCTCAAATACACATGGCTCTGTTGGGGAATTTGGTGGCTCATTTCAACAACCAGTAAGTACTCCTGGAGTTCTGTGAAAAAAAGAGGTTAAGGCTCAAAAGAAACTAGAGGCTGGCTTGCTGTTTTGTAGGAATCTGCACTCAAGTCAAAGAGGGATGACTAGATCACACAGAAGAGCAAAAGGTGAGTGAGGGTGTATACTGAAATGCTGAAGCCATGGCCAGACGTTTAGAGCCCGCTGAGATCAGAGAGAGTGGGGTCGCTCAGAGATGTCCCTTGGAAGAGCTGGGACTTGGATTTGAGGAGAGGACGAGACTGAGGAGAGGAGCCAGGAGAGCATCCCAAGTCAGACCGAGGCAGCTGGAGCAAGCTGCGTAACCTGAGAGTGACACAAGTCTGCGGGGACAAAAACTCAAGACTTGGAAACAATGTGTTAACATATGAGACTTGAATGCTAAGTGCTAGGGTTTCCCATCCTCAACATGAAAAAAGACTCCGTCTTTGAATTAAAGATTCAGACTTTTATAATACTTATTGAGTGACTACTAAATGCTTGGAACTATGTCAGCCCTTGTATATATAAAAAATGTAAGCATGATGCCAGAACGCAAGAGCTCCTCAGTACCTAGGTTGAGTCTGATTGGTTTATTTTTGGAATTATGGGGAATTTTGTTTAGTAGTGGAGGAAAGATCACCAAGGTATGTTGGAGCAAGAATCGTCTCTTATTGTTGTTTGGGGTGAATTGGAAATGGCAGGGAGTATAACTAGAGCTCTATGCACCAATATTTATCTGCTTCTGGAGAAGTTGAATTTAACTTTTCAAAACCATCTTGAAATCTAAATGTTCAAAACAAAAATCCATCCCCTTTCCCTCAAAACTTAATCTCTTTCCCAATCTTTTTAGACTTTCTGATATAGTGACATCTCATTCAGATTCTAAGTATCAATAATGCGTGTGCATGAGAGAGAATTAAGAACTGAAATATATAGAATATATTTTATATTTACATGAAGTAAATATCAAGTAAGTAGTGTTGTTGCTAAAGAGAAAATGAGTCATTTACAGATGAAGGATTAATATATTATACCAAACTCACATCAGGACATTTAGAAAATAGGAAAGAATAAAGTTGGGATGGGATCTTAGAGTCTCCTAATACGTCATGAAAATCATGGCAGACAGTAAAAGAGGTATTTTCTCACGACACCTGGCTTCTTAAAGGTCAAGAAGAATTAATGGTAGCTCAAAGGTTAGGCCGCAATTGACTTAAATGCACTTCTGGGACATGGTCCCAGATGGGAATGCCAGCTTTGTTTCACTTAGAGAGGAAAGGATTAGGAATTCCTGATTTAGAACATTCCAGTCTGTGAAGGGGTTCATGGGCTAACAAGGAGAAGTTGCTTTCCATCTGGAGATGACACCAGGAAGGACTTAGATATAAAGAAGACATTTGTGACAGGGTGTATCACAAGATGTTGAAATATGACATCTCTGAAAAATTCCTTGAGTTCATTTTGTAATTCTCTTTGCCTTCTCTTCTGTCTCAACTGTCTATCAAGTCAGCATCCTCTTATCATTTCTTTGCTTCTGAAATGTCCCTTTGGATGTAAGAAGCTTTGACATATCAAGTTTGTAAGGAAACATTCCATTGAATTCTTTGTACTTTGCACGACCACCCACTCCTGTATACTAAGTGTGTTTTGAGTCATTGCAGTGTGATGGGCAATGTAAACACTAGAAAGTCGAGAAGAGACTCATTTAATTCGCCTGTGCTTACTTAGTAGCAGTTGGCAAAAGCTGTGGGGGTTAGCAGTGAAGAAAGCAGACACAGGCCTGCCTTCATGAAGTTTACACTTCAGTGAACACAGCAGAGATCTACACTTGAATGTGTTGGATAATGATAGATAATGGTCAGTGCTGAGTATGTCAAAGCTGTATATTGTCACCCTGTTTATTTAACTTCTATGCAGAGTACATCATGAGAAATGCTGGGCTGGAGCAAGCACAAGCTGGAATCAAGATTGCTGGGAGAAATAGCAATAACCTCAGATATGCAGATGACACCTCCCGTTTGGCAGAAAGTGAAGAACTAAAAAGCCCCTTGATGAAAATGAAAGAAGAGAGTGAAAATGTTGGCATAAAACTCAACATTCATAAAACTAAGATCATGGCATCTGGTCCCATCACTTCATAGCAAATAGATGGGGAAACAGTGGAAACAGTGGCAGACTTTATTTTTCTGGGCTCCAAAATCACTGCAGATGGTGATTGCAGCCATGAAATTAAAAGATGCTTGCTCCTTGGAAGAAAAGTTATGACTAACCTAGACAGCTTATTAAAAAGCAGAGCCATTACTTTGCCAACAAAGGTCCATCTGGTCAAATCTATTGCTTTTCCAGTAGTCATGTATGGATGTGAGAGTTGGACTATAAAGAAAGCTGAGCACAGAAGAATTGATGCTTTTGAACTGTGGTGTTGGAGAAGACTCTTGAGAGTCTCTTGGACTGCAAGGAGATCCAACCAGTCCATCCTCAAGGAAATCAGTTCTGAATATTCATTGGAAAGACTGATGCTGAAGCTGAAACTCCAATACTTTGGCCACCTGCTGAGAAGAACTGACTTATTTGAAAAGACCCTGATGCTGGGAAAGATTGAAAATGGAGGAGAAGGGGAAACAGTGGATGAGATGGTTGGATGACATCATCGACTCAATGGACATGAGTTTGAGTAAACTCCAGGAGTGGTGATGGACAGGGAGACCTGATTTGCTGCAGTCCATGGGGTCACAAAGAGTCGGATACGACTGAATGACTGAACTGAACTGAGGGGTTGGATGGTGACTGTGATTCTCTATATTTGATGTGGCTGATCTGGGAAGGTTTTTCTGAAGAGCTGGCATTTGCCCGAGGTCTGATGAAGTGAGAAGAATGTCCAGGTAGACCTCTGGGCAAAGAGCCTCCCAGGCACAGAGAGTGGTCAGTGTCAGAGTTCTGAGTAGGCACGTCCTTGGCTTCTTCAAGAAATAGTTGCAGGCCATGTGGCTGAACCTGGAGAAGGAGAGGCATGGAAGGTGAGGGTAAGTTCTGGTGACATCAGGCTTCATGCACTTGTTGAGCGTTTCTGGTTTCATTCTAGTATAATGGGCAATTGTTGGAGCATTTTAAATAGAGGAATGATATAACTTGACATATGTAGAGAATAAGGTGGGACAGAGTAGAAGCAGGAAGCATAGGGAAACCAGTGAAGCCCACATCTTTGAAGAAACCACAGCCTAACAAAGAAACAGACATGCCCATAGGTGTTCAGAGTACAGTGCTCAGAGGAAGAATCAGAAGAATGTCAAAGGGTGATGGATACCTCAAGGAGGTAGAAATGAACTCGGCCAGAGGGTCCAAGGAGGATCTCAGAGAGAAATCAAACCTTAAATGCATCTTGAAGATGAGAATTTTTCAGATGGAAGAAAACAGAACAAGCATTGCTGACTGAAGGAGCAGTGGCTACAAAGGGATGGCTAGGCAGAGAGAATGTAACTTGTCTGAAGGACAAGCAGTCCAGGAGGGCTGGATGTCTGTGTCTCGGGTGACCATGGTGATTAGCAAGAAGGGTGGTTGGAAAACCTAAATAATGGAAGGCTCTGGAAAGCCTCAACTGTTTGTAACTTTATTGTACAGGCAATGCATTATGAGCCGCTAGAATGTGAGTGGGGCTTCCGAGGTGGTGCAGTGGTTAAAAATCCACCTGCCAATACAGGAGATGCGAGAAATACAGGTTCAATCCCTGGGTTGGGAAAATCCCCTGGAGTAGGAAATGGCAACCCACTCCAGTATTCCTGCCTGGAAAATTCCATGAACAGAAGAGCCTGGTGGACTACAGTCTCTGGGGTCACAAAGAGTTAGACCCAACTGAACTCACACTCACACACACACACAGAATTGTGAACAGAGGAATAAGTGATGACATTTGTAAAAAGTGACTATTTCTATATCTTTTAGAACAAAGAATTTGAAACATGCAGAGGTGAATTCAAATCTTGGCTAGAATAGGTAGTATTTGTATGATCATAGCTAAGTTTTTAATATCTCTTAGCCTTGGTTTTCTTGTTTATAAAAATGAGAAAAGTAGTATCTACTTTAGGAGAGTTATGAAGATTAGATTTTTTAAAGTGCTTAGCACTTTTAAGCTGGTCCTTAATAAGGCATCATGTACTAAAGAGTTACTTTTATTACTGCAAAGAGTTGGAGTGGAGAGAAATGGGAGGCAGGCATACTGTTGAGGAGACCATCCCATTAATAAAGGGGACCCATGTAAAAGGCCCTAACTCTGGTAACAAGAGAGATGGGGATAAAAAGGAGATTCAAGAAATATTTACAGACTGATTGACAGAGTCTGATGGCTATGGGAGTTGAGACATCAGGAAATGAAAATGTCTCCAAAATTTTTAGCTTATACTCATGGGGATTTTTGTGTGATGTGATCATTATTAAGACCTGAGAGAATGAAAGAGGAAAAAATATCCAAGGACTTCTTCATCTCTCTAGCAGAATGTTGCTTTACCATCCTGCTCAAACTACTCTCCATGGAAAACAGATAGTTGCTTCCAGAGAAAACCTAAGAACTACCAAGAAGAAGAAATGGGCATGAAGTTAAAAAAAAATATATGGTTATCCACTACAGTGTCTTAGATTGGGCTTTTCTAATGGACAACGGTGACATCTTAATATGTTATTTATTTATATTTTAAATAAGAGGGCTATCCTTGTACTATTGATAAGCAGACATTTGTAAATAGTCTTTTATGCTGGAGTTGAAATTGGTGATGAAGTTGATCATGTTGACACTGGTCTTTTGTAAGATGATAGACAACTGTCTGCACTTAGGGAGTCTTCCAGGAGGCACTGATAGACTTAGATAAGCTCCTGTTGGCCTCCCCACTGCTGTGCTTTCATGACACAACTCTGAGGTCTAACACTACCGCATTATGAAATGAGTGATCACAGATGGTGCCTCGTGCGTTTAGCACCACCTCTCAACTCAGTTCCAGAGGCTGTAGTAATTGCCATATTAAAAAATGACATTTCTTTTTACTCAGGGATTGCCTTGTAAATAGTAGCAACTCAGGTAATATTCTAGAGTTCTCTGGATAGGCTTCAGCAGAGGAGCATAGACAGGGGAGATGGTAAGGAAGTTATAGACAGCAGCCCAGAGAAAGGTCTCCACTCTTCCCATTTCCCTGAGTCAAGGCAAGCTGAACACTTACCCTGCGGAGCTGCATCACATGCGTATTTTGCCCTGGATAATTTCTTTAATATCAAAGAATCAAGTTTATACTAGCCTAAGACACATTGCAAACAACAGTACTTCCTGGACTGAGTATGAGTAATTAGCTGTGAGAGGCATGACCGTTTGGCCCCCAACCCATATTGACATTTTAAGACTTATTACAGAAATCCACATAGTGTTCATAACATAAAAGGCTAGCCCTTTAATGAACATCTTATCTGGGAAGCCCAGCTACAATATATTTCTAGAACCTCATAATGATCACGTTTACTTTATGCTTTGGTGCTCTTAAGCTAAAGAGAGGAGGGGGTAGGGGGTGGGGAATGGATGGAGAAAAATGTTAATTTAAGTTCTGTGGTTAAGACCAAAGCAAAAACTCCACAGTGTTGCCGCATTAGAGTGGACTGCAAAGCAAGTACAAGGACTTATTTCTCATAAATATTCAGCAACATCTCTGTGTTTCCTTGAAGTGGCTGCAAATCCAGGAATGGAAGGTCTTGTTTTCCACAACTGCTTATGAGTTTGTTATGCTTGGGCATAAATTACAGAAGCCACGATTTCAACCACAGTGGAAAAGACTATAAAGATTTCTGCCCCTTATTAACTACTGTGGGACCACTAATTTTATGAATGGAATTAAAAGTTCTGAATAGGAACAAAAAATGTGGTAAATACTCTCAAACGCACTATGAAGAAATTTTTCACAGTAGAGGTGCCCAGACCGGGGGCAGAGCAGGGGAAGGAAAGAGAGAGAGGGAAGAGAGAGAGAAAGACAAAGAATAAAAACTCCACAGATCTCCTCAAGCCTGGCAGCGGTCATCCTCCAGTCATGGCAAACAGAAGTGCACTTTCTGTGCTAAGTAAATAAATTTAATTGTAAGTTTGTAAGGCCACAGAAAGTATAAACCAAAAGTTTCGTGCCAAGGCCTGAAGTGTCTCCATTGGAAGTTCATGGAACAAGAACTATCTTTTTAAAAATCAGAATTGAACTAGTTGGAACTTGTAACTGCCCAAAACAGAGCCCCAGGGGCCAGTGGTTAAAAATATGATTTTTATAAACAAGTCTGACATTGCAACTAAATGCAAAATCTTATGCACATAGTATCACTTATGTGTGTGACTTAAGAGCTGCAAGAAAAAGAAAGTAAAATTGACCTGTAACCTTTTGTTTAGCATTTTCAACTGTCTATATTTTGAAGTAGACAGTGGTGTACACTTAGCTCTCCAAGATTAAGAATCTACTGGATTCTTAAAAATTTTCCTCTGAATTTTTTATGCAAATTTTAAGAAAATTCAGTTTTAAGTGTATGCTGTAAACATAAAATATCCTGGGTGCAAAATTTAACCTTGCTGCAGAACTACTTGGGGTGTCACCAAATTCATTATGCGGAATTGAACTTAAGAAAAACATTTTAAACAACACTTAACTAAAGTCCTTCCTCACCCTCATACTCACACATTGAAGATAAAGGTAGTTTCTTTCCCTCTGGAAATTTATTGGCCAATATTTCCCTCACTCTAATTCAATCTCCTTTGATATTTGAAGAGAAACCACAAAACACTAGTTGTTAATATTGTTTTAGCATCACCCTCTTGCTTCCTTGTCTCTTTGGTTAGATCTGCTCTTAGTATGCCACTTTGCAAGTTCAATTAAAATCGTACAGCTCAATCCTATGAGTTTGGGTAACACTGGATAGCAATGGTGTTTTCAAGAATTACGACAGAGACATAAAATCTCTCTTAGAGTTGGATGGTTGGTTTACCAATAATTCAGATGGAAAAGACTGTTTCTTAAAACCATAAATATTTAACATGATTATGACTTATTTGCTCTTAGTTCCATTATTCCAGAAGATCATGTGTTGCTCCTGAGAGTGTTCTGAAACGCCTGGTTCTGATTTGAGTTTGGATCATCGTCCTCGTGTGTGAGGTCACTGTGTGTGTGTTCTTAGTGTGACCCAAACACCATTGTCTCATTTCATCCCCTTTGAAAATCCAAGTTGGTAGTTTGCCAACCTTTCCCCTCTTCATTCTTAAGCTTACAAACATTCTTGAGTCTTTAAGATGAGCAAGAGGATTTTGTTGTTGCTTATTTGCATGTTGCTTTCATTGCTGAAGCAGTGGAAGTAAAATTAGCTCTCTGTGCCTGAAGGGTCAAGGATGGATAAAGGAAAGCCTGGTGCAATTGGAGCTTTGGAAGAGATTTACCAGATGGGATGATTTTTGAAGAGGTTTGATCATTATCTTGGATGCGGTACATGTAGTACTTTCTGCATGATTTCTCTGAAGTGATTAACCATTGTATTGCTTTTTATCCACAGTGCATTCTCTGATCTTCTTAGAAGCGTGTGTGGTATGCTTAGTTCTACTCTATTAATTATATGGGGTATCCTAAAATCTTTCCTCTATTGTTTTGCTATTAAGGATTAACGAAACATTTTCTTCAGCTGACTATTCATTTGTAAGACTGTGTCCTTCTTCTCAGAGCCTCTGCTCTATACCCGAGAGGAATATTTTTGGACTCTACAAATTTATACCTCTAGAATATTAAGAAGAAACCCTCTAATTAAAAATGCAACACGATTTCAACCACAGTGGAGATGTTAAATTCCATTTTGACATCCGCTAGAATGGAAGGGATGTCAAAATGGAGTCTGACATCATGAGATTCACTTGCACCCACATAAGTCTGATATTGGGAGGTGAACTAAGGACAGAGGGCCTTTTTAGTTCTAAATATTGCTGGGTTTTGTGGGAATCAGCCAAACCCTAAATGCTAGAAGACCATCTCTTCAGATTAAATTGCAGTGGGTAAATATCCAACTCTGGTTCGGTTTACACTCAGATATTTTGTTTTCATTCTCCCAAGTTCATAGTAGTTGTAGAGATGCTGGCAAAAGGATAAAGGCTTCATGGGAATGTATCCTATTCAGAAATATCCCTGAATGATCACTGCCAAGGTTTTAAAATTTGTTGTCCTGAAAAATTCAGGCCTGTGTTTTGGTCAAGGTTGGGACAAAAATTATTAACTTTTCCCTCTATATCAAGTGAAATCATGCCTGGCTAAGTAATTTACTTGCATTAGAAAACCAGGGGGGGAACTTGTCCCACTTCCACCCCATCTTCTCATTGGATGGTTTAGCACATCTATAAATTCACTTTGATGAGTTCAAACAGAATTTCATATGTGTAGGAGAATAAAATATCATCGCCTGATTGTGGCCTATCTGACCTTGAATGTAAAATGGGTGTTAAGCCATAATTTTTGGGCCTCTCATTTGTGCAATATAATGAAGAGTCAGAAAGGATTTATTTTAAAATACATTTCCCAGGTACCATTTAGAACCACTTTAAATTATTTCCTATTTTCTGTGCTTACTACCTTGCAAACACTGCCGATACTTGGGAGAATATTTTTCTACTTCCTAGGGCCAACAGAAAATTGGATTCAGCACAGGTATCCATGCTGATAGTTCATGTTGGATTCAGACTTAAATGTTTTTGGAAAACATTAGTGGTCATGTTAATTTCTATAGTCTATGTAACTCTCACTCACACCAGTTGATGAAGCCTAGCTTGTTTTAAAAATAACCTACAATGTATGGCTGTTGCTTCTTATATAAGAGGGAAATATATATTTCTATAGGATCTAACTCTGGATTACTATCTTCCTATTTTCTCCTAAAGTGTCTATAGCAGTAATTAAGTTTGGATACTTTCTATCACTGTGACTTTTGGTATTAAAAATCCATAAAACTCTGAAATAAAAAAATTAATCTATCTTACTGTCAGAACTTAAGTTGATGTTCTTTATTTTACTTTTTCCTTCTTTCTTTTACTCCTTTAAACAGTATATTAGGATTAGAAAATGCATCTGTGTCTTTTTCAGCTGAAGAATAACAGAAAATTTACCTTTATTAATCAGGGTTATGTTTAGCTTTAAAATTTTATGGCACAGATTTTTATCATTTGTTTGGGTATTTTTTCTGCAAAAACCCCTTTTCTTCTTTGAGGTAGACAAAATTAAACAGTACAGCAAAAAAAAAAAAAAAAAAATTTTCTCCTAAAGTGTCTATAGCAGTAATTAAGTTTGGATACTTTCTATCACTGTGACTTTTGGTATTAAAAATCCATAAAACTCTGAAATAAAAAAATTAATCTATCTTACTGTCAGAACTTAAGTTGATGTTCTTTATTTTACTTTTTCCTTCTTTCTTTTACTCCTTTAAACAGTATATTAGGATTAGAAAATGCATCTGTGTCTTTTTCAGCTGAAGAATAACAGAAAATTTACCTTTATTAATCAGGGTTATGTTTAGCTTTAAAATTTTATGGCACAGATTTTTATCATTTGTTTGGGTATTTTTTCTGCAAAAAACCCTTTTCTTCTTTGAGGTAGACAAAATTAAACAGTACAGCAAAAAAAAAAAAAAAAAACCCACCAAGATGAATATATTATTCATTCTTATTTCTATTACTCAGAGGAAAAATGTTTATAATGTTTGGTGTATATGCTCTAGTCTTTTTGAAAATGAATATTTATTTTTCAAAAAAATGATGTCAAATACAAAGGTATTAGGTAACATTTTATTCATGACACAATAATTCTCTGTATTTTCACTGATGCTTTCTTATGTAACATATAATTATAACTGAAGCATAGTTTTTCATGACACAGTCATAACATAATTTGCTTAGCCAATTACATATTTCTATTCATTTAGGTCATTTTCAATGTATTGCTGGTTATTGATATGGTGATTTTTATTTTAAATGTTATCAGTTTGATTTGTGTGGTTAAAACAGTTAATTAATTAAATTTAGTGGCTAGAAATTAAGCAAGAAATTTTAGCTACTTCTATGTTTTATTTTTCATTTTTCTATCATGTCATTTGCCTATTTTTCATATTATCTTTTGCAGCAATTACAAACAAATGCTTTTCATATTTTTGTGATAAAAAATCCTTTAGAAAATTTTGACTTTTTAAAAGAGATTTGCTCAAATTTTGTTTGTTTTCTTTTTAAGACTTTTGCCATAAGTTCAAGTTTACAGTGTTTTCAACCACCGTAAAATTATGTGTATTTTAACCTATAATTATTTTTAGTGGCTTTATGGTTGTTTGCATTTAATTTAAAATGCAACTTATTTCTAATTTATTTATGATATGCTATGAAATTTATTTTTTAAATGTTAGGCAGTTATACCATGAAATTATTAAGGAACCCATCCTTTCTACACATACAAGAAAGTTAATAGTTGTTCCTTATTTTCACATTTTTAAAGTTTGTACCTATGGGGTCGCACAGAGTCGGACACAACTGAAGCGACTTAGCAGCAGCAGCAGCAGCAGCAAAGCTTGTACTCTTTTTTATTTCTTGTTTTATTACAATAGAACTTGAAGAATAGAAATAATTTTTGAAATATTAGGCTTATCTTGTGTCTGAATCTAACAGAAATGATTCCAATATTTCACATTATTCTGATATTGAGTATGTGTGTGCTATGATAGACTTTTTAACATTTAATAAATTGCCTTATTACCCTATCTAGCTATATTTTAAAGTCAAGAATAAATATTAACTATTATTAAGTTCTTCTATGGCACCTACCAGACAATAGTGTTTTCTAACACTTTGATTTTGCTGTTGTACTTATTTTCCAGAAACAAAGGTCATTTGCTCATAATTTATCATTCTTTTAGCATAACATTAGATTCAGTTTGGTAGAGGTTGTGTGTGTATGTTTCATCCATGATACCTGGTTTTATAATCAGAGGTACAGGAACATTAGAAAATGAAAGGGATTTCCATATTTTTGATGCTCAGAAATTAAAGAACATAAAAATTAAATTCTTGAAGTTTTGAAAAACACAATTTTTTGTTGTTCTTTCTGAATGATCTGCAGAGAGTGGAATGCAGCAAATGGAATGCATTTGATCTTTTATGTGCAGTTCAAATGCATACACTCATGTAACTCACACCCAAATCCAGACCTAAAACATTTCCACCATCCCAGAAGGTTTTGTCATGTGACTTTCCAGACTGCTCCACCTCACAGTGGCGTGTGCTTTGATTTTCATCACCTGCCCGTTCTTGTACTTCATATAAATTAAATCATACATTTGAAATTCATGTTGTTACATATATTCATGATTCATTACTTTGCATTGCCAGGTCATAGTTCATTGTATGAATATGCACCAATTTTTTCATCTAGTTTCTTCTTGATAAATATTAGTTCTTTCCTGTTCTAAGCCCTTATAAGTAGAGTTACTTTAAACATTCTTCTGCAAGTTTTCCTGTAGTAATCTATAAATACCTAATAGTAGAATTTGAGGAATCTTAGAGCAAGTAATGAGTGTAGCTTTATCAGAAACTACCACTTTTCCAGAGGTTGTAACTTCTGCATTACTGCCAGCATTGTATATGAATTCCCTTTGATCCACAGCCTCATTAATATTTGACATTTTCAACTGTTTTAATTTTACCATTCTAATTTTCTGTGAGACAGTATGTGATTGTGATTTCAACTTGCATTTCTTGATGACTAATGATATTAAGCCATTAATATCAAGTCATTAAAATGACTAAGTCATTTTACGTGCATTTTTGCCATTTGTATATCTTTTGTGAAATGTTTATTGAAATATTTTGCCCATTTTGAGTTGTTTGTCTTTTTACTATTAAGTTGTAGGAGCTCTTTATATATTATGTATACAAAAACTTTGTCAAACATGCAATAAAAATATTTCTTCCATGTCCTCAGTTTGTTTACTTATTTCTTAATATTTTGATGTAATATGTCTTAAACAGAATATTTCAAAAATGTATCTTATTTTGCATGTATTTAGTCATCTTTTATATTTTGATATGTACATTACTCCTTTTCATTATTAATTAATATGAAGTAATTTCAATTTTGGTTTTCTCTCTGAACAAATTTATTTAGAAACATGATTTTAAAACTCTAATTTTAGAAGTTAATTTATATTTTGTTTTTAGCCTGTTTGTTCCTTTTCTATTTCTGTTTTATTATTTCTAATTTTTTAAACTTTATATGATGGACATGATGCACACTTCAGACTCTCTTTTAGGAATGGAAAAATACATATATTCCAGCTGAGAATGAGGCGGGTAAATAGCCTTTCAGCTATCACAATCCTTGGGCTTCCCTGATGGCTCAGTGGTAAAGAATCTGCATGCCGATGCAGGAGATGGCAGGTTCAGTCTCTGGATGGGGAAGATCCCCCAAGCAGGAAATGGCAACTCACTTCAGTATTCTTGTCTGGGAAATCCCATGGACAGAGGAGCCTGATGAGCCGCAGTCCATGGGGTCATAAGAAAGCTGATCACAACAGTAACATTACAATTCTTGGAGATGGTCACCCCTGAAAGGCTGTCCTGCCCAATGCCATACTCCCTTCCCTGGGGAGCCAAATTCAGACTGGTCTATGTTCTTTAACTCACAGCTCTGTTACTCCCTCGTCCAATCCTGGCTCCTTTCCTTCTCCCCCATAAATGTTGAACCTCCTAAATGATAATCTCCACCTTAGAATGTGTCTCTCTGTGTGCTGTATCTGCTGAGATTAGTGTGTGTGTGTCTGTGTGTGTATATGCGTGTGTATGCGTGTATATAACCAATTAAATGATTGAATTTGTAAATTTTACAGGGATATTGTAAAAATAAAACAAAACCAAACATAAACAAGGACAACAACAAAAGCAAAGTATATTTCTATTCTTTCACTGGTGGATACAAAGCCTGATATAGTTATTAAACCAAGTATCTATGTTATTATACCTTTTTTATATTTATGTTTTGCTATTTGATTCATCGAAAATTGTCTTAATTCTCTTCTATTGACTTAAAAAATTTATTTGTGAATATTTGTTTTGTATTTTATATATCATATTTTGATATAATAAAATTACCTATGTGGCAAATTATAGTAATGCATTTAGTAACCCTGTATTAGCATTATTTAACTGTATCTCTTTCTGTTTCTTTACCTTGATATTTGATATATTACTGTTATAACCCTTTCATTTCTTTTTATTTATATAATCTGCTTCATTCAACTTTTTACTATTAACTTATTTGTATGTTTTTTAGATATGTTCCTATTAATTGGAGCAGTTAAATTATTTTCTTCAAACCAAATGTTTTTAAAAAGGGAATATTTAACACTTTTATACTTGTTAAAGCTGCTATGTTTGTCCTTCTGTCACTTTCTATAATTCTTTTAATAATGCTTTCTTATATTTTATTATTTCTGAAATTCAAGATATAAGCCATATTTTCTTTGCTATATTAATTTCTAGTGTATTAGGAAGAGTATATTTTGTTTTAATTCAGCTATTGATTACTTTTCAATTGTTCAAAATCATTCTTTAATCTATTTTGTTTTAATTTTAGAGTCAAAAATTATAGTTTTTAATCTCTTACTACATAAAAGGGAGCATTATGTAAGTTTTTATTTCTTCTCAAGTCTCCTCTATTTTTGGATTTTAGCTCCTGTTCATATAATCTATAATTTCCAATCAATACTATTGTTGAAGTTTTATTATCTATATTACATATTTTTTCTTAAAAATAAGTTAAGTTCTTAAATTTGTCCACTGTTTCACAGATTTTCTTTTTTCTTCTTTATAATCTTGTATCTTTTCACCTTTAAGACGTTTTATTCTTACTGTAATACTTGTAATTTCCTCATTCTGTCATATTTTTTTTTACCATTGTGCTACCTTTTCACTTTATTTTATTCATATGACTTTTCCACTCCTGTTCCATAGAATTCATGCCTTATACTTGAGTATAAGAATTTACTGGCATAACTAGAGATATTTTCTTTTTTTTGATATCCCAGGGTAATTTTTCCTAATTCTCAAAGGAAAGTGATTTGTTTTCCAATTCTCTGTGTCCTGGAGCCACTACTATAATGATTCAGATATAATTTTGATTATGGGTTCCATAATTTTGATTCTTTGAATTTTAACCTCAAACTAAGACTCAGAATAAACTCTTACCTGGTATCTTCAACTCTAACTTTGGTATTTTAAATCCTACTGGAACCTCATATGGTAATTAAATATAGTGCTTGACTTTTTGTGATCCCCATGGACTATAGCCAGCCAGTCTCCTCTGTCTATGGAATTTTCCAGGCAAGAGTACCCGAGTGGGTTGCCATTCCCTCCTCCAGGGAATCTTCTGACCCAGGGTTTAAACCCATGTCTTCTGCACTACAGGCAGATTCTTATCCATCTGAGCCACTAGGGAAGGCCTCATATATATTTTCACTTCAAAACTCTTCCCTGACTTTTAAAGCCTGTAAAGTCCAAACTGTTTAACCTGCATTAAAGATTCTCATCTTCTTTGTCTCTGTTATCAAACTTCTCTCTCAAAATTTAACTACTTTCTCTACTTTCCAGTCAAATCACACATTATTCACATCTGCTCATTTACCTTAGCTCTTTCCCTATTAGCACTATATTCTTACTTCTTTATTTTATCTCCCTTCTCTCTATTTACATTCTTCAGAGAACACTTTCAAACCTTCCTCTTATATTAAGGGTTTCTTGATCACTCCTTCCTAAAATGACCTACTCCTTACCTGAGTAAGTAACAACAGTTATGTTATGGTTCCATTGGGCTCTTACCTTTTATCATTTACTTATGGGTTCTCTTGGTAGGTAACCTGACTCCCCCAGCTATAGGATGGACTCTAAAGGTTAAAGTCACACCACAGTTGGTTGCCGTTGCGTCACGTTATTCAGAAGAAAAGTCCTCTGATTCCTAGCAGGAGCCCCTTGTCTTTACTCAGTCTGTAGTAAATATTGGCTGATTGATAAACATGAAACTCACCTGTGATCTTTGAGCGTATTTATCTCTGATCCTGGTCACCTATTGCTTAAAGTTGAGAAAAGTACAAAACAAATATCAGTATCAGTCCATAGACTAAACACATCTTATGAGAGGTGTTACTTTGAAGTATGTAATTTAATGCTCCAACAGCACTCTAAACAATTATTCTAAGTTTCCTGTTTTATGTTGTGACTCTTCAAAAGCTTATTGGCACGTTTCCTCTCTGATTCCAATCTCTTGTGGCTTCACTGTTGTTTGGCAAAGATTACTTGAATCTGTCATAGTCTCATAATTCAGCTTGGAGAACCAGAATTTAGACTGTGATTCCCACACCTTGATCATTTATTAGGTCAAGCGGCTTTTAAGGCTAAGTCAGGCATAGTAATGGTTTACGTGACTACATTTCTTGGCAAGGCAAATGATATCTGCAGAAATTTGAAAATTCTTTTTAAATCTTTTTTTTAATGAGTTACTGCCAATGGAGTTGGTAACTTTCCCTGGCATTGGGTTTTATGTCACACAACGTCCTGTGCTCTTCTAAAGTCATCGCCACAAGTTGATGACTCTTTGTGAAAAGTTCTGATGGTTTATTGGCAAGTGATACATCCCAGCACCTGTCTGGGTGAACTAAAAAACTATGTATTTAAAATAAATATTTATAAACACTTCAGCATTTAACATCAATCAGAGTATACTGGATGCTTATTTAAAGCATCTAAACTTTGAAATCAATCCCAAGTCTTTCTGGGGAGATTGTTAACTCAGTTTCCTTGGCAGTCGTAACAGGGAACAAGAAGATACTTTCAAATAGCCCAGTGGGATTTTCCAGGCAGTCTTTAGTCTAATTAACTTTCTTTCTCTTAATGAGCATGTAAAAGCCCTTGAATTGTTCATCATTTTTAAAATGAGGTATTTTATATGGCTTTAAAAAGTTCAAGGATTGAAATCCTTTTCATTCCTTTTAAATCTGCAATTGTAACACTGAATATTTTTTCCCATTCTGTCCATTTACATGTAGTTTAATGAGAATTTTTTTTTAATTAGGATATAACAGTATTGAATTCTCTGCAAGAGCTAGCTCCAATCTCTTGCAAGTTTCTCTTGCAAGAAAGAGATACTTACGAGATACTTATAGCATCTCTTTTACTGGGGCTTCCCTGGTGTCATAGGTGGTAAAGAATCTGTCTACAATGTGGGAGACCAGGGTTTGATCCCTAGGTCTGAAACATTTCCTGGAGTAAGGGAATGGCAACCCACTCCAAGATTCTTGCCTGGAGAATTTCGTGGATAGGGGAGACTAACAGGCTCCAGTCCACGGGATTGCAGAGAGTCGGATCTGACTAACACTTTTACATTTTTAAACTGGGGATTAAGGATAGCAACCTTGAAGAACTCACTAGTTTAATTCAGTTCAGTCACTCAGTTATGTCCAACTCGTTGGGACGACATGGACTGCAGCATGCCAGGCTTCTCTGTCCATCACAAGCTTGCAGAGCTTGCTCAAACTCATGTCCATCGAGTCAGTGATGCCATGCAACCATCTCATCCTCTGTCATCCCCTTTTCCTCCTGACTTCAATCTTTTCCAGCATCAGAGTATTTTCCAAGGAGTCAGTTTTTCACATCAGGTGGCCCAAGTATTGGAGTTTCAGCAGCATCAATCCTTCCAATCAATATTCAGGACTGATTTCCTTGAGGATGAACTGGTTGGATCTGCTTGCTGTCCAAGGCACTCACAAGAGTCTTCTCCAACACCACAGTTCAAAAGCATCAATTCTTCAGCATTCAGCTTTCTTTATAGTCCAACTCTCACATCCATACATGACTACTGGAAAAGCCATAGCTTTGACTAGACGGACCTTGGTAGGCAAAGTAATGTCTCTGCGTTTTAATATGCTGTCTAGGTTGGTCATAGCCTTTCTTCCAAGGAGCAAGTGTCTTTTAATTTCATGGCTGCAGTCACTATCTGCAGTAATATTGGAAACCAAGAAAATAAAGTCTGACACTGTTTCCATTGTTTCCCTATCTATTTGCCATGAAGTAATGGGACCAGTTGCCATGATCTTCGTTTTCTGAATGCTGAGTTTTAAGCCAACTTTTTCACTCTCCTCTTTCACTTTCATCAAGAGGCTCTTTAGTTCCTCTTCACTTTCTGCCATAAGGGTGGTGTCATCTGCATATCTGAGGTTGATATTGATATTGATATTGATATTTCTCCCAGCAATCTTGATTCCACCTTGTGCTTCATCCAGCCTGGCAATTTGCGTGATATACACTGCATATAAGATAAATAAGTGAGGTGACAATGTACAGCCTTGATGTACTCCTTTCCCAAATTGGAACCAGTCTGTTGTTCCATGTCCAGCTCTAACTGTTGCTTCTTGACCTGCATACAGATTTCTCAGGAGGCAGGTCAGGAGGTCTGGTAATTCCATCTCTTGAAGATTTTTCCACAGATTGTTGTGATCCACACAGTCAAAGGATTTGGCCTAATCAATAAAGCAGATGTAGATGTCTTCCTGGAATTTTCTTGCTTTTTCTATGATCCAACAGATGTTGTCACTTTGATCTCTGGTTCCTCTGCCTCTGGAACATTTGGAAGTTCATGGTTCACGTACAGTTGAAGCCTGGCTTGGAGAATTTGAGCATTACTTTGCTAGTGTGTGAGATGAGTGCTATTGTGCAGTAGTTTGAACATTCTTTGGCATTGCCTTTCTTTGAGACTGGAATGAAAACTGACCTTTTCCAGTCCTGTGACCACTGCTGAGTTTTCCAAATTTGCTGGCATATTGAGTACAGCACTTTCATAGCATCATCTTTTAGGATTTAAAATAGCTCTACTGGAATTCCATCACCTCTACTAGCTTTGTTTGTAGTGATACTTCCAAAGGCCCACTTGACTTTGCATTCTAGGATGTCTGGCTCTAGGTGAGTAATCACACCAATGTGGTTATCTGGGTCATGAAGATCCTTTTTGTATAGTTCTTCTCTGTATTCTTGCCACTTCTTAATATCTTCTGCTTCTGTTAAGTTCATAGCATTTCAGTCCTTTATTGTGCCCATCTTTGCATGAAATATTCCCTTGGTATCTCTAATTTTCTTGAAGAGATCTCTAGTCTTTCCCATTCTATTGTTTTCTTCTGTTTCTTTGCATTGATCACTGAGGAAGGCTTTCTTATTTCTCCTTGCTATTCTTTGGAACACTGCATTCAAATGGGTATGTCTTTCCTTTTCTCCTTTGTTGTTTCTCTTCTTTTCTCAGCTATTTGTAAAGCCTCCTCAGACAACCATTTTGCCTTTTTGAATTTCTTTTTTTGGGGGATGGTCTTGATCACTGCCTCCTATACAGTGTCACGAATCTCTGTGCATAGTTCTTCAGGCACTGAATCTGTCAGATCTAATCCCTTGAATTTATTTCTCACTTCCACTGTATAATCATAAGTCGCTCAGTTGAGTCTGACTTTTTGTGACTGCATGGGCTATACAGTCCATGGAATTCTCTAGGCCTAAATACTGTAGTGGGTAGCCTCTGCCTTTTCCAGGGAATCTTCCCAACCCAGGGATTGAACCCAGGTCTCCCACATTGCAAGTGGATTCTTTACCAGCTGAGCCACAAGGGAAGCCTGCAGAACTCATTAAATGCTGCTCACAAAGAATTTCACACCTGGACCATATTTGACAATATTTTTGTCTTCGTACTATCATATTTCTGATATTTAAAAATAATTTAAATATTTTATAAATTACTAACGTTATGAATATTTTTACTTCATCCATCATAGGATTTCCTGAGAGACAGCATGGCATAACAAAATTGGACTGGGATCCAGTTCTGACCACTACTTGCTAGCTACGTCACTATAGATAAGTACTTGTTTTCTCTGAATCATCTAATTTTCACAGAGTGGATGTGAGGATCAAGTGAAATAATACACATGTAAACAATAAATTGCTTTTCTTGTTGTCTGGGAAGAAGGCCCATATGTAAACTACTGGCTATTTCAGAATAAAACTGTATAATGCATCCTTGTGGCTGATGGATGGTGATGAACAGAAATAAAGCAGTTCTAGAAAACAGAAGTCCAAAGGAATAGAACTGGGTTCAGCTGTGAAGAATAAATATCCTGCAACAGTCTTGCCATCACTGTTTCCATCACTCTTTTCCTGCTATAATTAAATGAAAAATATATTCAGGGAAGACTTCATGGAAATACTGGCTTTCTGAATAACATCATATCTGATGGTGCTGAAAACTGCTCCCCACCTACAGACAGACCATTGGAAAAACTGACTTCCCTGAAATTAATCTCCAAGAGGATTTTGCATGGCCAGAAATTTGCATTGAATAGACATGGAAGAGAAGTGAAAAGACAGAAAGTATATTTTTATTTGAAAGTGTAGCTAAGAAGCTAGGAATAAGAAATGAAGATTGCTGCTAAGTTGCTTCAGTCGTGTCTGACTCTGTACGACACCATAGACGGCAGCCCACCAAGCTTCCCCGTCCCTGGTATTCTCCAGGCAAGAACACTGGAGTGGGTTGTCATTTCCTTCTCCAATGCATGAAAGCGAAAAGTGAAAGTGAAGTCGCTCAGTCGTGTCCGACTCTCAGCGACCCCATGGACTGCAGCCTACCAGGCTCCTCCATCCATGGGATTTTCCAGGCAAGAGTACTGGAGTGGGGTGCCATTGCCTTCTCCGGAAATGTAGATTGGATCTCAACTAAATGCTTTAGAGTTGAGGAAAACAAGCTGATAATCTTGTCTGACTTTCAATTTACAGATAATGAAATGGAAGTTCCCAAAGAGTGTGACTTGCCTAGCTTGTGGGTGAGACTGTGTTCTGATTGGTTCAGTGTAGACCTGCTGCTCTAGCTTAGTTTTTCTGAGCACTTTTCATTGTCTTTTTGGAACAATAAATTGCATGATGGCCATCAGTGGGGGCCTCAGAACAGCATGGCAAAGATTGCTCTCCAAATCTTGATTTCTAGTCTACCGTCCCTGCAACTATCTTTTACTGTCTTTCCTTGAGTGAGCTGGAATGAACTTTATTTTTCAAATAGGTTCCTGATTAATTTGCTCTTGTGGGTCCAGAGACCTTTGGAGATGTGTGTTTACAAGTCTAAGAGGAACAGGAAAGATGTGATGAACACTAAGAAAGTTCAGGTTAGAAATTCACTGGAGGAGAATTTATGGCACCGTTGGTCAAATATCATAATGGGTATTCGTCCAGTCAGGAAATAGGTAAGTCTCTATGTGTCTAGCAAACTCCGTGAGAGCTCACCAGTCAGTGTTTCAAGCACTCTTCTCACATCTTTATTTTGTCAAGTAAACAAGCAATACTGAGCACTTATACCTGTGGCAGATTCAGGTTGATGTATGGCAAAACCAATACAATATTGTAAAGTAATTAATCTCCAATTAAAATAAATAACTTTATATTAAAAAATAATAAATGCAGGGCACTGTGAAAGAATCAGAGAAGTGGCAATGAATGACAGCCTATCAACAGCTTTAAGAGGCATAATCAGTATTCTCTAACCTGTGAATTTAACCAGGTAGCATTTATATTAATGGTCATCCTTTCCAGGGTGAGGACCACGTGCACTCTTGACAGTTTAAGATGACTTGGTGACCAGGTATCAGGGGTCGGGGAGATATTTTAAATATTTGGTAAGCTGGCAGCTAGGGGAAGGAAAAAGAGGAGAGAGAGAATTTCCCAGCACCCCTCAAATCACACCATCTAATTTGTTTCCACGTGAGCCCAGACCGCAAGGTCAGGCGGCACATCCTATGTATGAACAGAGCCTTGTGTGCTTACTCCACAGGCTGAAGGGTCAGTGACTTATCCCTGAGAGGTCAGAAACATGGCTGAAAATCTCCCACTGCAGAGGGTGAATAAGAGGGCCATAAAACATGAGAATACAAAACGTAATGGCTTAATGGTTTGGGCTCTGCTCTGGTTTTCAGGGACCTATTTTCTTACATAGTCAGTGAGCTGTTTCCAACCTGCACTTGATTCTTTAGTGGAGGGAGAAAACAGATGTGCTGTTGGCAGCATGGGAGTCTAATCCAAACATCTAAACAACACTGCTTGGAGGAATTCAGAATGAGGTCCAAGAGTAGGAAGGAAATATTAATATATTCAAGAATAAGGGACTCCAAAAGTTTACTCCCTCCTCCCCCCTGCCCCGTCTGCTGTCTTTGGCATAGCAGTCATCAGTGGCTAATGACCTGGAAGAAGCAGGAAGTCGGGTGGGCTCACACGTGATGGTCTGTAGCAGCTTACAAGGAGGCTTTCTTAAGTTGTTTTCCCCATTGCATGGGATGGGATCGTTTATGAGTTTTGGTTAAATCCATTCAAATAGGGTTTCCTAACCTGGCACTGTGCAAGCTCTCCAGAGCTAGAAAACTGTAGGAATTAGACGTCTTTCACTTTCCAGAACCTTATTGTGTAGTATAAGGAGTTTCTCTTCCTTTAAAAAATACCTCTATCAAAGATAATCTTGGGGAATTTTATCCCACAAGTACTATGAAATATTTGGCTTCTTATCAGTTGAACCAAGAGTTTATTTGTATGTCAAATATACAAGTTGAAATCATTAAGGAAAAAATATATGATACCATAAGTTCAGTTCAGTAAAACTTTTATTTGTGATATTTGAAATTCTTTTAAAAAGTTAAAGTTGTGTGTGGGTGTGTGTGTGTATACATGTGCATGCACTCTTAATACCTTCAGATACAAATAGAGAGCATAGAAGCCAGGAAGAATCCTGAATTCAATGGGAATTCTTTTTAGTACCTTCCCTGTTCCAGCAATCCTGTTCCAGCAATCATAAAATGTAAGTCTCACCTTGGCATCCATCCATACCTATAAATAAAAATATTTATCATTGATCATGAATATGGTTGAAAGGATGAACATCAAAGTTTCCTCCTTTCTTATCTACATATAGCTAACCTCAGATATAGTCCTATAAATTAAGGAAAACAAACAATAATGGAATAGCTTGCCATTTTAGAAATCTGGAAAACAGATGAGCACTCTGGAGAGAGAAAAACATGCGAGTATATGCCATGTGCCTTACCATCAGAATTGTTGGTAAGAAAAAACAAAACAAAACTAGCTTATTGATATAAAACTTTTTCAAGTGGAACACAAGCTAATATTATAGGGAAAGAAAGCAGATTAATAGTTGCCTGAGGAGTGGGTTGAAGGTGGGAAGGGTTGATGGGAAGTTTTTACAAGGACACGATAAAATATTTAGGGATGATGGATGTATTTACTATCTTGATTGTGTGGATGATTTCATGAACATGTGTATACTCCAAGATTTATTCAATTATGTCCTTAAAATGTGCAGCTTATTGTAGCAATCATACTTCAATCAACATGAAAATGATTGCAAGTTCTTAAGAAATAGTACTAGCACATAAGAAAATCTTATAGTTTCAAGGCATTTTTCAGTGTGGCCCTATAATCTCAATTAAGGTTATAATGCTGTCTAGCAGAATGATTTGAGTTAGAGATATCTGCATGAAAAGAAGTTGCATGTCATTTATCTCAGTTGCTAAAACCTTAAGTCTCAGTGTAGATCCTGGGTCATTATGAAAGTGCATGGCATATTTTGACTGAATAGACAAATAAAAGCAATATAATCCCAAAGTATGAAAAAATGAAGGATATACCAGTTAGGATAGGATGATATATCAATTTTATTTGACTGCTAGTAACAGAATCCCAATTCTAGAGGATAAATCTAACAAGCATTTATTCTTTCCTGCAATAGTGGTTCAGAGATAGGCAGTCCAGGGCTATTTGGTGGCTCTCTGAAATCACTAAATTCAAGATTCTATTTTTCTGCTTCACAACACATGCCTTTCATCTTCAAGGACAACTAATTTTCCCAGATGGCAGAGGAAATTCTGGCCATTATTACTAACTTCTAGAAAAAGGAAGGGAGTTGGTAATTCTTTATTAGACTTTTCCTTTTAAGTGACTTTTTCTGAAGACCCACCCAACACTTGTATATTTCATTCATTATACTGAATATCAAGGGAGGCTGGAAGAAGTAGGCTGTATGTCAGATGCTAATGTCTGCAGGTAAAATCAGGTTTTGGATCACAAGGAAGAAGGAGAAACTGGGTGGCAACCAACTGTCCTAATCCTGTTGGGCCTCAGTGTTTCTTTTATGATTATCATTCCTCTTGTTCTTGCCACCAAAGTTGAGTAATAATTAAGAGTTTATGAAGCACACTTCTAGGTGTGGCCTTTTAAACACTCAGGTATTTTATTTCACAATAAATATTTGTCAGACATCAAGCAGATAGAAAAAGAAGTGGTTACACCTAGAGGAAACTAACAACACTGAATTCCATTTTACAGATTCTCTCTTTTGCCTTGCAAAGAATACAAGTCAAAGACCACTGTTAAAAATAAACAAACAAACATGGTCCACGTGATTTTATTTTGTTGTACATCTCTTAAGACAAATGGGTTATTGCCAAGGGCTAAGAAATCTTTCTTCTTATAGGGGGCTGAAATGCAAAAGTAGGAAGTCAGGAAATACCTGGAGTAACAGGCAAATTTGGCCTTGGAGTACAGAAAGAAGCAGGGCAAAGACTAATAGAGTTTTGCCAAGAGAATGCACTGGTCATAGCAAACACCTTCTTCCAACAACACAAGAGAAGACTCTAAACATGGACATCACCAGATGGTCAACACTGAAATCAGATTGATTATATTCTTTGCAGCCAAAGATGGAGAAGCTCTATATAGTCAACAAAAACAAGACCGGGTGCTAACTGTGGCTCAGATCATGAGCTCCTTCTTGCCAAATTCAGACTGAAATTGAAGAAAGTGGGAAAACCAAAGGACCATTCAGGTATGACCTAAATCAAATCCCTTATGACTATAGAGTGGAAGTGAGAAATAGATTTAAGGGACTAGATCTGATAGACAGAGTACCTGATGAACTATGGATGGAGGTTCATGACATTATACAGGAGACAGGAATCAAGACCATCCCCATGGAAAAGAAATGTAAAAAAGCAAAATGGCTGTCTGGGGAGGCCTTACAAATAGCTGTGGAAAATGGGAAACAAAGACCAAAGGAGAAAAGAAAAGATATACCCATTTGAATGCAGAGTTCCAAAGAATAGTAAGGAGAGATAAGAAAGCCTTCCTCAGTGATCATTGCTGAGAAATAGAGGAACACAATAGAATGGGAAAGACGAGAGATCTTTTCAAGAAAATTAGAGATACCAAGGGAACATTTTATGCAAAGATGGGCTCAATAAAGGACAGAAATGGTAGGGACCTAACAGAAGCAGAAGATATTAAGAAGAGGTGGCAAGAATACACAGAAGAACCATACAAAAAAGATCTTAACGACCCAGATAATCATGATGGTGTGATCACTCACCTAGAGCCAGACATCCTGGAATGTGAAGTCAAGAGGGCCTTAGGACATGAACAAAGCTAGTGGAGGTGATGGAATTCCAGTTGAGCTATTTCAAATCCTGAGAGATTACACTGTGAAAGTGCTGCACTCAATATGTCAGCAAATATAGAAAACTCAGCAGTGGCCACAGGACTGGAAAAGGTCAGTTTTCATTCCAACCCTAAAGAAAGGCAAAGAATGCTCAAACTACTGCACAATTGTACTCATCTCACACGCTAGTAAAGTAACACTTAAAATGAAAGAGGAGAGTGAAAAAGTTGGCTTAAAGCTCTACATTCAGAAAACTAAGTCATCGCATCCGGTCCCATCACTTCATGGCAAATAGATGGGGAAACAGTACAAACAGTAGCTGACTTTCTTTTTCTGGGCTCCAAAATCACTGCAGATGGTGATTACAGCAATGAAATTAAAAGATGCTTACTTTTGGAAGAAAAGTTATGACCAACCTAGACAGCATATTAAAAAGCAGAGACGTTACTTTGTTAATAAAGGTCCATCTAGTCAAGGCTATGGTTTTTCCAGTGGTCATGTATGAATGTGAGAGTTGGACTATAAAGAAAGCTGAGCGCTGAAGAATTGATGCTTTTAAACCGTGATGTTTGAGAAGACTCTTGAGAGTCCCTTGGACTGCAAGGAGATCCAACAAGTCCATCCTAAAGGAGATCAGTCCTGGGTGTTCATTGGAAGGACTGATATTGAAGCTGAAACTCCAATACTTTGGCCACCTGATGCGAAGAGCTGACTCCTTTGAAAAGACCCTGATGCTGGGAAAGATTGAGGGCAGGAGGAGAAGGGGACAACAGGATGAGATGGTTGGATGGCATCATTGACTCGATGGACATAGATTTGGGTAGACTCCCGGAGTTGGTGATGGACAGGGAGGCCTGACGTGCTGCAAAGAGGAGCAAAGAGTCAAAGAGAAGAGAAGGGGTCGCAAAGAGTGAGACCGACTGAGCGACTGAACTGAACTGAACTGAAGAAATCTTTTGCTAGATAGAGATTTTTTGACACAATAATGTTTGTTGTGGTGAAATTTGACCTATATTGTATTTCTTTACATCTGTTGCTAATTTTCCCTAGGGCTGTGGTTCTCAAATTTTTTTAGATGGAGAAATCCTTTGTTAGAACAAAATCTAGAAGAAGCATACAAATAAAGCAGATAAAATTGATGTGGCTCTAGGTGAAGGATTATGAGTATAAATAACCTACAAACCTCACAAGCTCATCCAGTTTCCTATCACCACCCTCTATTTTAAGGCACACATAACATGTTTGGGCCATGGTTTAAGATGTTGTCAATGATTTGTTTTTAGTAAGATTTAAAGCTATCTAGTCAAGAATAAGTAAAAGATCTGGAAAATATTCTCTTCCACCAGATCTATGAAATGACCGCTTAAATCTTCCAATTTGTACATCAGTTAGGAATTGAGAAACAGTAGCAATTGTGTTTTTAAATAGTGTCTTGGCTTGAAAAACAGAAGTTAATCAACTGCTAAGGTTTTGCTGTTGTAAAATCTTATTATGGCAAGGAAATATAGTCCTTCACTGCACTATTAAAATCCACACACATTCATTCTAACGGGAGAGAAATTACTATGTTTATCACTCATTGAAGAAGCAGTTTTTTAGAAAATGGATGGTTTTGTTGTTGCTTTATGCTTTACTTATCACATCTATAACTAAACGCTGTGGAATTCATCAAAAAAAATCTGAAGTTCTTTCATTAACAAGAAACATTTTTAAGAAAAAATGCACTTATTTGGAAATAAGATCATCAGAGAAACCACCATTTTTTATTATTGCAAAATAGATGCCATGTGATTTTTTTTTAAGAAAGAAAGAAAGAATATGGGCACAGGAAGCTTTAGAAGTAAATCTGGCTTTTTGTTAAAACCAAAGAAGTGCCTACCAAGGAAAGAATAAAGTTATCGTTTAAAAAGCTGTTTTATATTTAAGACAATTATTAAATTTATTTATGTATTTGTTGTTGTTTAGTCACTCAGCCATGTCTGACTCTTAGAGACCCCATGGACTGCAGCATACCAGGCTCCTCTGCATGGGATTTTCCAGGCAAGAGAACTGGAGTGGACTGCTGTTTCCTCCTGCAGGTAATCTTCCAGACCCAAGAATCAAATTCATGTCTTCAGCTTTGCAGGTTGATTCTTTATCACTGAGACACCAGGATACGCCTACATTTACATTATTGTCCAAATTAGTGGTGCTTAAAAGAAGAAGTTTTGCCTTCCCAGAGGTATTCTAGATATGTGTGGGGGTGGGTTTGGATTGTGAAAATATTTGGCATGTGCTTCTGGCAGCAATCAGATGGGAGTCAGGGATGTGGCATGCTCTACAATATGCTGGAGAGTGGCCTACAGAAAGTGCCATTGGCCATGACCTGCAGGACTTCTGGGTGTCTTACTAGACATCTCCTCTGTTACACATATTAATGTAAGTACAAAACATTTTTGCATGGTTTTAACATATACTGACACTAAAATTAGCAAGACATTCTATTTTATCATGGTTTGTTCCAAGTTTATCAAGATTTGATCATCATTTCAGAAAGTCATATCTTTGGCAGCAAAATCATTTATGGTACCTGTACCACCAGCAGCTCTCCATAGGTAGGATACTTAGTGGTGATTCAGCGAGTAAGTCCAAACACCTTCCAGTGTCCTTGTCTCTGAGTTTTACAAACTGAATTATAGATGATTTTCTTATAAACTATTATGCTTTTATTTCTCCTTTATGTTTAGTCAGGGATGCAGATAATTCATATGGATTTCATTTCCAGATAGTAAAAGTGGTTATAAGAAGTAGATGCTGGTTCTGATAAAATTGCAGACTATTAGCCCAGGGCTTCTCAACCCTGGCAGCATGGATTTTGGGTCAGATTATTGTTCATTGTGAGGATCTATCCTGTGTTTTGTAAAATCCTTAGCAGCATCCTTGGCTTCTACTTACTGGATGCTAGAAATATTCCCCTGATATACACCCAAATATAACAACCAAAAATTTCTCAAGACAGTGCCAGATATGCCCTGGGGGACAAAAACCACCCCTAGTTGTGAACCATTGCATTAGTGTAAGTTATAAGAGTTTTAGAATTGTCAGATGCGTTGCTTTTTCTGGCTCACCATTACTTATTTTTATTGAATTTTTCCCCAACTGCTTACAGATTTTAAAATTTATTGTTTTTTAAATTGAAGTATAATTCATTTACAATGTTGTTTTAGTTCCTGATGTACATCAATGTGATTCATACATATATAAAATATGTATTCTTTTTCAGATTCCTTTCCATTATAATTTATTATGGTGGTGGTGGTTTAGTTGCTAAGTTGTGTCCAACACTTGCAACCCCATGGACTGTAGCCAGATGCTCTGTCAATGGGACTCTCCAGGCAAGAATACTGGAGTGGTTTGCCATTTCCTTCTCCAAGGGATCTTCCCTACCCAGGGATTGAACTCAGGTCTCCTGCACTGCAGCAGATTCTTTACCACTGAGCTACCAGGGATATTGAATATAGTTCCTTTGCTATACAGTAGGACCTTGTTGCTTATCTATTTCATATAGTTCGTTTCTACTAATCCAAAACTCTATTTATCTCACCCTCTCTTCTTTTTCCCCTTTGGTAGCCATAAGTTTATCTCTTTATGTCTATGAGTCTGTTTCTATTTTGAGAGCTGGTTAGATAGCATCACCAACTCAATAGACATGAGTGTGATCAAACTCCAGGAGATAGTGAAGGACAGGGAAGCCTGGCATGCTGCAGTCCATGGGGTCACAAAGAGTTGGACACACCTTAGTGACCAAACAACAATTCATAAATAAGCTCATTTGTATCATTTTTTATATTCCACATATATATGATATCACATGATATTTGTCTTTGTGTGACTTACTTCACTTAGTATGATAATCTCTAGGTCCATCCATGATGCTGCCCAGGGCACTATTTCATTCTTAAAATGGCTGAGTAGTATTCCATTATATACATATACGCCACATCTTTCTTCATTCATCTATAGATGGACACATCAGTTGCTTCCGTGTTCACTATTGTGAACTGGGGGGCACGTACCATTACTTATTGATGAGCATCTCCCCCGTGTTCTTTAAAACTGCTGTTTATAGTTCTTTGGTGCGGACCTTGTCCAGTTTCCTCCAGTAGTTCGTCATGACTGTGCTAGCTGTTGCTTCTTCTTCTTCTTCTTTTTTTAAATATAAATCTGTTGCTTCTTTCCATACTTTTGGATTTTTGTTTCTGTTTTAGGAGGAAGGAAACTGAACTTGGAAAGGCTGAGTTTTATCCCAGTTTTGCCATAGTTTATTTATGTGACCTTGGGAAAATCATTTCACTATTCCGTGTCTCAACTTCATCTGTGAAATGAAGAACAGGGCTAGAAAATCGGAGGTTCCTTCATCTCTCAAAGTCTTTGATTAATTTTTCTCTGACTCATCTCTTTAAAAAAACCTGTTTAACTGTTGGCAATTCTACATGCGATTGGCAGAAGGCATCCCAAACATGCCGAGAAAGTATGAGTTTAAAAACAATGATATTCATGAAAAATATCATCGCTCAGAGATTTTTAAAATAGTCCAACGGAAGTTAGCAAAACAAATTAATGCAGCTTAAAAAAATCTAAAATTTAAAAAAATCTTCTTTTTAAAGAACCTTGCTCTGAAATAGAACAGAAAGACTCATTAAAATATTAACAAACTTATACACTTGGACCTTCTGAGGGAGCAAGAAAGAGTCAGTAATTTGGCCCATGATCTGGACTGATGAGGACAAAAATCTTTGAGTCTTTTGAAGACTCAAAATGACATTGGTATCTATATTGATGACTCTTCCTCTAAAAGGCCAAGCTGTATGGATGATCAATGAAAAAGTCATCAGGTCATATACTGTTTCTCTCAAATGACTAAATACCTGGGTATTTGGAGACAGAGGGAACAATTAATTGGCTGAATTTTTGCCTTTTTTTTTCCAGCATCATGGATGAGAGAAAGATGGAATTCATTTTATAGTGTTGGTAACAAGCACCTCTACATCCGAGTTCTCAATTATGGATATTCCCTATTTTTCCTCTCATTATGTAAAAAGGCTGTAACAGTATTCTATTGGGTGACAGTGATGATAGCTCAGAATTAAAGGCCAAATTGAAAAGGCATTGCAATCCCATTGAAGGGGAAGGAAACTTATTAAACATCCAGTATTTGTCAGGTGTATATTACTTCCAATTCTCAGAATGGCTTATGACATAAACATTGCAATTCCTATTTAGGGATTAAGAAACCAAGTCTTTAAGATGACCTGTCCAAGATCAGCTAATTACAAAAGGGAGCATGAATTCTTCTGATTCAAATATCCCCACTCTTTCCACTGAGCTCCTAAGGTATCCTTATGTAGCTGAAGGCAGTTATCAGGGTTAGTTAGCATGGCTGTTTTTCCCAAATGCCACCTCTGGCCAAGGCATAGTTAGAAACTCTAAAGTTTGTGTAGCTTGTGTTGCATTCTCCTCTCCTTTTCCTTCCTTTTTCTACATCTTTCCAGGTCTGACTCTGCTCCAGACATCAGTATCCCAACACTGCACACAATGGTCATGGGCTTCAACAGCACCACCCTTAGTCAGAGCAATCATCTAAGCATTCCCCAAGCATCCTCCCCTCGTTGAGTCTTACCACTTCCAATCCCATGTCCTTGGACTTTGCTCTCTGCCAGATGGTGTTATGAGGCTGTGGCTTTGCAGACACTGCCTGCTACTAGATTAATAGTCTAGGGATCTTAATCAAGATAACAAACCTATCTAAGAGAGGTTAGTGTGTTGTCGCCAATGTCAGGGTCTTGGTGACTAAGCAGACCAAGAACCTCTCTGCCAGGAGCCATCAACATTTTTATGGAGATCAAAGCCCTAAACTCAAACGGTAAAACCCTCATTAGCCATTTAAAGCCAGTACACTTAAGAAAAGGTAATAAAGAGACGATTGTGCCTTTTTCTAGGGTCTCTTAAAATAAAAGCTGCACCAGACCAAAGTCTTCCTTATGATGAATCAAATTTTGATCAAGACAGTAAACACCCAAGGAGCTTATGTCTAAGTTGGCTTAACTGAAAAAAAAATTTTTTTTAGTGTTTCAAGAATCAAGAATTTCATCATGATACGAATAGCAGTAATACAGGGTACTAGGCAAGGTCTCTGGTTCTGCTTAACAAAGACGTCAGTTACTCTACTGGGCATAATGAACTTCGGGTCATTAGTCAATCATTTAATACTGATTGAGCACTTGTTGTGTCCAAGGCTTTGTGTTGGGATGAAGATAAGAGATCTTGTTACTGTGTAAATGGCTTAAAATAAATTAATGTATGAATTTTTTTGTTGTCGTTCAGTCATAGTCACTAAGTCGTATCTAACTCTTTGCGATCCCGTGGACTATAACCCACCAGGCTCCTCTGTCCATGAGCTTTCCCAGGCAAGGATACTGGAGTGGGTTGTTATTCCCTTCTCCAGGGGATCTTCCAGGATCATAAAGTCATGTAAGTTAATGCAAGTTTGCAGCAAGACCTGGGATTGATATATGTGTTTTATTCATTTATCTGTGCTCATTTTATAATAGATATTAATATTTATTGAGGGATGAATAGTACAGCCACCATATACTATTGGGAGATAGAGCCAAGATTCAGACACAATCTGAACTGGAAGGGCCAACTGTGTGGTCAGGAACACAAATACAATAAGATGATTCCACTCCAGTATGATCACTGTGGAAAAATCAATCATCTGGGCAAATTTTGACATGATGGCACACAGATGGAGCAACAAGTCCTTGTCTTAAGGTGATAATGAAAACATCCTGGGAGAGGTGGTGCCCCAACTGCAACCTAGAGGAAGAGGAGTGAGCCAGACAAAACGTGGGCAAGTTGCTGCAAGGAGGATGGAGAAAATGGCACGTGCAATTCTCAGAGACAAGAGAGAGGCTGGGCAAGTATGCAACAGTCAATAATTTGTGATAGCAAGAATTTAGGCATGAAAATAATGGAGAATACAGGTAAAGAAAGACTAATTCACGAAGATATTTGAATCCATACCAGGGAGGTAGATGCTATCTTGGGGACAATAGGGCTCCAATGATGAATTTCAATCGTGGCAGCCATTTCAGTGATTAGAATGCAGGCAATGAGGAACTTGGGTAATTTTGCTTTTCTGGAAAAGACAAAAGTCAACAGAAATGCCTGAAGCCAATAACAAAATTATCTTGAATATTTGGATTCATCTGTGATGGTGAATGAGGCATAAAGTATTCTATATGTTCTTTCTTCTCTCCACGGTGGTGAGATTCCTTAGAAAAATCAGTAAAAGGCATTTTTAAATAAGAAGTTAGTAAAAGTCATAAAAAGGCTTGAGTTAGAGTAGACATTTTGCAGCTGTTTCTGGCTGAAACCAGAAAGTGGAAACAAAGCAGCTGACACATCTCTCCTTATAACTTTTATTAAGCAGACAACCTTCTTTCACCCTTACCAGCCCCATCTAACTCTAGGCACTTTTTTTTTTTTTTTTAAAGTGAAAAGGTTTTTAAAAATGTTTTAAAGTTAACAAAATATACAACTTGACCCGGTTAATCCAAATCAGTTTGCAAACTCCCTTTACATTTGGATTAAAATAAAAAAAAAAAAAACCCTTAGATTAACAAACTCTTGGCAAATTCCCTGCCTCTCCTGCTAGTGAATTCTTTGCTAGTTACATTTCCGGCTCCCCAGACATGGGGATGAATAAGCCTGGATAAACCAGGCCTGGCTGTAATTACATTAAGCACTTTTTTTCTTTTTTTGCAATAAGAAAAAATGTGTCATAGTGTACAGATATCCTTAAGGTGACATTCACTCTGATCTGCCAGTTTGGGGGCTGGGCCCTAGGTCCTTGCATCCAATAAAAATACTTGGCCAAAGGCACTTTCTACCTTTCTAATGATTAAAGATTTTGCTACTTGTGAAAGTGATAATGCTGCTGGCTAGACAAATTGAAAGGTGAAGGTGAGCTCTACAGAGGAGGCTACAAGGACCTCAGTCCAACCAACTTTTCAGACTCCAGCTTTAATATCCTTTAAGCTGTTAAGAAAGCAGGCTCTGGGGAATAAGTAGGAGAAAGTGTACAGATGCCAATTCCAATGGCCAACTGTACTCCGCCATTTTATGTAGGGAACTTGAGCACTCATGGATTTGGGTATCCACAGGGGTCCTGGAATCAACTCACCACAGATGCCAAGGAATGACTATATTCTGGAAAGAACTGTCATCCTAGAGTTGGAGACAATCAGACATCCTTCTCATGTCTTCCTTAACATAGGACTTTGCCCAATGACTCATCTTTTCCACAAGAGTTTTCTGATGAATCTTCTTCCATCTCAGTCATTTTCAAGGGGCTATTATAATTTGAGTGATACAATATTTCTACTTTTGTTTTAGTTACTCAGTCGTGTCTCACTCTTTGCAATCCCACAGACTGTAACTCGCTAGGCTTCTCTGTCCATGGAATTCTCCAAGCAAGAATACTGGAGTGGGTTGCCATTCCTGCTCCAAAGGAACTTCCCAACCAGGGATTGAACCCTGGTCTCCTGCCTCACAGGCAGATTCTTTACCATTTGAGCTACAGGGAAGTCTCTGTATATTTCTCCTTAGCTGGCTTTAATTCCCTTCTTATATCTTTTTCTTTTTTTGCAATGGCTCCCCCTAACTCTTCTGTCTTTCTCTTGGCACCATGCTCAATGGTGTATGTGGTTCATGCAGTATGTGCTTAATACTTTGAGAAGGACATTATGAAAGAACTTAATGCTCAGAAAGAAAATGTGTAATGCCAGTCCCCAGCTACATTGCAAGCAGATTTTCCCTGCAAAATCACATTAATTACTCTCATAAAACATAACACTATCCTTATTACTTTTGGCAGTAAAAGAAAGCCTCTAATGTGTACCTTTCCTACCATACCTCTTGCACTTAACTGAAGGGAGTTCAAATAGAGGGGTGGAAAGGTATGGAAAAGACTAGATTCTTCCAGTGGGAACCAAATGAGTTGGAGTGTGGAAGTCTGATTCTGAATTTAAAGTGGTCTGGGAAAACACAAACCTTTATATATCCTAAGTGTGACCCACTGGCCCCTTCAGTGTTTTGCAATGGAATCTTCCTTTCAAAGTCTTCCTCTAATTCTTCTTTTTGGAAAAGTAGTGTGAAACTTACTTTCAAAGCCCTTAAGTGTAAAAATAAACAAGCATTCAGTCAATGAAGTCCCTGATGCCTTGCTACACCACAACACACTTTTGAGTCATAAATCACAGCTCTGACAGGTCTATGATGATGCATTGTGTTAATACATCATGATGACAATGTTGATGATGTATTAGTACAATATATCCTGAAAGCCTCTCACTTTAGAATTCTGTGTTTATGGATAGCAGAGGAAAGATTTGAGAGGGCTGAAATTGAGAAAAAGGGAGGCACAAGGGAGGGTTCAGGATGATGAACATCCTTTTTCTGACAGGCCAACAACCAAAAAGGGAAATCAAAAGCTTCTACCTCCCAGGCACTAATGCCTTCCCCTCTCCCCTTGGTTGTGTCATGGAGCAACTCCTGGAGATGTGCATGGCTGTGTGGTGAGTAGCTTCAGTTGTGTCTGACTCTGCAACCCCATGGACTGTAGCCCACTAGGCTCCTCTGTCCATGGGATTTTCCAGGCAAGAATACTGGAATGGATTGCCATGCCCTCCTCCAGGGGATCTTCCCGACCCAGGGATTGAACCTGCATCTCTTATGTCTCCTGAATTGGCAGTCAGCTTCTTTACCATTGGAGCCACCTCATGGATGCAGCTTCTGGAGATGTAGACGCTACCAAATCAGGACTTGCACAGCTAGCTATTGGCGGGGCCAGACCTGATGTGGATCTTCTGGGTCTAAGCCCCATAATCTTTTCAGACTTTGCGGTGAATAAAATATCCTCTATGTTTGTGAAATAGGAGCTCTGTTTTAGGTGAACTCATTAGACAAAATTTTCCATCACACTTGCACATTAATGTTTGCTAAAAGGCTGTGATCTTTAGCAGTCAGTGGTCTTTTCTCCCTTGGCTTCTGGTAGATGATGGAGTTGAACGAGCAGCCTAAGAAGAGTGATGAAACCATTTCATTTGTTGGGCATTCACTACTACAATGACTGGTTCCCAGCATTTGCTACACCAAGCCATCAGACCAGACCAAGCCCTAATTGCCTATTAGTCTCTGCTTCAAACCAATTCAGCAAGTCTATTTCTCTTTCTCCAGCAGAGCATCTGTGGTGACTTGACAGTGATGAAAGCAGTTAGTCCTTCAGTTCAACTCACCATCCTGCCTATAAAATAAGTCAATTATATAGAAGTTGTGCCATCTTCATAATGAGATCAATTGGAAAAAACGCATGTTCTTTGTGAGGGAGAACTCTTATTACATCATATCTATCAAATCTTCAACTATTTCCAGTCAGTCCAAAATTGGCTTTGACATTCTTCATTTAAATCATCTTAGTTCAATTTTAAGATGTTCCTGAAAAATAACAAAACAAACAAACAAGAAAAGAGTAAGTCAAGTAAAAAGATAAAAACCACTAGAAGTGCAAGAAAGCAGGGGAGCAGAGTAGGAAACTCAGTGGAATGGGTATGTCTTTGGTTAGGAAATAGGCCAAGGTCTATTTTTATATTAATGGGAAGAAAATTAAGAATTTAGATTATAAAATGGCTGGAATCATCAGATAAATTCATATTTAAGGATGAGCAACTTATTTTTAAATTTAGGTTATAACGATATAAAACTAGAAATCAACTACATGAAGAAAGCTTGAAAAATCACAAATATGTGAAAATTATTACAGCATGCTACTGAACAGGCATTGCGTCAATGAAGAAATTCAAGGAGAAATTAAAAAAAACTGGACAGCTACAGACAAAAGGATGATATTGGACCACTTTCTAATACCATATACAAAACTGAAATCAAAATAGATTGAAGACTTAAATGTAAGAACGAAACCACAAAAATCCTAGCAGTATGTCACGTCAGTACACACTTTGACATAATTCATGGTAATGTCTTGCTGGATATGTCTCCTCAGGCAAAAGAAACAAGCAAAAATAAACACATAGGACTACATGAGACCAAAAAGTTTCTGCACAACAAAGAAATCTCTGAATAAAACAAAAGAATAACCTACTAAATGAGGGAAGATATTTGCAAGTCATATATCCAGAAAGAGGTTAAAGTCCAAACATATAAAAGACTCAAAGAACTCAACAACAAAATATGAATAACCCAATTAAGAAACGGGCCGAGGATCTGAATAGACAGTTTTGCAAAGAAGCTATGTAGTTGGCCAATAGGCACATGAAAAGATATACAACATTACTAATTCTTTGGGAAATGCAAATCAAAACCACAGTGAGATATAGCCTCATGCCATTAGAATGGCTATTATCAAAAGGACAAGAAATAATACATTTTGGAGAGGATGTGGATAGAAGGAAACCATCATTGTTGGTAAGAATGAAAATTGGTGCAGTCAATGTGAAAATAGTATAGAGTTTCCTCAAAAAAATGAAGATTAGAACTATCATGTGGTCAGGTTATTCCACTTCTGGGTATTTAATAATTCTCTCTCTTTCTCTGTCTCTCTCTCCCTCCCTCTCTCTATATATATACATTTGGAATATTATTCATCCAGATAAAAGAATGACATCTTGCCATTTGTGACAGCATGATAGACCTTGAAGGTATTGCTAAGTCACATCAGTCGTGTCCGACTCTGTGCGACCCCATAGACGGCAGCCCACCAGGCTCCCCTGTCCCTGGGATTCTCCAGGCAAGAACACTGGAGTGGGTTGCCATTTCCTTCTCCAATGCATGAAAGTGAAAAGTGAAAGTGAAGTCGCTCAGTCGTATCCGACTCTTAGCGACCCCATGGACTGCAGCCCACCAGGCTCCTCCGTCCATGGGATTCTCCAGGCAAGAGTACTGGAGTGGGGTGCCATTGCCCTCTCCCTTGAAGGTATTAGGCTAAGTGAAACAAGTCAGAGGAGAAATATATATATCATATAATTTCACTCATATGTGGAATAAAAAAATAAATGAACAAACTTAACCAAACACAAACACATAGATACAGAAAACAGAGTAGTGATTACCAGAGAGGAAGGGGGTTTAAGGTATGGTAGCAGATGGAAACTAAATTATTGACCTTGCTCAGAGCCTGTCTTGGATCTTGGAACCTGATGGAGTATATAATATATACAGAAGTCAAAATATAGTGTGTATACATAAAATGTATAACAATGTGAACCAGTGTTAACCCAGTTTAAAAGAAAACAAGATGCAAGAGAGTTCACTGAAATACACAGATAAGTACATTCTTAAAACTAACAAAACAGCTTTTGTTTCCAACAAATTCTAGAATTCAGATTTATCCAGATTAAGGCAAGTGCCAACATACCATAAGTGAGGGTTTGATATATCTGAAAGTCAGACAAGAAAGAAGGCAATTATCTGATGAATTTTTTGACACTAGAATGACATGTTTTGTGAGTATGCATTTTGCTGCACATAGAGGTTATTTATTTATTTTTTACTGATTTGTATATACTCTATTTCCCTACAGACTTGCCATACAGATGGGGTAAGAACTGTTCATTCTCCATACTATATTTCCAATGTGTGGACCTTCACACATATTTATTACTGAGGCTGCTGTTTACAGTTGCTCATATAATAGATTTCTGATGTCTTGTATTACTCACCCTCCCCACTTCTAAATGTGTTTTTGAAGAGATTCAATAAAATTCAATATTAGATGACTTTACTAAGATAACCACTTATCAGGATCAGATCACATACTTAAAAATACTCCCAGATATTTTCTATTCAACTAGTTTCTACCAGTAAGTGTGGCAGCCCGAGGCAGGAGGGACTTTGTTGCCTCCCACCTAGTGCTAGGGAATCATTAGGTAAATGACTGACCTTGCTCAGTGCCTGTCTTGGATCTTGGAATCTGATGGAATGATTGTCTGGAGAGGGGTGTTAACAACCAGAGCTCGAGAGCCATGGCTCACTTCTGCCTGTGCAGGCTCTATTGACCATCAGCTTTGATGGCTATTGCTGTCCTAAGAATTTTAAGGTCGCTGTGCAGACTGATGACAAAAGCCCAAGGGTCTCGTGGCAAGCCTCCAGACCTTTGAAGAGCCTCAGCTCTCTGACCAGTGGGATTGTGGTAATGTTTGTTGCTCTTGGCCTCGAAGCCAATCTGTCCCACACCCAAATTGAGCATCTGGAGAAAGTACAATTTCCAAGAAGTGTTCCCAGAGGCCGTATCTATCTCTCCATTACCAGAATAAAAGTATCCCAGCTACTCCAAAGTACCCAGCTAATGAAAAGCTGTCTTATTTGGCTCAACTGGATCATCACAATGATCTATAGGTCAACTTACCCCTGCTCTGTTACATCTCCCATCAAATCAAGGGCACGGGATACTTAAACATATGTTTAAAAAATTCTCCTTGTTGTCATTCCCTGGGATCCATAAATCATTTTTGCTCTTATAAATCTACAAGGCTTTAATGCATGAGACCTCGGGGGATGGTAACACAGACGTATAGGGAGAAAAGCTCCCCGTGCCTGCCCCAGGTCCATCAGCCTCTTAGGCCTCAGTTTACTTATCTATAAAATGAAGGTTTGAGTTAGATGAGAATGTAGGTATTTTCAGCAGTATCTTATAAAGAACACATTTCTATAGCATTTAATAAGAAAGTGAAAAACTGTGTACTGATAATTGCTATACTTTTAGAAAACAGCATTGGAGCTTATAGATTTTTGCAACAGCCAGTGATGATAAACCTGCATTCTCTAGTGAAGTAACAAGTCTCCCCTCACTCCACCATCAGAAACATACTCCAAGACACTCAACCCTAAGTAGTCCCTCTCAAGCCAAATGTCCCCAGACTGTGTTTATTAAAGGTTTGGTTCATCAATGTGGAACCACTGTAGGATCACTCATGTCTAGTAACATGGTCACAGCCAGTCCCTGCTCAGTACTGCATGGAATTCTTCATCAAGGTGCCAAAATTCTAGTCATATATCCTACTTGGAGGAACTCAATCTGCCAATGTATTTGACTATTACTACATTTATGTATTTCTGTTTTACATCCTAAGAACTGAGCTGAACTGGGAAGTTCCTTTCCTCAGGCTTTTAAAAGAAATTATTTCATTGAAGTATAGTTGATTTACAATGTCATGTTAGTACAGCAAAGTGATTCAGTTATATGTATGTGTCATATACATATTCTTTTTTGTATTCTTTTCCATTATGATTTATCATAGCGTACTGAATAAAGTTCCCTGTGCTATCCAGTAGGAAACTGTTGTCCATTCATTCTGTATATAATAGTTTGCATCTCTTAATCTCAAACTCCCAATCCACCCCTTCACATTCCCTTACCTTATCTGGAATGTAAAGGACCCAGAGACCTCATCTGACACATGGGTTCCATTATGGGGGAGGACTTTTGTTACACTGGCATCAGGAATTAAGCTAATCTCCTCATACTGGACTTTATCCATCTGTGGTAATATTTTGTGAAATAAGATAAGCCTTGGGACATAGTTAAATGGGTGATAACAAGTGATTTCATGACTCTGTTTTGCTTGTACTCTGTCCTCTAATAAGTTTTGACTTCTAAATGCAAATCTCATCCCTTGCCACTCCCTCCCAACATACACAAAAATCAAACTCATCATGACAACTTTCACTGCTATTTCAACTCTAAATTCAGATGAAATGGTTAACTGGCCCCTGTGTGAACTGAAATGTAAGTCCCCCTCTCTGTGTGGCTCCCCATCTTGAATCATCCCCCCATCCTAATTTCCCTGTAGTGGGCCCTTGGCTACCCTCAGGGTCAGCCTCTCCCCTCCAAAGAGGCGCTTTGCTTCCTCTTACATCTTCAGTGAACCACAGTGACCTGTGAGGCTGATGCAGGTGCTTTGGGAAACCAGTTCATCAAGTGCTGCAGACAGTAAGGGCTGGGGTGAGCCATCAGCCCCTCAAAACTATGGTCTAGAATTGCCCTGGACTTAGATTGCTGATGGTGACCTGGAGGTGAAAGGCTCTGGACTCCATTACCAGTCCCCTGAGTATTCTACCTAATTCAGTATCCTTTCATTTAATTGAAACATTATTTTCTCTCTGTTAGCCAGGGCACTCAAGCTGGTGTAGAGCAGTGTTAATCTTTCAGCTGATTTCCATCTTTGCAGAATTACTTTTCTAGCAATTAGATCCACTGGTATAAATTTGCCTTGCTCCTTCCTGGGGTTCAATGTTCAAATGGAAATCTCTAAGCTCAATGTGTTTCCCTCCAGGCTGACCCAGGGCAGATATTAATTAACTGGGGTGTCGTGAAAATGTTGAGCTTGAAAAAAGCCAAGTAGGAGAATGTTTCTCTTGGGATGTCATTGCAGGCAGTAGACAGACTAAAGAGGGTGAGACCTGAATGAAGAAGAATCACATTTAAAGTCAAGTGGAATGACTGCACTGTTAGTGAACCAGGGAGCAAAACAATGGTTATTCTGGAAATGCATTAGAACTTTATGTTTAAAGTTGCTCAGTCGTGTCTGACTCTTTGTGACCCCATGGACTGTAGCCCACCAGGCTCTTCCATCCATGGCATTCTCCAGGCAAGAATATTGGAGGGGTTGCCATTTCCTTCTCCAGGGGATCTTCCCAACCCAGGGATAGAACCCAGGTCTCCCACACTACAGGCAGACGCTTTAACCCCTGAGCCACCAGGCATTAGAACTTATATGTAACCAAATATTCCATATCTTTTGTGGAAGTCTGAACATAGCTCATTTGAGCACATTCTCTAGGGCAGGTCATGGCCCAGGTCAAGAACTGGGTCATGGTCACCAGCCATCTCAGCTTTCTTGGAACTGAGGGGTCCTGGGACCAGGACCTTTCCAAGCTAAATCTGCAAAAGTTCTAGACAAATGCAGAAGGTTGCTCACCCTATTAGAGTACAGTTTCTGAGAAAGATGTGTAAGTCAGTTGACTTCTCACACTTCGTGCTAAAATTAACGATGAGCAGTTTATGCTCACCATCTTATATACTGAAATTGATCCTTTTAAGAAATCTGGCATCTGCTCCTGCAAATCTAGTTGAGAAACTAACACTAGATTTTCAAGGTAAGTAGGACTGCTAATCGTCAAATCTAGTGGCCTTCTCTTAGACCTTGCCTTCTCTCTGGCAGTGGATACTTTTGAATACCTTTTCAAATTCTCTCTTCATTGGACTTTTGGGACACTTAATTTTTCTGGTTCACTTCTTTCTAACCATTTCTCTTTCTCCATTGCTGCAATTTCTAGCTTCATTCCTGTTCTCTCTCTGCAGTGACTCCTATAGAAGCTGTGCTGGTTATTTACCTGTCCCCTTTAATATTCTGCTCTGTGCTGCCAGGGCTGAGGATCAGCAAACTCTCACTTCCCTCGGCTTTCTCAAGAGCTGGTTTTCTGTTAACTTGGGCTGTAGAGGCACCAAGAATGGTCAGAAAGCGGGAGAGAGGTAGGACCTTCTCCTGCCCTTCCCCGGTGCAGTGCTTACTCACAGTTGCTGGTGGTTGCCATGGCAACCGTAGAATGTGGTGATTCTGGGCTCCAGCAGCTGCAGCAGGGAAGCACCTTCCCAGAGATGACCACTCTGGTCAATGCTGGATCTGGAGCTGTGATAGCCTTTGCAGGAACACAGAAGCTGGTGAGGCTCGAAGCCAGGGAGATTTCCAATTATTAATAGCATGTATTAGACTCAACTTCAGACTTGCATCCAACACTTGAAGGATCTATCTGTGTGGATAATCTAGTCTATACTATTCTAATCATCATCCTATAGACCTTGACCCTTCCCTTGGTTTACCAGAAAAACTTCTAGTGATGGAGCTATCATTCTTCTAGTAATTGATACTTGCCTTTCCCATATTTCCAAAACATGACTAGTCACAACATCTTGTCTTTTATATAAAACTCAAAGTATTTTGGACTACAAAGAAAGCTGAGTGCCAAAGAATTGATGCTTTTGAATTGTGGTGCTGGAGAAGACTCTTGAGAGTCCCTTGGACAGCAAGGAGACCAAACCAGTCAATCCTAAAGGAAATCAACCCTGAATATTCATTGGAAGGACTGATGTTGAAGATGAAGCTCCAATACTTTGCCTACCTGCTGCAAAGAGCTGACTCATTAGAAAAGACCCTGATACTAGAAAAGATTGAAGGCAGTAGGAGAAGGGGATGACAGAGGATGAGCTGGTTGGATGGCATCACTGATTCAATGGACATGAGTTTGAGCAAACTCTGGGAGATAGTGAAGGACAGGGAAGTCGGGTGTACTACAGTCCATAGGGTCACAAAGAGTCAGACACAACTTAGCAACTGAACAACAACAGGTATTTTACATCTTTTACTTTGTCTCCTTTTCCTGATTTTGACCTCTATAAACTTATTTATGTCTGACCAACAAAAATGTATTTATTATTTATTCACAAATACAATTAACACCTGCTTTCTTTTAAAGGCTTTGCACCAGATACTTTGTGTACATGATTTCTAAACATCATGATGACTTTCAGATATATGCCTCTTTCTTCTGCAGATGGAGTAACAGAACTCAGAGAGGTTAGTCAACTTTCCAAAGGTCACATAGGCATTAAGTGGAAGAGCCTAGATCCGAACATATATCCTTTTAACTCAGATGCTATACTTTTAAATTTTATTCCTTTTCTGGTTTCTTCAGCTTCAAATTTATCTGCATTTAATCAGTCTAGATAATTATTCTAAATTTCCTGTTTTAAAAAACCTGATCAATAGTTAAAATCCAATCAATTTTTACTGAATGAATTGAGTGGGCTTTCTACTCCTTTAGTTAAACACCTTTTAAAAATGTTAACAGATTTATTGGGATGTAAGTAACAAAACAAAATGCATATATTCAAATTATATAATATGATGATTTTTGACATATATACACATGTGAAATCATTATCATAATCAGGATAACAAATATTTGTTACTTCAAAAAGTTTCCTTGTGTTCCTTCCTAATTTATCATCTCACCCCTCTTCAGCCCTCCTCCCAGCCTATCCTCCATCAACTCCCAGAGAGCTACTGATGTGCTCCTGTCACTATAGATTAGTTTATATTTTCTAGAATTTTATGTGAATGGAAACATACAGGGTGTACTCTTTTTTTTTTCCTTTAACTTCTCTCATTCAGTGTAATTATTTTCTGATTCATCCGTGTTGTTGCATGGATCATTATTCTTTATTGTTCAGTACTATTTCTCAATTTGTTGATTCCTTCTGTTGATGATAGACACTTGTGTTTCCAGTTTTGGCAATTACAACTGCTATGAACGCTTATGTAGAAGTCTTTGTCTAGTCATATGCTTTCATTTCTCTTGATATATGTGTAGGAATAACAAGCCTGGGTCAGGTGAAAGAGGGGATGTTTAACTTTTTAAGAAACCAACAAACTCTTTTCTACAGTGGTTGTGCGAGTTTACATTTCCACCAGGACTATATGAGAATTCCAGTTGCTTCACATATTTGCCAACATTTGGCAAGATCTGTCTTTTTAATATTATCCATCTTAAAAGGTTGGGGCTTCCCTTGTAGCTCAGTCAGTAAAGAATCTGCCTGTAGTGCAGGAAACCTGGGTTTGATCCCTGGGTCAGGAAAATCCTCTGGAGAAGGAAATGGCAACCCACTCCAGATTCTTGCCTGGGAAATCTCATGGGCAGAAGAGCCAGGTGGGCTGCAGTCCATGAGGTCACAAAGAGTCAGGCATGACTGGGCGACTAACACTTACTTACTTATCTTAAAAGATAAGGTGATGTGTGGCTTGAATTTGCATTTCTCTAGTAAATAATGATGTTGAGCATTTTCATATGTTTTATCATCCATATCTTCTTGCTAAAGTGTCTGTTAAGTCTGTTGCTCGTTCTTATTGAGTATTCATTTGACATTTTTTATTGTATAATTTGTGTTCATTTTATATTGTGGATACAAGTTCTGATTTGCAAATATTTTATCATAGTGTGTCTTATCTTTTCATTTACAGTGTCTGCCAAAGAGAAGAATTTCTTACTGCAATGAATCCTAATTTACCAAATTTTTGTTTAATGAATTATATTTTGGTGTTACATCTAGGAAATCCTGTCCTATCTAATTCACAAAGGTTTTTTTTTCCTATTTTCTTTCATTAGAAGTTTTAGATTTTTAGATGTATGATCCATTTTAAGTTAATATTTGTTTATAGTAAATTATATTGATCAAGGATTTTTAAAATGGATATACAATTGTTCTGACACTATTTGTTGAAAATGTTATCCTTTCTCTATTGAATAGCCTTTTATACTTCTGTTGAAAATTATTGACTTATATGCATAAATCTGTTTCTTGTTTCTCAATTATTTTCCAATGCCTTGTTTGTATATGTTGATGTCAATGCCACAATCACTCTAGCTTTTGAATAAATCTTGAAGTTAAGCACTGTAAATTCTTCAGCTTTATCTTTTCCATGTTGTCTGGGCTGTTTTAGGTACTTTGCATTTCTATATGATTTTGAGAATCAGTCAACTGATTATTACAAAATTCTGGTGAGATTTGATTTGGATTGTATTGAATCTATAGGTAGGTTTGGGAGAATTTTCACCTTAATAATATTGTGTCTTTCATTTTTGACCATGGTATATCTTTCCATTTCAGTTCAGTCACTTGGTTGTGTCCAACTCTTGTAACCCCATGGACTGCAGCATGCCAGACTTCCCTGTTCATCATCAACTCCTGGAGATTGCTCAGACTCATGTCCATCAAGTCGGTGATGCTATCCAACCATCTCATCCTCTGTCATCCCCTTCTCTTCCTTCCTTCAATCTTTCCCAGCATCAGGGCCTTTTCCAAGGAGTCAGTTTTTTGCATCAGGTGGCCAAAGTATTGGAGTTTCAGCTTCAGCATCAGTCACTTCAATGAATATTCAAGACTGATCTCCTTTAGGGTGGACTGGTTGGATCTCATTGCAGTCCAAGGGACTCTCAAGAGTCTTCTCCAGAACCAAAGTTTGAAAGTAGCAGTTCTTCAGTGCTCAGCCTTCTTTATGGTCCAACATTCACATCCATACATGACTACTGGAAAAACCATAGCTTTGACTAGATGGACCTGTGTTAGCAAAGTAATGTTTCTGCTTTTTAATAGGCTGTCTAGGTTGGTCATAGCTTTTCTTCCAAAGAGTGTCTTTTAATTGCATGGCTGCACTCACCATCTGCAGTGATTTTGGAGCCCCAAAAATAAAGTCTGTCACTGTTTCCATTGTTTCCCCATCTATTTTCCATGAAGTGATGGGACCAGATGCCATGATCTTAGTTTTTTAAATGTTGAGTTTTGAGCCAACTTCTTCACTCTCCTCTTTCACTTTCATCAAGTGGCTCTTTAGTTCTTCTTTGCTTTCTGCCATAAGGATGGTGTCATCTGCATATCTGAGGTTATTGATATTTCTCTGGGAAATCTTGATTCCAGCTTATGCTTCATCCAGCCCAGCATGCTGGTGGCCTGGGTGCAGCCCACCAGGCCCCTCTGTCCATGGGGATTCTCCAGGTGAGAATACTGGAGTGGGTTCCCATGCCGTCCTCCAGGAGATCTTCCCAACCCAGGGGTTGAACCCAGATCTCCTGCATTGCAGGCAGATTCTTTACCATTTTAGCCACCAGGAAAGCCCAAGAATACTGCAGTGGGAGCCTATCCCTTCTCCAGAGGATCTTCTGACCCAGGAACTGAGCCAGGGTCTTCTGTACTGCAGGCAGATTCTTTACCAGCTGAGCTACCAGGAAAGCCCTACAAGCACTGTGCATCAGGTAAATACATAGTTACATAATAAAGGTAGAAATTGTTTAAGAAGATTCCAGCCAAATAAGACTCTCAAATAATTTCTTTATTACTTAAGCATTTTTATGTAAGCATAAACATGTATTTTGTTTATAATTTCTAAAAGTATAATGTTATTTTTATTAAAAAATGGATTAAAAGAAGAATAGCAAGAGAAAATATAGAACTAAGGGTGAACAATTAAATAGCATATGCCACTTAAGTTTGATTTTGATAATGACTCAAATTATCTTCAAGTAGGCATTTGCCATCCCTGGTGGCTCAGATGGTAAAGCATCTGCCTACAATGCAGGAGACCTGGGTTCAATCCCTGGGTTGAGAAGATCCTCTGGAGAAAGAAATGGCAACCCCCTCCACCACTCTTACCGGGAAAATCTCATGGACAGAGGAGCATTGTAGGCTGCAGTGCATGGAGTCGCAAACAGTCGGACATGACTGAGTGACTTCACTTCTCTTTATCTTCTCCCAGGAAGGATTTTAGGAAATTTCTGTAAGTGTATATAGCCTGAAGCCAAAAAGAGAAGTTCATTAGAGCTAGAGCTATGGTTAATAGTATTGTTCAAATGAAGCTGGCTCTATCTATAATGAAAAATCAGCTAGGAGAGTAATAGCTACCCAACTTTATTCCAGAACCATAAATTATAGTCTCCTACAGAGTACCTCTAAGGGTAAGTGTGCTGAAGGCAGGTCCCTCTATTCTTACTAATCACCCTAAAATAGGAGGAAAAAGTAGACAGACTTAGCTCGCCTCAAAGTGATTTGACTGGCATTCACTACTTTCTCCAGAGCTAATGGCCTTTAATCAAAGAGAGTCTTGGCAAGCAGACCTTCCAAATGCCTTGTCCAAGGCTTATCCCTGTGAAGACTCTGTCTCCTCTGTGGGACCCACCTAACTGATCCTTCATTAACTGCTAATATGGTCCATTTTTTTCCCCTCAAATTTTATACCTTTCCAAATGGATATAGCTCTGTGCTAGGTATGATGGAAGATATTCTATAGATGGGTGGTGAAGTTCTTCTTCTTCAGAAGCGTGCAGTAAGATTGAAAGGAAGATTTGCATGTAGAGAAGTAACACATCAAGTGAAGAGTATTCTGTAGCCTGTTGGGAATAAAATCTTAAAAAGAGATAGATGTGAGGGAGTTTTCAAGATGGCGGAGGAATAGGACAGAGAGACCACTTTCTCCCGCACAAATTCATCAAAAGAACATCTCAACGCTGGGTAAATTCTACAGGGCACGTTCTGAATGCGAGCAGAGGACATCAGGCATCCAGAAAAGCAGAAAATTGTCTTCAAAAACAGGTAGGAAAAATACAGAAGACGAAAAGAGAAGCAAAGGAGGTGGGGAGGGAGCGCCATCCCGGGAAGGGAGTCCTGTCCCGGGAAAAGAGTTTTAAAGGGAGAGAAGTTTGCAAACGCTGGGAAGCACTCTCACTGCCGAATCTGTGGTGAGTCTTGGAGGCACATGGCAGGGAGGAAAAATGAATGGTGATTGAGACCAGCAGGTTGCGAGCCCAGTGGTGATTCCCCTGGTGGAGAGGCAGAGCAGACGCCTGCATCCGCCACTAGCAAGTGGGGGCTGGGCAAGGAGGCGCGGGAGACGCGGGCAGCAGCGCTTCTTAAGAATCGGGCCGGGTCATTCATTTTTCTGGAGTTGACCCAATCAAAAAATGGGCCAAAGAACTAAATAGACATTTCTCCAAAGAAGACATATGAATGGCTAACAAACACATGAAAAGATGCTCAACATCACTCATTATCAGAGAAATGCAAATCAAAACCACAATGAGGTACCATTTCACGCCAGTCAGAATGGCTGTGATCCAAAAGTCAACAAGCAATAAATGCTGGAGAGGGTGTGGAGAAAAGGGAACCCTCTTACACTGTTGGTGGGAATGCAAGTTAGTACAGCCACTATGGGAACAGTGTGGAGATTCCTTAAAAAATTGCAAATAGAACTGCCTTATGATCCAGCGATCCCACTGCTGGGCATACACACCGAGGAAACCAGAATTGAAAGAGACACGTGTACCCCAATGTTCATCGCAGCACTGTTTATAATAGCCAGGACATGGAAGCAACCTAGATGTCCATCAGCAGATGAATGGATAAGAAAGCTGTGGTACATATACACAATGGAGTATTACTCAGCTAATGACCCAGCAATCCCACTGCTGGGCATACACACCAAGGAAACCAGAATTGAAAGAGACACGTGTACTCCAATGTTCATCACATCACTGTTTATAATAGCCAGGACATGGAAGCAACCTAGATGTCCTTCAGCAGACGAATGGATAAGAAAGCTGTTATACATATAAACAATGGAGTATTACTCAGCCATTAAAAAGAGTAAATTTGAATCAGTTCTAATGAGGTGGATGAAACTAGAGCTGATTATACAGAGTGAAGTAAGCCAGAAAGAAAAACACCAATACAGTATACTGACACATATATATGGAATTTAGAAAGATGGTAATTAAAACACTGCATGCGAGACAGCAAAAGAGACACAGATGTAATGAACAAACGTTTGGACTCTGTGGCAGAGGGAGAGGGTGGGATGATTTGGGAGAATGGCATTGAAACATGTATACTATCATGTAAGAAATGAATCGCTAGTCTAGGTTTGATACAGGATACAGGATGCTTGGGGCTGGTGTCCCAAGAGATGATCCAGAGAGATGATATGGGGAGAGTGATGGGAGGGGAGTTCAGGGTTGTGAACTCATGCACATCTGTGGCAGATTAATGTCAATGTATGGAAAAACCAATACAGTATTGTAAAGAAAAAAAAATAATAATAAAAACGGAATAAGGTCAGACAATTAAAGACATGCCATCGGCATGCCTCAGAATCTTAGGATTTTTCAAGATCTTCATTTGCTCTTAGGATCTCAGATACTTAATATTGTTAAGAAAAGCAACCATTGCACATTTTGAATAAATATGGAGACTAAAAAAAAAAAAACTGCATTTCCAGTTTGCAAATTAAAAAAAAAATAAAGGAAAACGGAATTGCATGTCTCCACAGGAGACGAGGCCTCACTCCCATGTTGACACTCCATAGAAACCCTGAGATCCATGTCAGCACTGGAGAGGAAACCTGAGGTTCCGGACTCAAATGCAGATGAGGACCTTGGCCCCGGCACCACCTGGAGAGAAATACCAAGATGCCCTCGCAACTCGAATGGAGACTGGACTTTCCTGAGGCCAAAAGAGCAGCTCCCTGAGGTCCTCGACGTAACTCAAGAGAAACCCGTTTCCTGCTGCAACTCGAGAAAAACCAGGAGATTATCGCCTCAACTTGAGATGAGGCCCTTTTCCACTGTGGCATCTCGAGTGAAATCCTACCTTCCATCTTGTCCTCAAAAGGGTCCTTGCCACCCTTGAGGCAACTCAAGAAGTTCCCCGACATACCCATTTCCACTCGAGAGGAACCCCGGTGGTTCCACCACAACTCAAGAAGAGCCCCGGGTTTCCCTCCTCATCTCAAGATGAGGGTCCATTTCCCTGCTTCATCGGGAAAGGAATCCTGGCATTCCTGTCGCATCTCAAGAGGAGGCAGTCTCAACTTGACCCTTGAGAGGAACTTCAGGGGTCATGCCACCATTCCAAAAGACCCCAATATCCAAATCCACTCCAGATACACCTGAATCCCCTGCACTGACTCGATGGTCACCTCGAGGATCGGCTCAAAACACGATGGCAAGTGTGACAGTTCTGTGGCACCTCAAGAGAAAGCCACTGATCCTTATGTCAACTCGACAGGAAGCCTCACACAGCTTCTCCAGCTTGAGAGGAGAGCAGACTGGCATGTCTCCACATGAGACAAGGCCTGACTCCCCTGTGAAACCTCGAGAGGAACCCCGAGATCCATGTCAGCACTGGAGAGGAACCTTGAAGATCTGGGATCAACTACAGATGAGGACCTTAGCCCCAGCAGCGACTACAGAGGAATCCTGAGAGCCCCTGGCAACTCACATGGAGACTGGACTTTCCTGAGGCCACATGAGCGGGTCCCTGAGGTTCCCGTCATAACTTGAGAGGAACCCCAAATTTCCTGCCTCAACTCAAGAAAAACTAGGAGATTCTCCCCTCAATGGGAGATGAGGCCCTTTTCCACTGCAGCCTCTCGAGAGAAATCCCACCTTCTCTCTTGAGCCTTGAAATGGTCCTTGACATATTTGAGGCAACTCAGAATTTCCCCGACATACCCGTCTCCACTCTAGAGGAACACCGAGGGTCTCACCAAAATTCAAGAAGAGTTCCTGTTTTCCCTCCTCATCTCGAGATGAGGGTCCATTTCCATGCTTCATTGGGAAAGGAATCTCAGCGTTCCCGTCGCACCTCAAGAGGAGGCGGCCTCATCCTGACACTCGAGAAGAAGTCCAGGGGTCGTTCCACCATTCGAAAAGAACCTGATGTCCAAATACACTCCAGATACACCTGACTCCCCTGCACTGACTTGACGGTCACCCCGAGGATCGACTGAAAGCACAATGGCAGGTGTGACAGCCCTGTGGCACCTCGAGGGAAAGCCACTGATCCCTATGCCAACTCAACAGGAAGCCTGACACTGCTTTTCCAGCTCTAGAGGAAAGCCGAGTTGCATGTCTGCACATGAGATGATGCCTGACTCCCCTGTGAAAACTGCAGAGGTACCCTGAGATCCATGTCAGCACTGGAGAGGAACCCTGAGTTTCCGGGCTCAAATCCATGAGTAACTCTGCCTCAGCTGCGCCTTGAGAGGAATCCTGAGGGGCTCCTTGCACCTCGCATGGAGACTGGACTTTCCTGAGGCAACACCAGCGGGTCCCTGAAGTCCCCATCATAACTCGAGAGGATTCCAAAGTTTCCTGCTGCAATTCAAAAAACAAACAAACAAACAAACAAACAAAACCAGGAGATTGTCCCCTCCATGCGAGATGAGGCCCCTTTCCGCTGTGGCATCTTGAGAGAAATCCGACCTTCCTTCTTGAACCTTGAACGGGTCATTGAAACCGTTGAGGCAACTCAAGAAGTTCCCCAACATACCTGTCTCCACTCGAGAGGAACACCGAAGGTCCCGCACAACTCAAGAAGAGTTCCAGTTTTCCCTCCTCCTCTTGATACGGAGGCCATTTCCCTGCTTCTTCGGGAAAGAAATCCTGGCGTTCCTGTGGCACCTCAAGAGGAAACGGTCTCAACCTGACACTCGAGAGGAACTCCAGGCTTCCTGCACCAGAAAGTGTCTTTGACACCTTTGAGGCAACAAAAGAAGTTCTCTGACATAATCGTCTCCACTCGAGAGGAACACTGAGGGTCCCGCCACAATTCTAGAAGAGCCCCAGTTTTCCCTCCTCATCTTGAGATGAGGGTCCATTTCCCTGCTTCGTGGGAAGCGAATACCGTCGTTCCTCTCACACCTCAAGAAGAGGCTGTCTCAACTTGACACTCAAGAGGAACTCCAGATGTTGTGCCCCCATTCCAAAAGGCCCCAATGTCCCAATGCACTCCAGATATACCTGACTCCCCTGCACTGACTCGACGGTCACCCTGAGGATCGACTCTAAACACGATGGCAGGTGTGACAGCCCTGTGGCACCTCGAGAGAAAGCCACCGATCCTGATGTCAACTTGACAGGAAGCCTGACACTGCTTTGACAGCTCTAGAGGAAAGCTGACTTGCATGTCTCCACACAAGACGAGCCCTGACTCCCCTGTGGAAACTACAGAAGAACCTCGAGATCCATGTTAGCACTGGAGAGGAACCCTGAAGTTCCAGCCTCAACTCCAGATGAGGACCTCGGCCCTGGCAGCGACTGGAGAGGAATCCTGATAGGCCCCTCGCAACTCGCATGGAGACTGGCCTTTCCTGAGGCCACATGAGAGGGTCCCTGAGGTCCCCGTTGTAACTTGAGAGGAACCCCAAGTGTCCTGCCGCAACTCGAGAAAAACCAGGAGATTCTCCCCTCAACAGGAGATCAGGCCCTTTTCCACTTGTCGCCTCCAGGGAAATCCCACCTTCACTTTTGAGCCTCGAAAGGGTCCTTGACACCCTTGAGGCAACTCCAGAAGTTCCCCAACACACCCGTCTCCACTTGAGAGGAACACCAGGTATTCCACCACAACTCAAGAAGAGCCCCGGTTTTCCCTCCTCATCTTGAGATGAGGGTCCATTTCCATGCTTCGTCAGAAAAGGAATTCCAGCATTCCCGTCACACCTCAAGCGGAGGCAGTCTCAACTTGACACTCGAGAGGACTCCAGGGGTTGTGCCACCATTCCAAAAGACTCTAATGTCCCAGTCCACTCCAGATACACCTGACACCCCTGGACTGACTCGACAGCCACCCTGAGGATCGACTCAAAATACGATGGCAGGTGTGACAGCCCTGTGGCACCTCGAGAGAAAGCCACCCATCCCTATGCCAACATGACAGGAAGCCTGACACTGCTTTTTCAGCTTGAGGGTAGAGCTGACTTGCATGTCTCCACACTAGATGAGGCCTGACTCACCTGTGGAAACTCCAGAGAAAACCCGAGATCCATGTCAGTTCTGGAGAGGAACCCGGAGGTTCTGGCGTCAACTACAGGTGAGGACCTCTCTGTTCCGGCAGCTACTGGAGAGGAATCCCGAGAGGCCCCTCACAGCTATCATGGAGACTGGACTTCCCTGAGGCCACACTAGCAGATCCCTGAAGTCTCTGTCATAATTTGGGAGGATGCTCAAGTTTCCTGCCACAACTCGAGAAAAACCAGGAGATTCTCACCTCAAAGTGAGATGCGGACCTTTTACGATGCAGTGTCATGAGAGAAATCACACCTTCCCTCTTGAGCCTCAAAACGGTCCGTGCCACCCTTGAGGCAACTCCAGACGTTCCCTGTCATATCCGTCTCCACTCGACAGGAACCCCGGTGGTCCGGTCACAACTCAAGAGGCGCTCTGGTTTTCACTCCTCATCTCGAGATGAGGGTCCATTTCCCTGCTTCATTGGGAAAGGAATCAAGGCATTTCCGTCACACCTCAAGAGGAGGCGGTCTCAACTTGACCCTCGAGAGGAACTCCAGGGGTCGTGCCACCATTCCAAAAGACTCTAATGTCCCAACCCCTCCAGATACACCTGACTCCCCTGCACTGACTCGACAGTCACCCCGATGATCAACTGAAAGCACAATGGCAGGTGTGACAGCCCTGTGGACCTCGAGAGAAAGCCACCGATCCCTATGTCAATGTGACAGGAAGCCTAGCACTGCTTTTCCAGCTCGAAAGGAGAGCGAACTTCATGTCTGCACATGAACCGAGGCCTGACTTTGCTGTGGAAACTGCAGAGGACCCCCGAGGTCCATGTCAGCACTGGAGAAGAAACCTGAGGTTACAGCCTCAACTCCAGGTGAGGACCTCGGCCCCGGTAGCATCTGGAGAGGAATCCTGAGAGGTCTCTCGCAACTCACATGGAGACTGGACTTTCTTGAGGCCACACGAGTGGGTCCCTGAGGTCCTTGTCATAACTCGAGTGCAACCCCAGGGTTCCTGGTGCAACTCGACAAAAACCAGGAGATTCTTCCCTCAATGTGAGATGAGGACCTTTTCTGCTGTGGTGTCTTGAGAGAAATCCCACCTTCCCTCTTGAGCCTGAAAAGGGTCCTTGCCACCCTTGAAGCTACTCCAGAAGTTCTGCGACATATCCGTCTCCACTCGAGAGGTACACTGGAGGTCCTGCCACAACTCAAGAACAGCTCTGGTTTTCCCTCCTCATCTTGAGATTAGGGTCCATTTCCCTGCTTTGTTGGGGAAAATATCTTGGCGTTCCCGTCGCACCTTAAGAGGAGACGGTCTCAACTTGACCTTCGAGAGGAACTCCAGGGGTCATGCCACCATTCTAAAAGGCCCCCATGTCCCAATCCACTCCAGATACACCTGACTCCCCTGTACTGACTCGACGGTCACCCCGAGGATCAACTCAAAACATGATGGCAGGTGTGACAGCCCTGTGGTACCTCTAGAGAAAGCCACTGATTCCTATGTCAACTTGACAGGAAATCTGACACTGCTTTTCCAGAACGAGAGGAGAGTGGGCTTGCATGTCTCCACAAGAGATGAGGTCTGACTCCCCTATGGAAACTCCAGAGGAACCCCGAGACCCATATTAGCATTGGAGAGGAACGCTGAGGTTGCGGCTTCAACTCCAGATGAGTACCTTGGCCCAGGAAGCAACTGCAGAAGAATTCCGAGAGGCCATTAGCAACTCACATGGAGACTGGACTTTCCTGAGGTCGCATGACTGGTTCCCTGAGGTCCCCATTTAACTTGAGAGGAATCCCAAGATTCCTGCTACAACTCGAGAAAAACCAGGAGATTCTCCCCTTCACGCGAGATGAGGCCCATTTCCTCTGTGGCGTCTCGAGAGAAATCCCACCTTCCCCCTTGAGCCTCGAAGGGGTCCTTCAAACCCTTGAGGCATCTCAAGAAGTTCTCCGACATAACCATCTCTCTTTGAGAGGAACACTGAGGGTCCCATCACTACTCAAGAAGAGCCCTGGTTTCCCTCCTCACCTTGAGATGAAGTTCCATTTCCCTGCTTCATCAGAAAATGTATCCCGGCATTCCCGTCACACCTCAAGAGGAGGCGGTCTCAACTTGACACTCGAGAGGAACTCCAGGGGTCGTGCCACCATTCTAAAAGACCCCCATGTCCCAATCCACTCCATATGCACCTGACTCCCCTGCACTGACTTGACAGTCACCCCGAGGATCCACTCAAAACACGATGGCAGGTGTGACAGCCCTGTGGCACCTCGAGAGAAAGCCACCCATCCCTATGTCAACTCGACAGGAAGCCTGACAGTGCTGTTGCAGCTCGAGAGGAAAGTGTACCTCCATGTCTCCACAGTAGATGAGGCCTGACTCCCCTTTTGAAACTCCATAGTAACCCGGAAATCCATGTCAGCACTGGTGAGGTACCCTGAGGTTCCAACCTCAGCTCCAGATGAGGATGTAGGACACGTCACCGACTGGAGAGGAATCACGAGAGGCCCCTTGCAACTCGCATGGAGACTGGACTTTCCTGAGGCCACACGAGGGGGTCCCTGAGGTCCCCGTCATAACTCGAGAGAAAACTCAAATTTCTTGCCGCAACTCGAGGAAAACCAGGAGATTCTCCTCTCCATGCGAAATAAGGCCTTTTTCCACTGTGGTGTCTAGAGAGAACTCCCACCTTCCCTCTTGAGCCTCGAAAGTGTCCTTGACACCCTTGATGCAACTCAAGAAGTTCCCCTACCTACCTGTCTCCATTCGAGAGGAACACTGAGGGTCCCTCCACAACTCAGAAGATCCCTGTTTTTCCCTCCTCATCTCGAGATGAGGGTCCATTTCCCTGCTTCATTGTGATAGGAATCCTGGCCTTCCAGTGGCACCTCAAGAGGAGGCGGTCTCAACTTGAAAGTCGAGAAGAATGCCAGGGATCATGCCACCATTCCAAAGACCTCAACTGCTGGGAGCCAGCATGGAAGATCCCACCCATGACTAGTTCTTGTCGAGAGACCTGACAGGGCAAGGCACGTCAGTTCTCATGTGGTCGTCTGCCTGAGCATCTACCCCAAAACCAAAATCTGTCTGTTTACTGTCTTCTGACATTATAGGGGGCTATCCCTAACCACCTTTCTCTAGAAAAAGTTAACTTAGGGCTGCAACTGCTCTCCTGCATAGGAAAGGAGTGTCTCAGCTCAAATCCCTCTGATGGCTCTCTTCCTTGCCTGACAGGTTCCCCAGGACTTTTACAACTTTTGAATTGTTTACAGCCTTCTCAACCACAAAAGGCATGCAGTTTAAAGCATCTTAAAAATATAGAGCCATTTCTAAAAAGCTAGATATTACTTTGGTGATGGGTTTCAATGACTGTGGCCAGGCCTCCATATTCTTTATCTTTTAGGCACCTGAAGGATATTAAACAATGTAACTGGGATATTAAAAAGGTAATACAGTAGTTTTAATATTAGCAACACTAGAGTTTTGAGTTAATGAATTTTCTCTTTGTTATAAATCACTGTACTCCACTTTCCTTGTTATAAATTGTCATGTCCTTGCTATGTAAGAATGTAACTTTATTTCATGCTTTCTGAGAGTGGCACCAGACTTTGGGAAGAACAACACTCTTAAGGGAAAGAAGTTTTCTGGTTGACAGACCCTAATCAGAAAAGGGCCGTAAAATGTTAACTGGCTTTCTGGCCAGAAGATGAGGTAAATCAACTAAGATTTGTGCATACATCTGGTTATGCAGAGAGAAGCCTGGTCTCAATAAGAGTCAGGGCTGCTGACTGCTTAATTTTGTATTATCCATTGATCTCTATGACAACCAAAAGTATAAAAAGCCTTTCTGGAAAATAAAAGATGAGCCAGTCACTGGAAAGACTGGTTTCTCCCGAGTCAACTCTCTCTCTCTCTCTCTTTCTCCCTCTCCCTCTCTCTCCTTTTCAGGCTGAATTCCCATCTGGGGTGTGGAGGCTCACCATGTCTACTTACTTGTCCTGGCTTCTGAGACCCACGTGAGAGGGAGCCCAAGGAGGGGCACCCTCCGCTACTCAAGCGGGCACCAGTGGCCTATGTAGAAGGTGCAAACCTCTTGTCTTGGGGTTTTATTAGCTCTCCACATAAACCAAGTTATTCAGCCTCTTTTCTCCACTAATTTCCCTACTATACTATTCTATCCTAATCTTTATATTTCTAATTAAATAATTTTTTCTCAGACGCCAACACTGTCTTCCCTTTGATTTCCCTGGATCCACTGGGGCTGGACCCCAGCACCCAATGTCCAAATCCACTAATACACCTGATTCCCCTGTACTGACTCGATGGTCACCCCAAAGATTGACTCAAAACCTGATGGTGGGGGGAAGAAGATGGTGGAGGAATACGACAGGGAAAACACTTTCTCCCCCACAAATTCATCAAAAGAACATCTCAGCACTGAGTAAAACCTACAGGGTGACTTCTGAATGCTGGCAGAGGACATCAGGCATCCAGAAAAGCAGAACATTGTCTTCAAAAACAGGTAGGAAAAATACAAAAGTCGAAAAAAGAAACAAAGGAGGTGGGGAGGGAGCTCCATCCCAGGAAGGGAGTCCTGTCCTGGGAAGAGAGTTTTAAAAAGAGAGAAGCTTCCAAACGCTGGAAAACACTCTCACTGCCGAATCCGTGGCAAGTCTTGGAAGCACAGAGGACAACAAAACAGGGGGAAAAAATGGGTGATTAAGATCAACAGATTAAGAGCCCAAAGGTAACTCCCCCAGTGGAGAAGCAGAGCAGACGCCTGCATCCGCTACTAGCAAGTGGGGGCTGGGCAAGGAGGTGCGCAAGACGCTGGCGGCAGCGCTCTTAAGAATCGGCTGGAATGCCTGCACGTAACCAGAGTGAACTAACTCAGGCTAGCACACCAGACTGTGGGACAGCTACCACACAAAAAGCTCTAACATAAGACACGCCCAGGACCACGCACAGAACTAAGGATGGAGCAGAAATAGCTGGCTGCAGACCATCCCCCACCAGCGACAGGCAGCCAGAGCTGTAAGGGCTGGAGTGTGGCAATTGCAGCCCCAAAAAGACTTTACTGACCAAACTGCAAGTAGGCTTCTTTGCTAACTAAGATTTCTTGGGGTGTGGGGCAGTCAAAATTTGCCTGACAAAAAGTCCCAGGGCTACACTCAGAAAACTGAGCAGCAGGAACAGGCGATAAGCCACGTGACTGCACTTGCCAAACACCAGAGCTACTTGGTCCAGGGAAGGGCACAAAACGCAGGCCCAATCAAATCTGCGACTACCTGGGTGCTGAGCCTGAGAGGCTTAGATCAGGGAGGTGCATGCAGCCTAGGGCTGGCCTCAGACGCTTCCCGGCAGAGAAACATAGAGCCTGAGAAGTGTCCGCTGGGTGTAGGGGCAGGCCCAGTGGAGCTGAGACACTGCAAATACACTCCNTGTATAGAAGAAAGGGTAGTGCTAGAGGTAAAGAACACGCCTGTCAATACAGGAGACATAAGAAAGGCAGGTTCAAACCTTGGGTTGGGAAGATCCCTGGAGGAGGGCATGGCAACCCACTTCAGTATTCTTGCCCATGGACAGAGTCCCCACGGACAGAGGAGACTCTGCAGATAGGGTCGCAAAGAGTCAGACATAACTGAAGTGACTTAGCGCACACGTGTACGCACACAGTCCTTGTATATCTTTTAAACTCTGTGGGTATGTGTGTGTGTGTGAGAGAGAGAGAGAGAGAGAAAGGTCTTTCAGCTAATCAGTCATGTATTTACATTTTTATGCTTTAATGATTTTTCCTAATTGTCCACAAATTTAGTTTTCACGAAATGTATTTTTTATTCCCCAATTTAAGTTCTGCATTTTCTTATAGAATAATAGAAGTTTCTCCATTTTTCTGATCACCTTTAGCCCCAAAACAGGTCTTGGGGCCATGTTTACAAAGTCGAAGAATAGAAAGTCACTTCACAAAGTCAGTTGTAGAGAGAAGAGAATTTCTCAGTAAGGAGTTTCTCTGCCTGTTAAATCTATTCTTCATTCCTTCTTTCACTGAACAAAGCTCATACAATCTGTGCAAGCCTGGGGCTATAGAGATGCACGAGCCATGTGTTCATACACTCAGAGCACTAGGAATCTGGTCACAGAAGGAGACATATAAAGACTAAACCACCATGTCTGACAAGGTGTCTCTGACCTCCTGAAAACTCAAAGTGCCCAGCATGTTCCAGTCTAGAAACTTACAAAACAAATGGAAGTTTACTCTAGCTGGAGCCATAGAAGTAGGGCAGCCACAAGGAATTCATCTCTTTCCATGGATCCTGTACCTTTCAGGCCATAAACAGCTCTCAGAATGCAGTATTAAGATGGAGACACAGACATCTGCCACCTTATGGACCCAGAATCAAAATTGTCTTTCTTTTCTTCTATTTACTTTGTAGCTTGACCACTTGCTTCCTAGCCAACTCTCATACTCAAAAGGCCCACTGCATTGCTATTCAAGTCATTAGAATAGCAAGATCGATACCTAAAGGAGGCACCTCCAGTGACATCAAGGTTCCCATGCCTAATTTTCATTGAGTTTGTTAGGTAGTTAGAATAGGAAAAAGGAGTCCAGAATGGTGGAGGCTAAAAGATAAGGAAGGGAAAAACCCATGAAAATAGAACAAAAGAAAGTCTGAGGACCAGAGTGAGGACCTCAGGTAAAACAAACAGCACTCTTGGCTAGCCCAATTTACATAAGGCAGGCCCAGGGGGAGGAGAAAAAAACATATAAAAAGAGAAGCCAAAATTGGGCCACTCACATGGAAGGGCCCCTGCCCTGTAATACTGTCTATCCCCACAGCAGGCAAGGTACCAGGACATGACTCCTGGATTCATTACTCACGAGTCAAGCTGTGGAAGAGAACAGAAGAGGGCACTCAATACACCTGCGAGCCCCTGGGAAACCTCAGATACCTATTCAGAACTACCAATGAGTGCCAGTCTAATGAACAATGCCAAAATTAAATTTCTGGGAATAAGGTTTCTCAGGACAGCTCTAAAGAGCCAGCACAGCTTGGCAGGGGTTGTACTCCAAAACAGACAGGAGATAGATCTCTTGATCTCTGAACAAGGAAGGACTTGCGCCATCTTGAATGAGACATATTGTTTCTGTGTAAATACCTCTAGCTAAGTTAAAGAAAGTCTCACAGTCCTCAAAACAACAACAATAACAACAACAAAAAAAGCATTCAGACCCTACAGGATCTCAAAGAATGAGCTGGAGAGTTCCTGGGGTGGCTACAATCTCTCTTTGGGAGAGTCTCCTGGTAATGGGGAATTTGGAGTTGGCTAATGCCCCTACTAGTACTTGTTANAGCTAAGTTAAAGAAAGTCTCACAGTCCTCAAAACAACAACAACAACAACAACAAAAAAAAGTATTCAGACCCTACAGGATCTCAAAGAATGAGCTGGAGAGTTCCTGGGGTGGCTACAATCTCTCTTTGGGAGAGTCTCCTGGTAATGGGGAATTTGGAGTTGGCTAATGCCCCTACTAGTCCTTGTTATCACCATATGGATGCTGCTTATGACTGCTCTGTATTATCAATTGTCTAACCCATTCTGCTCAGGTCAGCAAGCTACAATATGCAGTGCCAATTCAACAATATACAAAACTAAGGCTGACCATGGAAAATATCACTTACCCTTAGGTGGACACTGCTATAAGGACTCTGAGGCTTGACCCTAGCAAGAGGGGGAGGCCCAATGCCCCTCGCCATCCCATTTCAGCAGGAAGTAGCCAGAAAGACTTCGATGCCCCTATTCCCAAAGAATTGGGCCTCCCATCTCTTGAGAGAAGAATGTTAGGTAGTTAGAATAGGAAAAAGGAGTCCAGAATGGCGGTGGCTAAAAATAAGGAAGGGAAAAGCCTGCGAAAATAGAACAAAGAAGGGTCTGAGGACCCAAGTGAGGACCTCAGGTAAAACAAACAGCACTCCTGGCTAGCCCAATTTACATAGGGCAGGCCCGCGGTGGGGGGAGAAAAAACATATAAAAAGAGGAGCCAAAATTGGGCCAGGGGCCTCTCTTCTCTTCTCATCTTTTGGGTTTGCATGCCCTCACACCTCAAGGATGTATTTTATTTTACTTTCTAAATGAAACTGAGCTGTAACATGGAGCTATAACACTGGTGCATCCAAAAGCTGTAATGCTGGTCCATCCGTCCCTCCAAATTTTTCTTGCGATGAGACAGAACTGAGGAAATGACACACTCCCCCGACAGTTTCACGGTCATTCACCTGGGACTGTTTCTGGTTTTGCCATTTGTTGCAGAGGAAAACAAACAGATAAAATGAAACAAAATAAAATATAAAAGACAAGTTTATTTTCCTTCAAAGTAAATGATTGATTGAAAGGATAAGTTACAGCTTTTTAAAATAAATATAGGTATACATACATGTGCACCAAGCGGAAAATATCATAGCATCTGAAAAAAAGACTGTAAAAGTACAGAAATAGACCTGGGATATCCTACTTGGGGAAATAAGATATCACTTCCCACTTTCCCTCATGCATAAAATTGCCTCAATGATTTTTGGTCTGAGGATCTAAAAGAATTGTTTTTGGCCTTCTCTTTAATGATAGTCACAGCTGCTATGTGTCACATCTAAGTGAGTTGTTTTTGATGCTGCCTTAGGTATTGTCTCAATTATTTTCATAACATCATTGTTATTGCTAAGTTAAAAAACAATCTCCACCTTTCTGCTCCATTCAAAACCCAAGGGTGTGGGGGAAATCTGTCTACCTACCAGCCAGGCAGTGTGCATACATACACACACACACACACACACACACACAGGTCTACAGACCAAACAATCACCAAGAAGGAAATACATTTCGTTTTGCCTAGTCCAGAAGGGCTTGGCAAACAATGGAGAGAACTGAGATGGGAAAATACCAAAATGCAGCTTGAAGTGTTGATTTGTGTGCTTAGAGAAAAACAAAAACAAAAACAAAAAAACACGAAGATGTGATTGGTTCTGGATCCTGGTGGGTTGAGGCTAATAGACAGTCACATCCAATGGATAAGCTTTACTTTCCTCATCTCCTCCAGCCATATTTTCTTTCCCACATTCAGAGCTACTTTCTTCTTACTCCGGATTTACACATGAATAATACAGAAGAGTGACTTCTTTGGTGGTCCAGTGATTGAGAATGCACCTGCCAAGGCAGGGGACACAGAATCAATCCCTGGTCCAGGAAGATCCCACATGCTGTGGGGCAACTAAGCCTATGAGCCACAGCTACTGAAGTCTGTGTGCCTAGAGCCTCGGCTCGGCAGCAAGAGAAGCCACTGCAACAAGCAGTTTGCTGGCCGGAACTAAAGAAACCCGTGTGCAGAAATGAAGACCCAGCATGCTGCTGCTGCTAAGTTGCTTCAGGTGTGTCTGACTCTGCGCGACCCCATAGACGGCAGCCCACCAGGCTCCCTCATCCCTGGGATTCTCCAGGCAAGAACACTGGAGTGGGTTGCCATTTCCTTCTCCAATGCATGAAAGTGAAAGGTGAAAGGGAAATCACTCAGTTGTGTCCGACTCTTAGCACCCCATGGACTGCAGCTAGCAGGCTCCTCCATCCATGGGATTCTCCAGGCAAGAGTACTAGAGTGCCATTGCCTTCTCCGAAGACCCAGCATAGCCATAAATAAATAAATAAAATTCAAAAACAAACAAACAACTGTTTGGGCCAGAGAGAGACTCATTATTCAAATTGCATGAAGAATGAGATGTCTGTGTACAAGCAATGATTTAAGGCTAGTTTATGAATTAGTAGGTTAGTACCAAGAAAATGCTCAGATGGTAAAGAATCTGCGTGCAAAGCAGAGACTCGGCTTCCATTCCTGGGTCAGAAAGATCCCCTGCATAAGGAAATGGCAAACCACACCAGTATTCTCGCCTGGAGAATTCCATGGACAGAGGAGTCTGGCGATCTACAGTCCATGAGATCCCAAAGAGTCAGGTACAACTGAGCAATTAACACACACACACTGAGAAAATGCAGGTCAGTCTTCTGGTGGTTTCTTCTCTGTGTTTTTGACATCTGCATAATCAATTAAATCTTTTTTTAGCTTTTATCTGATCACCTAGTTTTCCTATATGAAATTTTAACATAGCATAAAAGTTCTAAAAAAAAAAAAGACAAAGCTGACCTTTCCTCTTATCAGCCAAATGTAATACACACCACACACACTCATGCATGCACACTCACACACATACATATACACAACCAAATTCTGGTAATCGATACCAGGAATTACAGCATGGGTTTATTTTTAATTTTACAACTGTTTAATCTTTTCTTAGCATTTCTTGGCTCATTTAGGAAAATGTAAACCCTTAAGGGTATATGTTGTGTGTTCAACTTCCTTCCCATCCTCCTCAGCACAACATTGCTAGGGTATAATAGGAATTCAGAATATGTTAAATAAATTTATAATTGTATAAGTAACTCAAAACATAACTCAATTACTAAATACTTAAAAACAGTGTATTTTATTCAGCAGAGTTGATTTACAATGTTGTGAAAAGCTTTTAAATTAGGAAATAAAAAGATAAATTAGCTGGCGGAAGATGAGAAAGAAAAGGTGTGTGTGTGTGTGTGTGTGCGCGCGCGCGCAGAATTATCATTCCAGCCCCCCTCAGGGCCACCAGCACGATCTTCTGAATATTTGCTGTGATGACAATATCAGCAGCTCTGAGAAAGGTATGAATTTTTTGAGAAAATAACATTCATCCAGACCCTTTTTTGTGGATATAAGCAGCCGTGTAGAACAAGGCAATTTTTAATCTATTCACTCTGTATTTCATGCCTGGTTCAGTCTCATAGAAATTTTCCAAATTTCTTCTGTGAATTCTTGAAATAAACATAAGCTGACAAGGGAGAATACATACATATATCAAGTGGATCCCTTTGGGGTGGAAGGCTAAAGCTTGAGCGATATATTCCAGAAGCAATGGTAATGTCTTGTAGGTGAGGGGCCAGAGGGGTGCAAGGGTCCAGGGTACTGGGGAGTCAAAAATAAAATATAGAAAGGAATTTTTATATTCTATCTTATAAACGTTTATATTTGCATTAAATACAAGCTAAAAGCAATTGCCTTTGTTGATGTTTAGTTGCTAAGAGTTGTGTTTGGCTCTTTTGTGACCCCATTGACTGTAGCCCTCCAGTTTCCTCTGTCTATGCAATTTCCCAGGCAAAAATACTGGAGTGGTTTGCTATTTCCTTCTCCAGGAGATTTTCCTGACATAAGGATCAAATTTGTGTCTCCTGCTTGGCAGGCAGATTCTTTACCACTAAACCACCTGCCACATGGGAGGCTGGAGTTAGATTCCAGGCCCATGCAGCCATAGCGTCCCCTTTGGGCTTTCTGGGTAGCTCAGCTGGTAAAGAATCCACCTGCTATTCAGGAGACCCTGGTTCAATTCCTGGATTGGGAAGTTCCCCTGGAGAAGGGATAGGCTACCCATTCCAGTGTTCTTGAGCTTCCTTGGTGGCTCAATCTGGGTTCGATCCCTGGGTTGGGAAGATCCCTTGGAGGAGGGTATGGGAACCCACTCCAGTATTCTTGCCTGGGGAATCCCCATGGAAGAGGAGCCTGGCAGGTTACAGTCCATGAGGTCACAAAGAGTCGGACACGACTGAGAAACTAAGCATAACTGGGAAGCCCTAAAAATAATTATAGCTAATATTTATGAAGTGCATACTATGTTCCAGGAATTTTGCTTCATGTGTTATTCAATTCCCATAACAACTCTGTAGATACTATCACTGTTTCAATTTTACCATTGAGCACACCGAGGCCTTAAAGGAATGAAAAATCACTTGCGGGAGGACACAGGGCTAAGTGCAAGAGCTACAGTGCTGGGACTTCGCTGGTGGTCCAGTGGTTAAGATTCTGTGCTTCCAATGCAGGGGCCCCAGGTTCAGTCCCTGGTCAGGGAACTAGATTCCACATGTCTCAACTAAGACCTTGTGTGACCAAATAAGTTTTTTTTTTTTTTTTAAAGAAGCAGAGTGTAAACTCAGAGACCAGATTCCATACTTCTAGTCATCATACTCAAGTTCCTCAAATAAATAAAAGTTAAGATTTCATTTTTGGAATCAAAGACTCAATCTTACTATCTTATAGTCACACCTCCTTTATTTCTTATGCTTTGTATTGGAAATGTACACTTTGGTTCAGTTAGACACTCAACCAAATGTCTATGACTGTATTACATAACCGCTCCCAGCACCTGCAACAACAGGATAAGGAAAATGAATACACACTGGAGGGGAGTGGAAGCAGAAAGTAAGAGAGGCCAGAAAAAGACCTCTGAGCCCAGTGGCCAGTCTCCTTAAAGTGAAGAACAAAAGGCCAAGGGAGAGACCCTGGCAAGGGATTGTAATTTAGGAACCTGAGTATCCTGTTCATTTGGACATGCCCTAAGCAGAAGTAGTGGTAATGCTTTTAATATGCTTAAAGTCTATTTTTTTTTATTAACAAGGGAAACATAATTCAACATTTCTTTCGGTTAGTGAGTCTTCAGGAGTCTTCCTTGTAAAAGCCTTCTTTGACCTGGGCTATTTTTCTTCCTAATTGTCAGGATCCTTAAACTTTTCTATAGGAAATGAAGAAGAAAGGGAAATATACATCCAAGGTCCCTTTCTCCTTCATAACTGGCCATAGCCTTTCTTCTCAGCTTTAAAAAGGTATTTTCAAAGCTACCTCAATTGAATACTCCAATATGAATGCTCTACTTGACTAAATCTCTGACACACTGACCTTAATACCCTTGAAAATTAGGTTTATTTTTCCAATGAAAAGGAAGAAGACAAAAGAAAATGCACTGACATCCTTCCTATAGCATTTAGGAATTAAATAAGCTGCTTTAATTTACTTACAATAGGTGATTGTCATCTTTCTCATTTTAAACAAAGAATTAGAGAAAAGATATTGATACTGACCGCCTATCCAATGTGATGAGTACCAGGACTGAGATATGAACCCTTGTCTCTGGTCCCTAAAGTTTGTAGCTATCCCCTACGTGCACTGCTTTGGGGGCAGTGAAAATATCATATAGAATTCATGCTGCTTTATTAGCATCAGCATTATAAATGTTAGTAATAACCAGTATTTGTTGAAGGTTTACCAAACACCAGACAGTATGCTGAGAGTTTTCATATTTCTCTCGTGAACTTCTAACTTTGCAAAGAGTTGTTATACTTTGCTTGCAGATGAGGTAAGTGGTGTTTGGTAATGGAACCAAGTTAACACAGTAAGTGTTGGAGCCAGGCCTCAACCCCCTTTTTCTTTCTTAACAGTTATGGATTGTTGTGCAGAATATGGCCACCCAGCACTAACATCTGTTCATACCAGTACCAATATTGTCTTGATTCCTGAGGCTCATGGAAGTGTCGACAAGAAAATGAAACACACAGAAAACTCCCACGCTAACCTCCTGAGCAGGGCAAGGTTCATTCAGATCCTAATCTCCTGCCCTCAGCCTGGAACATTCCCTCTTGGAGTTCTCTAAGTCAGTGGTTCCCAAATTTGAGTGTGCATCAAAGTCCCCGAATTTGTTGTTCAGTCACTAAGTCATGTCCAAGTCTTCGTGACCTCATGGACAGTAGCACACCAGACTTCCTTGTCTTCACTATCTTCCAGAGTTTGCTCAAACTCATGTCCACTGAGTCAGTGATGCCATCCAACCATCTCATCCTCTGCCAAACCCTTCTCCTTCTGCCAGTCTTTTCCAGCATCAGGTTCTTTTCTCCAGGAGGCCTTCTTCAACAGAGGTCCCTGGGATCCACTCCAGAGTTTCTGATTTAGGAGGTCTGGAGTGGGGCCTACAAATTGTCATTTCTGAAAATCTCCAGACGTGTTGATGTTGCTGGTTGAGACTATAGTTTGGGCATCATTGCTCTAGTCTAAATGAAAGTGGGCAGGTGCCCATGTTGGGCATGAATTTAATGTTGTTTGCAAACATGTTGTTTGCAGAATTTAATACGTAAACTGTTGTTAACATAAATTCTGGAAGTGATTTCATGAATACAGCTTCTTATTTTTAAATAAAGCTTGATGAGGAAGGGCTGTATAACATTCCCATAATCAGGTGATGTAAAGGACAGGCAGGGCTGTCTGCCCCAACCCACTCTACTTCAGGAAAACAAAGTCATGTTATCACCAGCAGCAGGCAAAGCTTTCATGCCACAAAGAGTTGTCCTTGGCAGTGCCCGGCCATGTGTTGTCACAGAATCCACAGCCACCTCGCCATGCCCTGTTGGGGAACATGGCTGAGATCTAAGAACCAGGAAACCTTATCCACAAAAGCAATGTGTCCCTTGGCAGCACATCACACCGGGGCGCTCCTCTGCTCTGGTTTCAAGTATCAGGTCAGAATTCCAGAGGGGTGTTGCCTCCCATCTGGTTGGCATAAATGTAGCTGTTGGCAATGCTTTATCTGTGATTCCTAGCCAGCAAGATAAAGTCATGCCAAACCCACATTGGATTCTTTGGTGATAAATTTCTTTTCTCCCAAGGTGTTACCTATGCAGAGGCACAGAATCAGAGAAAGTCAGGACTGGATGGGATCTCTGAGCTTATCTCATGAATGCAGAACTGTGGTTTTACCGATGGGAAATTGACCTGCAGAGAAATGATGGAGGCAAACAGTGTGCATGCGTGCATGCTCAATTGTGTCCGACTCTTCACAACCCCATGGACTGTAGCCCGCCAGGCTCCTCTGTCCATGGAATTCTCCAGGCAATAATACTGGAGTGCCTTGCTATTTCTTACTGCAGGAGCTCTTCCCCACCTAGGGACTGAACTCAAGTCTCCTGTATCTCCTCCATTGGTAGGTGAGTTCTTTACCCCTGCACCACCTGAGGTTGAGCCAAAGGACTCCATCCAAAAGAGAATTCTCTACATTAGCCCCACGGAGCCCACTAAGGATATGTACCTGGGCGCATTTTTTTAGGATCAAGCCAGGTGAAATGGGGACCAATTACAAAAGAACTTGTGGTCATCAGTGAGCTCTTCCCCCATCATTTGTCCTCTTCTCAAGTTCTAACCCTTCCCTGACCTTGCCTGGGTTATCTGGAGAATCTGGAGTCAAGTCTGAAAAGATTACTTCATGGTACAGACTCAGAGTCTGGTATTTATCCCAAAGCAATAAATCTTTATTCTCAGAATATTAGGAATGGTTGCTGCTTGCATGGAGTGAAGCTGGGAGGCTTTCTGAATATGGAAATGACAACCCACTGCAGTATTCTTGCCTGGAGAATCCCATGGACAGAGGAGCCTGGTGGGCCCCATGGGGTCGCAAAGAGTGGAGTGCTCCGGACCCCTTCTTAGGCATGCAACTTACCTAAACTCTCTGAGTCCCAGCTTCATTTGTAGAAGGGGGAAAATAATATGCAACTTACTGTGTCATTTTTAGGATCAAAGGGTGTGGTCTATGCTGAGTCTAGCACAAAAACTGGAATCCCAAGGGCCTTGGTCCCTTCTATTCCCTCTCCTATCCTTTCTTTCAAAACCCATTGTGTGCTAGTGTAATTGGGAAGGATAAACGTGACTCCACGTTGGATCTGCTTCTTTTACTTTAAATTTTGTATTCTATTGCTTTTTCTTCTTTCCCCAGGGGAGGTGCAACATTCCAGGAGGTACTGCAATTCCAGACTGAAATATGGAGTGACAGAGAAAGCTATTGCTTTTGCTACAAGCTAAGAATGATGCTAAAGCTGAAACTCCAATACTTTGGGCACTTCATGCGAAGAGTTGACTCATTGGAGAAGACTCTGAGGCTGGGAGGGATTGGGGGCAGGAGGAAAAGGGGACGACAGAGGATGAGATGACAGGATGGCATCACGGACTCAATGGACGTGAATCTGAGTGAACTCCGGGAGTTGGTGATGGACAGGGAGGCCTGGCGTGCTGCGATTCATGGGGTCGCAAAGAGTCGGACACGCCTGAGCGACTGAACTGAACTGAATCACTAATGGGCTGTTGCCTAAGACTTGAAAGTATACATAAATGGCCCGTCTGGGGGAACCCTGCCTCCCCTGCCTGAGCAGTAAGCTAAAATGCCTTTGCTTAGCTAACAAGAAACCAGTGAAAGAAAGTGTTAGTGTTAGTTGCTCAGTCCTGTTCAACTCTTTGAGGCCATGGACTGTAGCCTGCCAGCTCCTCTGTCATGGGATTTCCCAGGCAAGAATACTGGAGTATGGAGTGGACAGAGAAAGCTATTGCTTTTGCTACAAGCTAAGAATGATGCTAAAGCTGAAACTCCAATACTTTGGGCACTTCATGCGAAGAGTTGACTCATTGGAGAAGACTCTGAGGCTGGGAGGGATTGGGGGCAGGAGGAAAAGGGGACGACAGAGGATGAGATGACAGGATGGCATCACGGACTCAATGGACGTGAATCTGAGTGAACTCCGGGAGTTGGTGATGGACAGGGAGGCCTGGCGTGCTGCGATTCATGGGGTCGCAAAGAGTCGGACACGCCTGAGCGACTGAACTGAACTGAATCACTAATGGGCTGTTGCCTAAGACTTGAAAGTATACATAAATGGCCCGTCTGGGGGAACCCTGCCTCCCCTGCCTGAGCAGTAAGCTAAAATGCCTTTGCTTAGCTAACAAGAAACCAGTGAAAGAAAGTGTTAGTGTTAGTTGCTCAGTCCTGTTCAACTCTTTGAGGCCACGGACTGTAGCCTGCCAGCTCCTCTGTCATGGGATTTCCCAGGCAAGGATACTGGAGTGGGTTGCCAGTTCCTTCTCCAGGGGATCTTCCAACCCAGGGACTGAACGCAGGTCTCCTGCACTGCAGGCAGATTCTTTACTATCTGAGCCACCAGGGAAGAAGCCCTTAGCCCACTTACAAATAGTTGCAGAAAAAAAAGAACACATCTCCTGAAGTCTGATTGGAACCAGGAAATATTGACAATGTACCACCTTTTTTAGGGTTTCCCTAGTAGCTCAGACAGTAAAGCGTCTGCCTGCAATGCAGGAGACCTGGGTTCGACCTCTGGATTGGAAGATCCCCTGGAGAAGGAAATGGCAACCCACTCCAGTGTTCTTGCCCGGAGAATCCCATGGACAGAGGAACCTGATGGGCTACAATCCATGGGGTCACAAAGAGTCGGACACGACTGATCGACTAGCGCACACACACACCCCACCTTTTTCACTTGACATCTTCATGTTCTTGTCTTGGCCCCTTAAAAGAAACTAGCATCCAAATCTGGGCAAGATGGTGTTTTGGAACACTAGTCCACCATCTTCATCCGCTGGCTTTCCAAATAAAGTCTCGGTTGCTTACCCCAACACTTCATCTCTGGATTTACTGGCCTGTCATGGGGAAAGCAGCGGGAGCTTGGACTGGGTGACACAAAGGCAAGCCCTGGCAGCCAGTGCAGGGCTGAAGAGCAAACTGTAAGCAGCCTTGATCTTTCCTGATAAATCTTTGAGGACTTCGCAAATCTTTGCTCTGAATGAAGTCACTATTTTATGTTTTTGTTGTGTTTCCTCTGCTCCTATGACCTTGGGTACAAAATGGAATCTGTGAAGAGTTGGGGTAATTTGTCCATGGAAGTTCACGTGTGACAAGACTGCAGAAAATCTGCCAAACCGTTTTCTCCCAAAGTAAACAATGAATGTGCAAGTCTAGGAATATTAGCAATCAATTTGGCACCACGCATTTGAATTAACTGCCTTTTCCTAAGTTAGGGCTTCCCCAGTGGCTCAGTGGGAAGAATCTGCCTGCTAATATAGGAGACACAGGATATGCAGGTTCAATCCCTGGGTCAGAACGATCCCCTGGAGTAGTAAATGACAGCCAACTCCAGTACTCTTGCCTGGAAAATCACATGGACAGAGGAGCCTGGTGGGCTACAGTCCGTGGTATTGCGAAGAGTCAACTGACTGAGCATAAGGACCTCTCCTTTTCCTAAGTTACCCAATGTACATCCTTTGAAACAATTCACGTTTAAATAAAACACTGGTTTTCTAGCAAGTGAAAATCACCTGCCAACCATGGCTAATTTCTCCTTTTGCTTAAAAGCAACTTCTAACTCTTCGCCAGCACCCTTGGGCATAAATCCAGGAAACAGAGGTTTTGTTTCCCAGTCCCAAACAGAGCTATTATGCTCTTAGTTCCCTAATCTCTTTTACTAGACAAAACACAGCAGCAACACTGTAAATTGTTCCTAATTAGAGTAGTTGGATTAAAATGCCTTTCATCTCCCCAGATTCCAGGCTGGCTCTCAGGTGTATTTAAGCACTGAGCAATTTGTCCAGAGCTTATTTCTTGGTCAGAGCCCGCCCCCTGAAGTTTAATAAAGGTAAGTACAGCACAGCTCTGCTACCTTCTTAACAAAAGGCAAATTGTCTTTCCCCATAAGAACCATTTAGAAAGAAATAGATTTGGGGCTTTTGAAAATCTATATCTGGCTGGGATCTAGAAAGATTCGACAAAATGACCATCCTTCAGCCCCTTCATTTGTTTGGAAGCATCAGAAAAACAGGGGGTAAAATTCATCTTTCTAAAATAACCAGTTGCAGATCTGTAAAGAGCTTATCCAACGTGAGGCATGATAACATCTAAACACAATTCTATTCTCTGTATTCAATGTGAAACTTTCCACTAGTGAAATTTCTTACTCGAAATGTTCATTATATTCATGTATTAATAATCTTCATATTCAAACTGGAATAGGCAAGTCAGGCTCTTTATCTTTCTTGACTCTGAGCAGTAGTTAACCCAGTTGCTTCTTGAAATCCTCTTGAAATGCTTTTCTTTGCTTCTGGATCTCATTCTCTTGGTTTCCCTCCCACTTTGCAGGCTACCCTTCTCCTTCCTCTTTACCGAATCATCTTCCTTTCCCTACTTCTAAATGATGGTGCACCTTCAGAGCTCAATGCCTGGACCTCGTCACTTCTTTCCCCATACCTGCTAGTTGAATCTCCTCTGGTCCCATGGCTTTAACCATCATCTCTAAGCTGAGGACTCAAAGAGTGCATTTCTAGCCCAGACTCTCCCTTGAACCATACGCTGGTATACCAAGTGACCTACTGGACAAATTGAAGCTCTCATAGGCGTCTCCAAGACCTGAAGCAGCTGACCAAGGCTACATAAGCTTGTGGCCAAGCAAGTCAATCAAGGTGACTTCTAACTTCAGAAGTCACCACGCTATCTCTAATCACACACACACACACACACACACACACACACACACACACTTGCATTTAACCGAAGTCACATGATATGGTTTCAAGAGCCAAATAACTATAATTTCCTAATTCTCGGAGATCAACTCTTTCTAAATTAATTATTTATCTTTGGCTGTGCTGGCTGTTCGTTGCTCTGCTCGGGCTTCCTCCAGTTGTGGCAGGCAGGGGATGCTTTCTAGTTGCGGTGCACAGGCTTCTCACCGTGGTGGTTTCTCTTGCTGCGGAGCACAGGCTCAAGAGTGTGTGGGCTTCAGGAGTTCAGTAGTTGTGGCAAATGGGTCTAGTTGCCTCACAGCATGTGGAATCTTCCCAGACCAAGGATTGAACTCATGTCTCCTGAATTGGCAGCCGGATTCTTAACCACTGAATTACCAGGGAAGTCCCTGAGATCAACTCTTAACTCATTTACTTGATTCTTTTGATATTTATTTCTGTGTTTCTAAATAAGGTGCTTGCATTGTTACTCCTTGGTTTCTCAATTTTATTGATTTCCAGAAACAAAGAATTAAAATTTAGATCTCTTTACCCATCCTCCCAAATATACCTCCTATTCTCCACCTTCCAGGATATTGTTATCATTTTGGTTATATCAAAATCATTTCACTTTATTGGCATTCTGTGTGCTCTATTTATAGCTGAGGCAAGTAGTATGTTTAATTGTTTTTCCTTTTTATGCACAATATTTTATATCTCTTAGATGTGACTTTTTTAAGTTGCTTGGATTTCTGTGTTCTTATGAAAAATCCATCCCCAACCCATCTCATGATATGTAAGTCTCTTCTAAATAACCACTCAAGTATATCAGGTATCCTCCCATTTTCACCTTGTTGAGCAATTTCCCCTAAAGATCCAGCCTGGACCTGTCCCCCCAGCTGTTGTCTGGCTAGCAGCTCTCTTTACTGCAACCCTGGAGGTGCCTTCTCTCTCTCTTCTACTGAATCTTGTATTCTAAGTCTTCCTCTTTCTGTGTTTATTGCCTCTTTCTGAATTTATTTGGTCTATTTTCATTTGTCATGCTGGGCATTCATTCAGCCATTCCAGTAGAGAAACTCATGTCCCTAAATGACAAAAAGCTGTTTTCTATTAGCTTCTCTAATGATACCCTTCCTTTTGTTCCTCTACAGTTTCTTTCTGAAAATCCAGTTATTCAAATAGTGAAACTCTGGGTCTAGTCCTCTAATTTTTTTCTCTTTCATTTTGCATATTTTTCTTTCATTTCTATTTTCCAAGTCATTGCCTCAACTTTATTTTCCATCGCCTCAATTGAAATATATCAGTAGTTATATTATTCTACCTTTAGTTCCAAAGATTCTTTTCGTGGCCCCAATATTCCTTCTTATGGCATCCTACTCATAAAGGCCATGTCCTGTTGGAGGGTAGTATTGATCCCTGCCCTACTTCTCTTCCTAGTTTTGTTTCTTCTCCCAAGTTGCCTTTCTTAGTTTTTCCTTCATCTTCTAGTCAAGCCCATAAACTGGATTCTAAGTGACACCATACTGACTCTTTCTATAGTCTTTTTGTTTGTTTGTTTCTGCATTTAATATTGGGGGCTTTCCTAGACAGCCTAGTGAGCTGTCATCTAGTGGCACACATCTCTTAACCAGGATAGATTCTACCACAAAGGCATATGGGTAGAGCATCCCTTGACATTACTTCCCCTTTGACCTCCAAGGAGCCTTTCTGCCCACATATGGTCGGGGAGGTCTCCTGACTTTGGGAATGAGAAATACACGGTCTGTCCAGGGCCCAGCCTCCCCCCTTAATTGTCCTACTATTTTCACCTTGGAGTTTCAGTCCATAGGAAATGAATGTCCAGTTGTTTTATGGGCGGAAGGAGACATCTACCTCCTATCTCAATATCCCCATATAGTCTATTGCTAGGATGGAGAAAGAGGTGATTATTTGACTACTTGGGGTGAGGGAGGCATCTGAGAGTCTGTTTCCTAAGTTGACTTTGAACTCCATGTATGGTTTAGGCCCAGACTCACTTCACTTCTTAAGGAAATTGATTCTGCAAGTCTTGAGTCTCTTGGACTTGCAGGATAAATCAGGTCGCCCCTTGGCTTTCTCCAAGACCAAGTGAAGTCGCTTAGTCATGTCTGACTCTTTGCAACCCCATGGACTGTAGCCTACCAGGCTCCTCCATCCATGAGATTTTCCAAGCAAGAGTACTGGAGTGGGTTGCCATTTCCTTCTCCAGAGGATCTTCCTGACCGAGGGATCAAACCAGGGTCTCCTGCATTGTAGGCAGACGCTTTACCATCTGAGCCACAAGGGAAGTCCTACTGCTGGCTTAATATTTAGCTTTCTTAGGCTAGCTAAGTCAGTTTGCACTCATCCCACCTGCTTTCCAAAGTTCTATTGTTATTCTTTCCTCTCTTACTCTTTATTCTTGGGAGTTCATGTCTATGACAACAGATAATCCCTTTCTCCTGCTCTTCACACCTTTAGAAATTCCCATCCCTTGAGTGTAGACAGAACCTGTAACTCACTTCTAGCTGATAGAATATGACAACAGTTATAGGATGACACTCCCCTGATAACTTATATTGTACAAGTCTCTGTCTTAAAAGCAAACTGGAATAAAATACTCTCCTTTCAGGCTCATGATGTAAGGTGGCCTTGTAGGAAAATCCCCACGGAAGGGATGTCTAGGTGACCTCTGGGGTCACAAGATAACCTCTGGCCAACAGTTAGCAAAAAGTCAATGTTCACATTCACACAGTTGCAGGGAAATAAATTCTGCCAATAACCTGAATGAGTTGGAAATGAATTCTTCCCCAGTTGAGCATCCAGATGAAAATGAAAACCAGGTAGCTCCTTCACAACAATCTGTGAGACCCTGAGCAGAGGACCCAGTTAAACTGTGCCTGGTTTCCCAAGTCAGGAGACTATGAGATCATAAATGCATATTGCTTTAAACCCCTAAGTTTGTGGCAGTTTTTTATACATTGCAACTATTCTAATGTCTTTCTCTTTTTTAAATTCTAATTTTTTTTTTAGTTTCTTTATTTTTTGGCTATACCACACAGCATGTAGGATCTTAGTTCCCTAACCAGGAACTGAACTTGTGCCCTCTGCATTGGAAGGTAGATTCTCAACCACGGGGCCACTAGGGAAGCTCCTTAAGTTCTTTTATCATTGTTTCAGTTGCATACTGGAAGGAAGCTGAGGTGAACGTGTGTGTAATCAGTGAGTTAGATAACAATAGCACATGGTGTGTGACCTGACACACTTTTAAAAGATCCTGATTTCAGTTAAAACAGGCAAGTAAACATTTCTAGCTACTTGCTATGGACTGAACAGTGTTCCTTCAAAATCCCTATGTTGGAGCTCTAACCTCCAATGTGGTTATTGGGAGATAAGGTTAGTAGGGAAGTAATTAAGGTGGAACGAGCTGATAAGGGTGAGGCCCTAATCTGATAAGATTGGTGTCCTTATAAGAAGAGGAGGCGGCACCAGAGAGCTCTATTTGCATGTGATGAAGAAGAAGCCATGTGAGGACACAGACGAGACAGAAGATCCGTCTCACCAGAAGACAAGTCTGACAGCACGTTCAGCTTGGACTTCCCAGCCCCAGGACCGTGAGAACATACATTTCTGTTGTCTAAACCACAAGTCTGGGATGTCTATTACAGCAGTCTGAGCTGACTAATATATTCCTACAGATAGCTGTAAATATGGACATGATTTGCTTTCATAATCACAAGCTGCTGGGTCTTAGAACATCAGGGCTATGTGTAAAATAGTGGCTAGAAGACGCCTGAGCTTCCTTGCAGACCAAGCAGTCTAGGATTCTAAGTACAATTAAATAAACAATGTCAATCTGGCTAGACTGACTTACATAACCCCTCTCTTACTGTAATTCAACTTCTATAACTTCTATCCTGGCACAGCCATTTGCCATCCATGTTGCCCTGCTCACATGATCTCACTTCTCTGTGCTTTAGTTTCAGCTGCTATAAAACAGGGATAATAATATTCCCCCCCCCCCCGAGGCTTCTTGTGAAGATTACATGAGATAATAAACTCAAAACAGATACATGTATATGTATGGCTGAGTCCCTTTGCTGTTCACCTGAAACTGTCACAGTTTTAATTGGCTCCAAAAAAAAAAAAAAAAAATTGGAGAAGGCGATGGCACCCCACTCCAGTACTCTTGCCTGGAAAATTCCGTGAATGGAGGAGCCTGGTGGGCTGCAGTCCATGGGGTCTCGAAGAGTCAAACCCAACTGAGCGACTTCACTTTCACTTTTCACTTTCATGCACTGGAGAAGGCAATGGCAGCCCACTTCAGTATTCTTGCCTGGAGAATCTCAGGGACGGGGGAGCCTGGTGGCTGCCATCTATGGGGTCGCACAGAGTCGGACACGACTGAAGCGACTTAGCAGCAACACAAAATTAAAAAGTTATTTTAAATCAAAAATAAATACAGAGTAGAGCCTGGCACATTGTGAGTGCATATGCATCTTGCTGCTTCTTTTCTGACTTCTTACCATCACCATCAGCATCATCATCATCACTACTGCTACTGAAAGGAGTGGGTACTTGCTTTAAGAAATATCACTGAAGATTTTTAGGAAACTCTGGAAGCAAGGATGAATCAAAGGGCTTAGTTCTTCTGGGCTCTGTGGTCAGGGCTGAAATTCAGGTGAGCCCAAAGTGGTAGCAGTATGGAAGGGAAATGTCACTTCTTAGAGTGTCTTTACCTGCTGCCTTGTTATCTCATTCAAAAGTAGTGCCAACTATACATGTAAGTAATTTCCAGTAAATGCCTACTGTATTATGAAAGAAAACCTGGGTGCTTTAAGATTTTCCTGAAAACCGACAATCAAACTCTCCCACACTTTGCCTCTGACATAGAGAGAATTCTGGGAGGAAGAAATGAACAACAGAACCTCACAAGGCTTGATTAGGATTGCAGGTAATTTTCAAGGCTGTTACAGAGCTGTAGAAATCAACTAGGAACAAAGCCCTACAGTGCCCAATACCTTTTTAGTGTCGTCACAATGTTTGGGAAGTCACTTGACCTGTCCAAGCCTAAGTTTC
>SJXQ01007271.1:0-264256 GCA_006408695.1 Aepyceros melampus
GGTGATGGACAGGGAGGCCTGGCATGCTGCGATTCATGGGGTCGCAAAGAGTCGGACATGACTGAGCGACTGAACGGAAAGGAACAGAACGGAAATATTCCGTGTTCACATCTATAATTTCATTACTAATTTTTTTACAGATTTATTTATATGATTCACACATCATACAATTGCCTATGTAACAGATACAATTCAAAGTGCTTGTAATATATTTATATACTTACAGAGATCTGCAACCATCACCACAATACATTCTAGAACACATTTGGAATATCTTCCAAAGATATTCTTCATTCCTTAGACAGAAATCCCCATGCCCTAACCCTCAGCCCTCAGTTCAGTTCAGTCGTTCAGTCGTGTCCAACCCTGCGACCCCATGGACTACAGCACACCAGGCTTCCCTGTCCATCAACAACTCCGAGAGCTTGCTCAAACTCATGCCCATTGAGTCAACGATGCCATCCAACCATCTTATCCTATGTCATCCCCTTCTCCTCCTGCCTTCAATCTTTCCCAGCATCAGGGTCTTTTCTAATGAGTCAGCTCTTTGCATCAGGTGGCCAAAGTATTGGAGTTTCAGCTTCAGCATCAGTCTTTCTAATGAATATTCAGGATTGATTTCCTTTAGGATTGACTGGTTTGATCTCCTTGCTGTCCAAGGGACTCTCAAGACTCTTCTCCAACAGCACAGTTTAAAAGCATCAATTCTTCAGCAATCAGCTTTCTTTATAATCCAACTCTTACATCCATATATGACTACTGGAAAACCATAGCTTTGACTAGACCGACATTTGTAGGCAAAGTAATGTCTCTACTTTTTAATATGCTGTCTAGTTTGATCATAGCTTTTCTTCCAAGGAGCAAGCTTTTTCTTTTAATTTCATGGCTGCAGTCACTATCTGCAGTGATTTTGAAGCCCAAGAAAATAAAGTCTGTCACTGTTTCCATTGTTTTGCCATCATTTGCCATGAAGTAATGTGACCCTTAGCCCTAGGAAACCACTAATCTAATTTCTATTTCTAAGATTTGCCTACTCTGTACATTTCATATAGATGAAATCCTACAATATGTGATCATTTGCATCTTTCACTTTAACATGACTTTTCAAGATTTTTTCAGGTTGTGGCATGTATTAGAACTTCATTTCTCTTTTTTTGCTGAATAATATTTCATTGTATGGATATACCCTATTTTATTTATCACTCACCAGTTGATGGACACTTAGGTCATTCCTCCTCTGGTTAGTATGAAAAATGCTATTATGAAGTTTTGTGTACATATTTTTGCACTGACATAGGTTTTCATTTCTTTTAGGTATAAATCTAGATAGGAGTGGAATTACTCGGTCACATATACCTGTATGGTTAGCTTTTTAAGGAACTGAGACGATTTTCAAAATAGAAAAGCCATTTTACATTCCCGCCAACAGTTTTCATTCTTACCACATCCTCTCTAACACTTAAACCTACTGTCTTTTTTATTGTAGCCTTCGTAATGGGTGTGAAAGCTTTTCACTTTCATTTTTGAGTTTGATTTGCATTTCCCAAATAACGAATGATTTTGAGCATTTTTCATGTACTAATCACTTGTATATCTTCTTCAAAGAAATCTCTCTTCAGATCCTTTGCCCATTTTTAATTGGGCTATTTTTCTTTCTATAATTGAGTTGTAAGAACTCTGTAAATTCTAGTTACATATTCTTTGGGGATGAGATGACAACATGGGATGCCTTACCATTTACTTGTTTCTTACTTTAGCAATGTTGAATAGTTTTTCAAATGTGTTTTACAGTTCTTTTGTTGATTTTATTCCTATTTCATGGTTTTTGACTCTATTGCAAATGAGACTTTTTTAAATTAATTTCACTTTTGGTTTGTTCATTGCTACTGTATAGAAATATAATTGATTTTTGCATTCTGATCTTGTATCTGACAGGCTTCCCAGGTAGCTCAAGTGGTAAAGAACTCTCTTGCCAATGCAAGAGATGTGGGTTCAATCCTTGGGTCAGGAAGATCCCCTGGAGGAGGAAATGACATCCCACTCCGTATTCTTGCCTGGGAAATCCCCTGGACAGAGGAGCCCAGTAGGCTACAGTCCATGGGGTCACAAAGAGTTGGACACAATTAAGCATGCAGACACACCCATGTTTGTATCTGACAGCCTCACTGAACTTCTTTATTAGCACTAAAAGTATATTTTCTAGACTTGGAGGTGTTTTTTATGTACAAGAAAATGTCATCTGCAAATACAAACATTTTTTCTTCTTCCTTTCCCATCTGGATGCCTCATATGTCCTATTCTTTCCTAATTTCCATGGGTGGAAACTTCAATACAGTGCAGAATAAAAGTGGTGAGAGTGGACATCCCTGTCTTACCCCTAATCTCTGGAGAAAGCATTCAGAGTCTCAACACTAACAATGTCAGTTGTGGGTTTTATGGTTGATGCCTTTATTAAGTTGAGGAAATTCATTTCTGGTCCTTTGTTTTTTGAGCAGTTTTGTTCTTTTTTTTAATCACTAAAAGGTGTTGGATTTTCTCTATTGCTTTTCTAATCTGTTTTTAAAATCCTCTCAGATAAACACTATAATTCTAAGTGTTTTACTGTCAAGCATATTTATATTCACTGACCTGTTTACAACTTTTCAAATGCAGCCACTGCTTTTGTATTACATACTTTCTCTTTCGTTTTAATCTTGTTGATCCAAATACATAAGATATTTCAATGAAGTTTATGAATGCAAGCCTGCTCATTCTTTGAGAATTTTTAAGTCTTTTTTCACCTTTCATTCTTAAATAATTGTTTAATTTGATGTAGAGGTATAGATAGCATATTAAAAAGCAGAGACATTATTTTGCCAACAAAGGTCCGTCTAGTCAAGGCTAGGGTTTTTCCAGTGGTCATGTATGGATGTGAGAGTTGAACTGTGAAGAAAGCTGAGTGCCAAAGAATCGATGCTTTTGAACTGTGGTGTTGGAGAAGACTCTTGAGAGCCCCTTGGACTGCAAGGAGATCCAACCAGTCTATTCTAAAGGAGATCAGTCCTGGGTGTTCTTTGGAAGGAATGAGCTAAAGCTGAAACTCCAGTACTTGGCCACCTCATGCAAAGAGTTACTCATTGGAGAAGACTGGGGGCAGGAAGAGAAGGGGATGACCGAAGATGAGATGGCTGGATGGCATCACCAGCTTGATGGATGTGAGTCTGAGTGAACTCCGGGAGTTGGTGATGGACAGGGAGGCCTGGTGTGCTGCGATTCATGGGGTCGCAAAGAGTCGGACATGACTGAGTGACTGAACTGAACTGAACTGAGAGCTATAGATTAACATTTCATTGCCCTCATAATTTTAAAGGTATCAATCCATGGTCTTCTTGTTCCTCTTGTTGCTCATGAGAAGTAAGTTGTTATCATTCTTTATCAGCAACTTTATTTTTCTTTTTACTATTTTCAAGATGTTTCTCTTTGAAGTTGGCATATGACAGCAAATTCAGCTGTGCTACGGCTTTATGTAGATTTGTTTTGCTTGCCCTACTTGGTAAATAATTTGTTTCTACAATCTGAAAAGTCAATTCTTCTTTCAATTTTAAATAATTCTTTGTCTATATTTCTTGAATATTGCCCTTCATCAATTCTATTAATTCTTTCTTCATTTATATTCAGCTTTACACATCATGGGCTTCCCTGGAGGCTCAGAGGTTAAAGCATCTGCCTGCAATGCAGGAGACCTGGGTTCGATCCCTGGGTTGGGAAGATCCCCTGGAGAAGGAAATGGCAACCCACTCCAGTATTCTTGCCTGGAGAATCCCATGGACAGAGGAGCCTGGTGGGCTACAGTCCACGGAGTCACAAAGAGTCGGACATGACTGAGTGACTTCACTCAGTTTCACTTACACATCCATGGAGGGTTTTGTTTTTGCAATGGCTTTATTTTATTTCTAGTAGTTCATTTTGTTCTTTCCCAAAAGACTTTATTAATATTTATAACCTATCATTACATTAGATTACTATTTCTTCTTCAACTAGTTAATAATTTTATATTTAGCTAAAGAACTATAAACATACTTATAATTATTATCACTGTTTCTTAGTTCGTTCAGTTCAGTTGCTCAGTCGTATCCGACTTTTTGCAACCCCAGAACCACAGCACGCCAGGCCTCCCTGTCCATCACCAACAGAGTCCACCCAAACCCATGTCCATTGAGTCGGTGATGCTATCTAACCATCTCATCCTCTGTCATCCCATTCTCCTCCTGCCCTCAATCTTTCCCAGCATCAGGGTCTTTTCAAATGAGTCAGCTCTTTGCATCAGGTGCAAAGTATTGGAGTTTCAGTTTCAGTATCAGTCCTTCCAATGAACCCAGGACTGATCTCCTTTAGGATAGACTGGTTGGATCTCCTTGCAGTCCAAAGGACTCTCAAGAGTCTTCTCCAACACCACAGTTCAAAAGCATCAATTCTTTGTACTTTATAGTTATGCTTGTCTCAGTTAACTCTTCCTTAAAATTCTTTTTACCCCAAAATGTACATATATATAAACATATTTTAAATATCATCTTCAGTGGGAGATTGCTTGTTGCCTCTGTTAACTCACAGCAAAGATTGTGTCTTTGTGAAAAATAACTTACATAGATAATATACAATACAAATATGTATATATAATATAAATAGATATATATGTATATATATATAATATATATACAAACAGGGTACACATAGATTATCCTCAGTAGTAATTTTTCTTTTGTGTGTCCCACGCATCCAGGGGTACAGAATTATTCTTAGAATAATTTTTTTTTCTTTCTTGTTCTCTTAAGCATCAGTCCCAAAGGATTCTTTGGGTCTCTGACAAATTTTTCTATTTAATTTCAAAACTTCTTATTTCTGCTTCATGTAGTTACTATAAGTTTTGACAACATACTAGCTTTTGATGGAGACTTGAGTCCTCGATTTTTCTCTCATGATATTACCTATAATTCTGTCTACTGCTGCTGCTACTGCTAAGTCGCCTCAGTCATGTCTGACTTGTGCGACCCCATAGACGGCAACCCACTAGGCTCCTCTGTCCCTGGGATTCTCCAGGCAAGAACACTGGAGTGGGTTGGCATTTCCTTCTCAATGCATGAAAGTGAAAAGTGAAAGTGAAGTCGCTTAGTCGTGCTCGACTCTTAGCGACCCCATGGTCTGCAGCCCACCAGGCTCCTCTGTCCATGGGGTTTTCCAGTCAAGAGTGCTGGAGTGGGGTGCCATTCATTGCCTTCTCCGTCTAGGAATTCAGCAGCATGCCTTTGCACTTGCCTGGGTCTCTCTATGGGGATTTCTCTTCTAATTCCCTATCCTAAAGAGACTCAAGGCTGTACTTCATAGTCTTTTGGGCATCACTCCGAGGTTCATTTTGGATTTGAGTTATATTAATTTCTCATATTTAGACTTAGGGGTTTCCTTTTCTATGTGTTTGGCTATGTGTTTTCTTAATTAATTTACATGATATTATATCTAGTGCTGCTCCATGTTTACAGATGAAGAATGATCACAAAAACAAATTCATGCAAAAATAAATTCCATTTGTGCTTAGTAGAAATTTTGAGTATTAAATGGGAAGAATGGCTTGGAAAACTATTTCACTCTCTGATTTTATACTTTCAAGTACGTTTTCTAGAGCTTATAACTTACTACGGTAGCAAAATATACAGAGATAATGTAGATTTTGTTCAATCTTCTTGCTGTTGTTGTTCAGTCACTAAGTCATGTCGGACTCTTTGTGACCCCATGAACTGCAGCATGCCAGGCCTCCTTGTCCTTCACTATCTCCATGGGTTTGCTCAAACTCATGTCCACTGAGTCGGTGATGCCATCCGACCATATCATCCTCTGTCACCCTTTCTCCTCTTTCCCTCAGTCTTTCGCAGCATCAGGGTCTTTTCCAAAGAGTTGACTCTTTCCATCAGATGGCCGAAGTTTGCAGCTTTAGCTTTAGCACCAGTCCTTCTAAAGAATAGTCACAGTTGACTTCCTTTAGGATTGACTGGTTTGATCTTCTTGCTGTCCAAGTGACTAAGTCCACATTCATGCCTCATTTTTTAACCAATAGCCAATAGTTCAAAATGATTTTTCACATACATAGTGAAAAATCTGCAAAGATATCTAAATAAGGGGAAAAAAAGAAAAAAACTTCACTTCAATATTATGTCCAAAACTTTTGGTGTTGCTTTTTCATATGCACAAAAGAGGTGCAGACCACAAATAATATTTTTTTTAATTGGAGGATAAATGCTTTACAATGTTGTGTTAGTCTATGCTGTACAACAATGTAAATCAACCATAATTATGCAAATATCTGCACCCTCTTGAGAGCCTCCCACTTCCGCCTCATCCCACTCCTTTAGGTCATCACAAAGCACAGAACTTAGCTCCCTGTGTTATACAGCAGCTTTCCCCTAGCTATTTTACACATGGTAGCAACTTCACTTTCACTTTTCACTTTCATGCATTGGAGAAAGAAATGGCAACCCACTCCAATGTTCTTGCCTGGAGAATCCCAGGGATGAGGGAGCCTGGTGGGCTGCCATCTATGGGGTCACAGAGAGTCGGTCACAACTGAAGCGACTTAGCAGCAGCAGTGTATATATGGGCTTCCCTGGCAGTTCAGACAGTAAAGACTCTGCCTGCAATGTAGGAGACCCAATTTCAATCCTTGGGTGGGGAAGATTCCCCTGGAGAAAGGAATGGCTACCCACTCCAATATTCTTGCCTGGAGAATCCCCTGGACAGAGGAGCCTGGCGGGCTACAGTTCATGGAATCGCAAAAGAGTTGAACTTGACTAAGTGACTAACACTTATTTATTTAGTGTATATACATCAGTGTTACTTTCTCAATTCATCCAACCCTCTCCTTTCCCTGCTGTGTCCACAACTCTGTTCTCTATGTCTGTGTCTTCATCCCTTCCCTACAAATAGGTTCACCAGTACTGTTTTTCTAGATTCCATATACATTCATTAATATACGATATTTGTTTTGTCTCTTTCTGACTTACTTCACTCACAAAGAGCATTTTTATGGGCCATAGTCTCTCAAGAGGCTTCGCAGGTAGCCCTAGTCATAAAGAACCTACCTGCCAATGCAGGAGATGTAAGAAACAAAGGTTCAGTCCCTGGTCAGGAGATCCCCTGGAAGAAGGCATGGCAACCCACTTCAGTATTCTTGCCTGGAGAATCCCACGGACAGAGGAGGCTGGTGGGCTACAGTCCTTAGTGTCACAAAGAGTGGAACACAACTGAAGTGACTTAGCACACAGCACGTAGTCTCTCAAAATGAATTAACAATTTCACTACTTTACTCTCCACTGTAGCCAGCCAGCATGCCTGTCTTAAAATTTAAATCAGATCATGTTTCTCTCACTGGTTTCCTATCTCATCAAACATAGAACCTAGCCCTCCCTATGAATCTGAAAAGGCCTGAAAATCTAGCCTCTTAATACTTCTCACCTCTTACTACTATCCTAGCTCATGTCACTGCAGCTGTATTAGCCTGCTTAGGTTTCCTCAACATGCTATGCAAATCCTGTTTCCATGCTATGCACTCCTTCAGTCCCTTTACTGAATGGGCCATCCACTCCCTAACTTTCCTTAGTCCTCTGATCAGAAGTTCCTTTCCATGGCAGTCCAACATAAAGTAGAAATCAACATACACACCCCATCCCCCAATTCTATTTTTTCCTTTCACAGCACTTGTTAGCATCTGAAACAGTATCCATATACTTGGTTATTTGTTTATTCTTTGCCCTCTTCCCATAGAATATACAGTCCAGATGACAGATTTGGGTTTTGGGATCCTTTTTATTTTTCTAGGGCTTTAATCTCCAGGGCCCAGAAAATTGCTTAACACATAAAAAGGTTTAATCTGAAAGTTAATAAAGGAATACTATAATATACACATTTGAAAAACAAAAAGAAGCATGCAAACAAAATTTGTTTATTAAGATTATTTACTAGATATACACATACATATTTATATTAAAATTTTAATGCATATTTCAATGTTTATTTCATTTTATATTCAATGTATTTATATATAAAATACACACACACACATATGTTCATTATCTGATCCAAAAGTATGGGTTTATGAATTTAACTGATTAGAAATCCTTAAGTTAAATAATAATGGAGAAAAAGTGCTCTCTTTGTAATAATTTCTTCAAAGAACTTTTCATCTTCATCTCATACATGTGGGAAACAAAAATAACCTCAAAAACGTCTTATTATCTAAGCCATTACTAGTACCTTCTCAGAATACAGAAGAGAATGTTCTAGGACAATGATCTCAGTGTAACTCCAGGAAGGAGAATCTACAGAAAGCAAGTGTTACTGCTGTGAATACTCTGAGAAACTGTTCCATCCCATCTGTGAGTCAGAATAAGGATCAAAATGAATACTAGGTGTTAAATATTCTTAAGTTTTTATGTAAAGTGATGATAGTTGAGGAAAATAGGCATTCCCACGGAGAAGGCAATGGCACCCCACTCCAGCACTCTTGCCTGGAAAATCCCATGGATGGAGGAGCTTGATGGGCTGCAGTCTATGGGGTCGCTAAGAGTCGGACACGACTGAGTGACTTCACTTTCACTTTTCACTTTCATGCACTGGAGAAGGAAATGGCAACCCACTCCAGTATTCTTGCCTGGAGAATCCCAGGGATGGGGAAGCCTGGCGGGCTGCCGTCTATGGGGTCGCACAGAGTTGGCACGACTGAAGTGACTTAGCAGCAGCAGCATGCCTTAATACATCTCTCAGCTATGAGTTGTTATTAAGTATTATGGGAAATGCTATTGAAATATTAGCTTTCTGTCAAAACATTAAAACTTAAATAACAATAAATAGCAGCAGATGGAAGGAGAAAATGTAGAAATAATGTTTAAATCCCTGACTAGCTAAGAGCTCATCATTTTATTTAGCATTAAATATAAAATAGTACTTTTAAATAAATGGTAGGTTTTTTCAGATATTTTTTGATGTGGACCATTTTTTAAAGTCTTTATTGAATTTCTTACAGTATTGCTTCTGCTCTGTGTTTTGTTTTTTGGCCACAAGGCAGGTAGAATCTTAGCTCCCCAACCAGAGATTGAAACCGCATACCCTGTGTTGGAAGATGAAGTCTTAACCACTGGACCAACAGGGAAGTCTCAAAGGTTGGTTTTTGAATGAAAAAAAATTTTAAAATCTTAAAGAAGAGGCATCTTTTGATAATCAGCATTCTCCAACTCAGGTGGATTATCAATGGCATATGATGGAAAAACATGGAACTTGGAGAGGTAGGTCCATCCCTTGCTAGAGCAGATACTAGTTATGAATGTATCATGTAATGTATCAGGTCAACATATCAAGCTGGAACTTGATAAGAAAAATCAGTGGATAACTACACCTTTCCTTTTTTATTCAGTTAGTTGCATACAAATACATCAGCAATCTTTGCTACTCTTCCCTTACTCGATCAAATTTAGTTGTTGACATGAGCCAGAGAACAACCAATCTATTATTTGTCTTCAAAACACAGAGTCTAAGCCAGAGTGAAACAATGAACAAGAAATCAGATTGCCTTCAGAGGCCATTTTTAAGGAAAAATAAATAAATTCTTGTAGCTCTCTCTTTTATATACTTATGTATATAGACAAATCCAGGGACCAATCTCTTCGGTCTCTGAGGGAATAACAGTCAGAATGAGGAATTCTTGGTTTTCATCTCAAAATGCATTTCCCTAGATCACTCCTGTGATATTTCTCACTTTGTTTATACAGAATTTGTACTCCATGTGCCAAGTTTCCCTGGCTCTTTGTGTCGTGTGGCAAACACGAGTATTTTTACCAAGATAATTCAACTGGTACAGGGCAGCTGAAATTAGCACTTCTCCCTTGACTTTCTATTGTCATTGTACTTTGAAAAAATGAATCCGTGTTGAAACATAAGAGTTTAATTTGATTTTGGCACCTGGCTACCACTTGTGGGACCCTTGCTGTTCTTCTGATAGAGCTTGAATTGCTATGGCTTGGTCAATGTCTGTATTGATAGGAAGAGAGAAGAATACCAATAACTAACACCTAAATTGCTTCTTGTCAAAATGTCCTCACTGCTTTATTTCACTTAAATTTGAATGGACCACTTAAAGCACTGAAGTGTTCTACTCGGAAAAGCCAAGAAATAACTAAAAATGCCAGTAACATGTAATTCGGAACAAACATATTAAAGATGAGGTTAATATACATATATTATATATATATGCATTATTGGTAGAGTAAACTTTTTACATCAACAAGAGTACAGGGTTTTTTTCCACTGCAAATTAATAGATTATAAAATCAGTAGGCTTTTCATGAAAGCAATTAAGAAAAATGGAGGTAGAAACAACTTCAATCTTTTAAGAATATTTTGTCTTTAAAATAACTTTCTGTAAAATCACCTAAACTGAAATATAAGTTAACTGTGATTCCATGAGTTCAGTGGAGTCAAATTAAACTTGAAAACATCTTTCATTTCTATAGCTACTTTATTATATTTACACAAGACTACAAAAAATTAATTGGGTGATTTAAGTGAGTCAACTGTCACATATATCATGAGGTCTGCATGTGTGTGTTATGAAGCAATACTGACTGACTATGAGTTCAGTCTTTTGCCAATTTATTTAGCCAAGATTGCTAGAAGTTACTTAATGAGCATGAACACACAAACTCTCAGTAAACCTACAGGAAGAAAAGTGGTCCATGACCTAAAAGGACCCCTCTGTTAGGCAAGGGAGATGATGAAGGATGCTGTCACTGGTCCATGTGTGTGATGCTTGTTTATGTTGCCAAGGCACGTGTGGCAAATTTGCAGAGTTGGGGTGGGGGTAGGCTAGGTGGCTAGGAGAAAACCAGTTTTTAAAAAGGGTTTTTTTTTTTTAATTTTTAAAGAAATACCATGTATTTCTTAAAAGCCTAGGAGAAGTACTTTTCCTCAATTAAAATTTAAGAATGTATGAATATTTGCAGAATCTAGTTTCTGACCTCCCAGTACCTTTACCTATTCTTTGGCAATCTGTATTGCTTCTTCCAGTTTATAGGCTATTACAGTCAGGATGAAAAGGCTTAAAAATTATCTGTTGATTACATATAATGGTCAAGAGGAGCTTATCAAGAAGCTGGCTTGCATCCTGGTTCCACCATTAACAAGTTCTGTGGCTTTAGGACGTAATATTTAAACTCCTGAAGCCCCATTTCTTTATCTGTTAATTGAGGAAAATAAATAATGCCTACTGAAGAAAGAGTTACAAGATTAAGAAAACTAAAAATAGAAATTAATATACTGTCATTCCCTCAGAAGTATTATCTTTTTACATTTGTCAGGGTTTTCAGTTTTAAGTAAGTAGAAACTGACTTTGGCTAAATTGAAAAGTATTCAGCAAGATACCAATAACTTAGAAAACCAACTGAAAGAGTAGAAAGCAAGGCTCTGGCAGAAAACCAAGGGAAGCTGTTTATACATTATAGTCTGTTTCAGTTCAGTTCAGTCGCTCAGTCGTGTCCGACTCTTTGCGACCCCATGAATTGCAGCACGCCAGGCCTCCCTGTCCATCACCAACTCCCGGAGCTCACCCAGACCCACGCCTATGGAGTCAGTGATGCCATCCAGCCGTCTCATCCTCGGTCGTCCCCTTCTCCTCCTGCCCCCAATCCCTCCCAGCATCAGAGTCTTTTCCAATGAGTCAACTCTTCGCAGAAACTGATTCTATTGCTGCTGCTGCTGCTGCTAAGTCGCTTCAGTCGTGTCTGACTCTGAGTGACCCCAGAGACGGAGCCCAGCAGGCTCCGCCATCCCTGTGATTCTCCAGGCAAGAACGCTGGAGTGGGTTGCCATTTCCTTCTCCAATGCAGGAAAGTGAAAAGTGAGAGTGAAATCACTCAGTCATGTCTGACTCTTAGTGACCCCATGGACTTCAGCCTACCAGGCTCTTCCATCCATGGGATTATCCAGGCAAGAGTACTGGAGTGGGGTGCCATTGCCTTCCCCAGATTCTATTGGTACTAGATTCTTAATGCCACACCACTGACTTCATGCTGGGTAGGAAAAGTCTCTAATTAATCCTACTCCTGTATTATTCAAAGCCATAGGCAAGAGAATCTTACTAGTTAAGCCAAAACATGTATCCACATCTACAAACTAAAGAGTTAATACAGACCCCTTGCATTTTTAGAGTGGAAGGTGGGCCTGTCTCCCATCTTATAACTCCTTCAAATAGAATAGAATGGAATATGGGGCCCATCAATGGCCTGTAAAACAAGACTCAAAACGTTTCAAGGCATTAATATCAAATCAAATGCATTCTGTGACCACAGTTCCATTATATTAGAACTCAGGAAATAAAAGATATTTTAAAAATCCAAGGTATCTGTAATTTTTGATGTGCATATAAAAATAATTCATTCAAAACAGAATTCATGAATAAACTAAGAAATATTTAGAAATTAAAAAGAATGTAAATATCAAAACATGAGATGCAATAAAATGGGCATTTTGAGGGAAATTTATGGCCTTAAAATGCTTATTTTAGAAATAAAGTCAAAAAGTAGTGACCTAACTGTCCAATTAAGAAAAAAACAGTAGGATAAACTAAAATATCATTACTTGAAATAATAAAGTAGACTTCTGATACTAAGGAAAGAAAACTCTCACACAATTTTTAGGAGTGAAAACATGGATATATACAAAATAATAGGGATTTTAAAAACAAGAAGACAAAATCAACACTGAAAAGCTGATAAATTCAAAATTTTAGATAAAAGAAATTAATTCTTAAAAATTAATACCTTACCAAATGGATTCAAGAAATGAATTTAGAGCGGATAAAGTTCAGTGCATATTAAAGAAACTGAATTGGGCTGAAATTCCTCCTACAAAGAAAAGTACCAAATTCAGATGATTTAACTGACTTCTAAAAAGCAGGTCCCTGTACTGTATCACAGTTCCTTTAGAATATAGGAAAAGAGGAACTATTTTCCAACTCATTCTATGAGTCCAAAATTTCCTTGGTACCCAAAGCAAACACAATAGACGAGACAGTTATGATTTTTTTCTCACTCACAAAGAGATTTTAAACTTCTGGAAAAAAAAAAAAAACAACAAAACTATCAAACTGAATTCAGCAGCATACACAATCACCTGTAACCAAGCTGAGCTTTATTGCAAAGTACAAAATAGATTGTATCAGAAATCAATACATGCCATTCATCAAATAAAAAATTGAAATATGATATATTATACTTCTATGAAGATATATCTTCTATGTAGAAGATATATCATATCATCTCTTCTATGAGCTTGCCTGGTGCCTCAGATGGCAAAATATTTGCTTGCAATACAGGAGACCCAGGTTCAATCCCTGGGTCAGGAAGATCCCCTGGAGAAGCCAATGGCTACCCATTCCAGTAGTCTTGCCTCAAGAATTCCATGGACAGGGGAATCTGGCAGGCTACAGTCAACAGGGTTGAAAAGAGTCAGATATGGCTGAACAGTTAACATATTATTTCATGAAGAAAACTTATAAAAGTTATTTATGAAAACACATATTCATTATAATGCCTCTTACCAAACAAGAATGGAAAATGACTCCTTTATCTTAGAAAATGTGTCTCCCCAAAACAAGAGATCATTCAATGTGAGAAAGCATTGGGAAAATTTCCTTTTTCCTATATCACAAGTTTTATTCAACATTTTCCTGGAAGTCCTACCAGAACATGATAAAAAAACAAAATTCAAAGAAATGCATATTGATTAACAAGAAAAAAAAACTATCATGATTTTTAAATTGTAATCTTTCAATATCTCAAAGAACCACAAACAAATTATTAGAAATCTTGAGAACTTAGGAAGAGAGCTAAGGAGGAAATCAATAAACAAAAAAATCAATTTTATTTGTACATATTCTCAAGAGTTAGGAAGTATAATTTGAAAAGGCGACAGTTTTCATAACAGCAATGAAAACCATAAGACACCTGAGAATAACCTAATAAAATATATGTAAGACCTGTGTGGAGAAGATAGAAATCTATTAAAAACATATTTTAAAGATGTTGGAGAAACACCAGTTTGGGGATAAGAAGATTTAAAACTATAAAAATATTACTTCTTGCCAAATGCAGACTGAAGTTAAGTGAAATTTGACAAGCTAAGTCTAAGGTTTATGTGGTAGAATAACCAAGATGTTCTGAAACAAAAGAAGAAAGTAAGCAAATTTCTGCATTAGATATTTAGAAATATTTCTATAAAATAGTGAAGTAGGATAATGGGCAGAGAGAGATAAATCTGACAATAAAGAATAGAAAGATAGGACCTCAATATTTATGCAACATTGATATATGAGAAATACATATATAGCAGGTCAACAGAGAAAGGTGGGGCTTTGGGGCTTTTCAAGAAATCTATCACAAATCATTACACACAAAGAAAAAAAAGAAAAACAACTCTAGGTAGGCGAAAATTTTAATGAAAAAAGCAAAGCATTTGGTTGAAAATATAGGATAATATTTTTATGATTTAGTTAAGATAGCCTTTTAATATACAATACAAATTCACTAATCTTAAAATATAATAAAATTAACTACATTAAAACAATGAACACATATTTATCAAAAGATATCACAAAATAGCAAAAAAAAAGTCACAAACTGAAAGAAAATATTTGCAACATATACTCTTTTCCCAACAAAGAATTGGAATCCAATTCTTTATGGGTTCATAAAGAACTCCTATAAATTAATAATAAAAATAAGGAACTAGAAAGTCAAAAGAAAAACTGATATGAACATATGTTTCACAAATAAGAAATGGTTAAATATATGTAAAGGTGCTTAACCTCATTAGGGATCAGGGAAATAACTATTGACACCAGAATGAGAACTCTTTGGTGGCTAAGACAGTACAGAATCTGCCTGCAATGTGAGAGACCTAGGTTCGATCCCTGGGTTGGAAGATCCCCTGGAGGAGGACTTGGCAACCCACTCCAGTATTCTTACATGGAGAATCCCCATGAACAGTCTATGCGGCCACAAAGAGTTGGACACAACTGAGCAATTAAGTGCACACGCACACACGTATCCAATAAATGTGTACAGATTAGCAAGTGTGATCGCACCAAGTGTTGGAGAGTAGTCATATAAACTGCTCTGGGGATTATAAGTCAGTAACTTGTTTAGTGTCATTTTCCAAAGTTGAGCACTGCATACTTCACAACCCAAGGATTCTACTGTTAGATTTATATCCTAGAGTCTCCTGCTCTTAAATACCAGGTGACCGAAAAAGTGTTTAGAAGCACTCTTAATAATATTTGAAAACTGAAAACAATCTAGTGTCCAAAAGAAAAATAGATATAAAATTACAGTGTAGTCACATATTTGAACATCACAAAACAATGAAAATGGAAGAACTGTGTGTGCTCAGTCTCTCAGGCATTTTCACCTCTTTGAGATCCATAGACTATAGCCCTCTAGGCTCCTCTATCCATGAGATTTCCCAGGCAAGAATACTGCAGTGGGCTGCCATTTCCTTCTTCAGGAGATCTTCCTGAGAGGGATCGAACCTATGTCTCCTGCATTTCAGGTGGATTCTCTTCCACTGATCAACCTGGGAAACCTCTGAAAGAACTATTACTATATGTAATAACATAAATGAATTATAGAAGAATAATATTGGATACAAAAACAAGGCCCAGAACACCACATACAATATGGTATCACTTGTAAACTGTAAAACAGGCTAATAAAGTATCAGTCAGTTCAGTTCAGTCACTCAGTTGTGTGCAACTCTTTGAGACCCCATGGGCTGTACCACGCCAGGCCTTCATGTCCATCACCAACTCCCGGAGTTTACTCAAACTCATCTCCATTGAGTCGGTGATGCCATCCAACCATCTCATCCTCTGTTGTCCCCTTCTCCTCCCACCTTCAATCTTTCCCAACATCAGGGTCTTTTCCAATGAGTCAGTGCTTTGCATCATATGGCCAAAGTATTGGAGTTTCAGCTTCAGCATCAGTCCTTCCAATGAATATTCAGGACTGATTTCCTTTAGGATGGACTGGCTGGGTCTCCCTGCAGTCCAAGGGACTCTCAAGACTCTTCTCCAACACCACAGTTCAAAAGCATCAATTCTTCAGTGCTCAGCTTTCCTTATAAGTCCAACTCTCACACCCATTGGCTTCTCTGGTGGCTCAGATGGTAAAGCGTCTGCCTGCAATGTGGGAGACCTGGGTTCAATCTCTGGATCAGGAAGATCCCCTGGAGAAGGAAATGGCAACCCATTCCAATACTCTTGCCTGGAAAATCCCATGGACGAGGAGCCTGGTAAGTTATGGTCCATGGAGTCACAAAGAGTTGGACATGAATGAGTGACTTCATTTTCCTTTCCTTTCCTCGCATCCATATGTGACTCCTGGAAAAACCATAGCCTTAACTAGATGTACCTGTGTTGGCAAAGTAATGTCTCTGTTTTTGAATTTGCTATCTAAGTTGGTCATAACATTTCTTCTAAGGAGTAAGCGTCTTCTAATTTCATGGCTGCAGTCACCATCTGCAGTGATTTGGAGCTCCAAAAAATAAAGTCTGCCACTGTTTCCACTGTTTATATATATATATGAGTGAAAGAGAAAGTCGCTCACTCATGTCCGACTCTTTGTGACTCCATGGACTATACAGTCCATGGAATTCTCCAGGCCAGAGTACTGGAGAAGGTAGCCTTTCCCTTCTCCAGGGGATTTTCCAACTCAGGAATTCAACCAGGGTCTCCTACATTGCAAGCAGATTCTTTACCAGCTGAGCTACCAGGGAAGCCCGTGTGTGTGTGTGTGTGTGTGTGTGTGTGTGTATTTTAAAAAGGTAGTTTAGGCATACATGCTAACACAATAAAACTTTTTAAAATAAAGAATAAACACAAAATTGACAGAGAATGTGGGGAAAGAACAGAAGCTATGAAAGAGACTCAGACACATTCAAGGTATTATTTCAAATCATTATGTCATGATTTCTCCAAGTAAAACTACATTATCTAGTAAAACTGTTTTATAGTCAAACAGATGGAGCAATTCCTCACCTTTATGTTAACTGCCTTGCCCTTGAAAAGAGTACCTTTTTAGTACTGGACATTGAAGACCATTAAGTGCTGGGAACAGAGAGAAATAAGATCCAGTCCCTATTCCCAGATAGCTCATTCAGGTCCATTCATTCATTCACTCATTCTTCTACCCATCAGATTTTTTTCAAGGGCCTATTATATGCAGGATCAGAAGAGGCACAGGGCTAGATGGTAAACAGTCTCTGCCTTCCTGGGGGTTACATTTAGTTTTCTACTAGGAAAAGCGGTGGCACAGTGGTGGAAGAATCTGCCTGCAGTGCAGGAGACACAGGAGAACTGGGTCCAATTCCTGGGTCACAAAGATCCCCTGGAGGAGGAAATGGCAACCCACTCCAGTATTCTTTCCTGGAAAATTCCATGAACAGAGGACCCCATGCACCCTGGGGGTCTCAAAGAGTCTGAGGGACTAACACAAAGGAGAAGCACACTCTGAACTATTCATCCAACAATTACTAAATTATATTTCTTATAAGTTGTCATATCAGATAAGTTCAATTGCTGAGGAGACAAAAATACAATCACAGTTTAAAGTGTTAAACACTGAGAGTATTAAACATAGGGCATTACAGCAGCAGAGGAGTCACCAAACCCAACCTTTGTAAGACTGGGGAGATGGAGTGATTGGCAGGAGGGCAGGCTGGAGTCAGGGAAGAAATTTCACAGAAGCAATCCATTTTAAACAAGTTACTGCAATGAAGAAGGAAGGGGGTCATGGCTTCCATTTTTCTCTGTCCATATAGGCTGCTGGGAGAATTATTTTAAAAATAATTATTTTCTACTCCAAACTATTTTGTTTTCCTGACATATAGGGTTGTCCCAATTTTTATGAACCATCCTTCTCCATATGAATTCGGAAGGGTGTGCAGCTAAAAAGTGCACTGGACACCACCCTTGCACCATCTGCTTCTAATTAGGTAATTCCAGCTGTCCCTGGGTGAATGACTTAGCATGACTCTGCAGCCTAATATTTTTTAAAGGAGCCTGTTTCTTTTATGACACAAACAAGTTATACTAAACAAAGCTAATCCATAGTCTGTTGAAGAAAAAATATACTTCTCAGCCATAAACAGTGAGGTTACATGACATAAAGTGCAGGTACCGACAGCTGGATTCTAGATTTTTTAATTTATCTTTAAACTAAGAGCATGTACTTTGATAAGTCCAGTCTGAGTTTGCATTTTCGGAGGGTTCTTCCTGTAGGATGACTTCTTTCAGCAGCCTCCCCTGTTCATTTTTATGACTTAAATCAAGTTGCAAATAAATGGATCTGTCATCATTTCTCAGAATGTGTTGTTTTCAACATGACCTGCTGATTTTCCCAAGCGCTCACTGTTACTGCGGAGTCATGGTAGCATGGCCCATCAACCCCTCTTGCTTGCTTTTTGGCCACTGAACCCCTTGCCTTTCCTTTGACCTCCACCCAAGTATATAGCCTTGCATCACTCTCTTTTCCAGATGTCTCCACTTTTCATTTGATTCAAGTCCAAAGTATTCTAACTTGAATATCTTGACTTATCCTAAGACTAACAATGCTGCTGGACAAAAGCCCAATCTTGCACAGTGAAATCTAGGTAGTAGCACTCCCTCACGTGCACAGCAACTTCCCCATCATATTTCTGAAAACAGCCCCTCCAGTGTTCTTTCACTCCCCATGGTGTTGTTAAGAAAGTCAAATGAGATCCAGTATGTGAAACTGCTTTGTACACTGTAAAGGCATTTGGACAGATAACTTTCTTATAGCTTTAATCTTCAGTTGATGTAGCTTGGTTAATCTGGTAAACAATAAATTCAATGAATGTCTTATCTTGCTACATCTGTGATATGGATTGATATAAGTTGTGACACTTGCCTTATATACTTGTCTCCAGGAGCTTACTGTGAACCTTGATTCTCAACTGAGCTGCATCCACAGGGAGATTTTAGAATCCACAGGGAGATTTTTAAAATCCTGATGGCCAGGCCACACATCTCGGAGCAACACATCAGACATTCTGGAAGTAGGATTCAGGCATCAGGTATGTTTTCTTTTTAAGCATCCCAAGTGATTCTAGTGTGTGGTCAAGCATGAGAGTCATTAGTCTTTGCTCCTTAACATCATATGCAGACCTCGTCACAGCCCTTACACACTGCTTCAAATCTGTGTATCCTTGTGTCCATCAGTCTTCCTCAACAATAGCTTCCTCCTTTATTTATTTCATTTTTTTTAATATCTAGAACTTAGCATCATGACTTTTACACACCAAGTGTTCAATAAATGTTAAATTAAATGAAGAGAATTATAAATTGGTCTAGATCCCTTTGGATGATTTTTTCTATTACATTGACCAGGAAAAGGCTCAGAAAGAGGTTAGGGAAAGATGACTGCGTAAAAGCTGAATTTTGTTTGTTTTAAACATTTTTTAAGCTATTGGCTGTGACTTCTAAGAGATAGTTGGAAAAGCTATTACAATTTCATCTCTGAGAGAAGGACAACATCTTGTTGATATGCAGCATTTAACTTTAAGAGTGAAAGTTACTGAACTGAAAACCAGGTGGTGAATTTATTAATAAATTTTAACCATTTTAATTAATGAAGATTCATTAGAGTTCTCTAACAGGAATTTTCTCTTGATGTTCTAAAACATTGGTCCCAGGACCTTACTATACTTAAGAATGAACGTGCAACTTTGTTAAAAGTTCAAAGTCCTTGGCATTAATCTCAGAATATCAGATTTAGGAGGTCTAGGATGGAACAAAACATTTGTTTGGGTTGTTTTGGGGTTTTATGAAGCCCGAAGAATATTTTATTCTCTACACAAATGTATACTATCTCAGGCTTTAATCAATATGTTAAAGAAGAAATATCAATCAGAAATTATCTTATCAGAAAATAATATACTGCTATCAAAATTCTAATGCTAGAATATCCCTACAGTAAAAGATTTCCAAGATCAGTATTCTAAACCACATTAAGGGCCTTATTTTGTATGAAATTAATTAAAGGCATCATCATTCATCCTCAAATAATATTGTTGGTCATATAAGATTAAATTAATACAGTCAAAACTAGCTAGCTCAGTCTCCTTTAAAAACGTTTCCCTTCATGGCTATGCTCTTGTTATTATACAATTTGGTTTGCTCCCAGTTGAAACTGGCTGCCAGTGTTGTCAATCCTACAAGAGCAATTATCAGATACACTAGTATTCTTAGTTGTGATAACAGAATCGACTCTACTTACTTGAAGCAGAAAGGGTTTTATTATGAGCTTTGGGTGGCTCTCAGAATCATCGGGAGGCCAAGGAAACAGACTTTGGCGAAGTTCCAGGAATGACTCCCAGAATCACACTCCCAACCGGCCCACCCAGGAAGCTGATGTGTCTGCCAATGTAAGGAAGCTGGAGCTGCAGGAGGCTGCTATTAACAGCTCTGCCACAGCCCACTCTGAGATATGGAGGCATCACACTCACTGGCTCTCAGTTCCAAACCAAAATCTTCCCCAGGTGCCTTTGACTTCTAGAAACCAAATTCCACGTTTGTTCCCAGCAGGAAGGGATTCTCCCTTGGAAAGTGGGGTTTACATTGCAGGGAACTACACACATGTGGACATGGTGTTCCAAAGTTTTGGGGTAGCTGATGCCTCTGTACCAGATAGGATATTACAATGATTAACTTTTTGCATCCCAAAACACTCTGAGGTGCTTTTTTGCTTTTTGTTGCCTATCTTGATAAAAATCCCTAGGTGCTCCTCTAAGCATCCTGGCTGCTTCAAATCAGTGATTGGAATATTTTTGTTTCACTTGGACTATTTGTTTCACCCATAGAGATGGGTTTCTTTTTTTTTTTTTAATTTTTTATTGGAGGTTAATTGCTTTACAATATTGAGCTGGTTTCTGCCAAACATAAACAAGAATCAGTCACAGATGTACATATGTCCCCTCCCTCTTGAACCTACCTCCCATCTTCCACCCCATCCCACCCCTCTAGGTTGTCACAGAGCCACTGGGTTGAGCTCCCTGTGGTGGGACAAATTGAGAGAGTAGCATTTTCTGATTTTATATGGGCAATGAAATGAATTTTGATAGAAATGGTTGAGTCAGAGCCTTCATGTGGATACAGTTTAGGCTGACACTTCACCTTTGAAAGCCTACAGATTTTTTTTTCTTATTTTGAAAGTATACTAAAATTTTTAATTCTTGGGAGGAAGGAGAAGAGGCTGGAAATGGAAGAGCCAATGTTAAAATTAATAATGTGTATTGATAGCAAAAAGGGGAAAAAAGATGTCAAAAGTGACAAGATTACCAACATTATCCTATATTAACCAGCATACAAGTATGTCCATAAATAAAAACATAGAAAGAAAGGGGAAGAGGCGGGGAGAAGGAAGGGAAGGAGGTATGGAGGGAGAAAGAAAGAAAACAAAGAAAAGGCTATATATATTAGTTTAGATAAAGCCACCTGACATTTGGGATAGATGCCAATTAAAGAAGTAGGCAAAATCCAGTTGAATCTGAAAATTCTATAAAGCAGCATGAGTTTCCTTTAAACAGAAAGGGAGGTGGCTTGAAATTAATACTGGGCTTAGCTCATTGCCGCTCTCTCGTGTGAATTATCTAGTACAAATACAATGCATGTGAAGAGCTTCTAGGAGTCCATTATCACTTGCTATTGGAATCTCTGCATGTGCACTTAATGAAAACTTTCCAAATCATCTCATGAAACCCAGTTTTCTTACACTTTGCTTCTAGTGAAAACTTTTTTTTTTCCCTTATTGTACTACTTGGTCAAGACTTTGAAGCAGTCAAAAATCTTTATTCTCAGTAATCTTAGTCTCCCTGTCTGGGAGCATAACTAGCCTCTTTGCTGTTACCCAGGGGATGAAGATCTTTATACAGTTACCTACCTTATCCCTCATTCTAAATACATTATCTGATTTAATTCAAGCTAAGAAAAAAAAAAAAAAAGGACTGATAGCTTAAGGTTCAATATCATATCAGGAAATATCTGAGCCAAGTCTTACACTGAAAAACAACAACAACAAAAAAAGACAATAATGATAGTCCAGTGTATCACACAATAAACAGAAGATTTAATAAGGGTTAAAAGAAAGATAGATATGCATATAAGAAATACATCTCTCCATTTACACCTGAAACTGAATATATCTATTAAGGAATACATATGAATATGATTGCCTTTCCAAAAAACCCTAAGCCACGTTTTTTAAGAACAAATAATTCATAAGGAACCCCCTATTTCCACCCCCGACCATCACTAACTCAATTCCAACCATTACTGCATAGCTTATAGTAAGACAGAAAAGCCTCCAGCTGGGACTCCAAGTTTCCAGGCCTTCCATTCACCACCAGAGTCATCTTCCAAAAATAAATATTATGTTTGGTCACCTCTCAAAATTCTTTAAAGATTCCCAGTTACCCAAAGGATAAAGCCCAGATTTCTTATGCTGAAACAGCAGACTCTAATTAATATAGCAACAGTCTATTCAGCCCCTATTCAGCCGTAGGTCCTAAGGATTTTTCACTGCAAAAATATAGCCCGCTTGGGTTTAGAACTGACCCTGCACAAGCCAGTTATCCTTTTGGGAGGACTGGACTGTTTGGGTCTGGAACTTGTCCTGCTGCCCTAAGACTGGGGTTCTGCTGTGTTCTCTCCAATAGGTCAGATTCTCTAGTGTATTGGTTCTAACTCAGCACCAACTGAGCCTTGTGAAGACAACAGTAAGGGTAATTTCCTAAATCCTAGCTGCTCCTGCTCCAGGATTACACCAACTGTATCAGTTTGTAACTAAGAGATCCTAATATGCTTTTGGCATACTCCACATCAGTGATAGGCCTACAGTCTAGCAGCTGAATTCTCTAATGTACTACCATGCTCTTTTGTACATAAGCCCTGGCCCGTGTTATACACCCTTCTTAGGCTTTCCTTACCTTTGTCCAATCATCCAACCTCTGCCAACCTTTCAAATGCCACTCCTATGAAGTCTTCATTAAAACCCTAAAACTTGCTCCCACTTGGCACATGCTTTGATTATAGAACTTCTAAGGTTGCATTGTAATTTTTTTGTTCTCACATATGTTTACCCCAAGAAGACTGAGACCTCCTTAAGGACTAGCTTAGCCCTTAATAGCTCCTTCTTCACTCACAGCTGAGACCATATGTACCCTATAAAAATGTCCCTGGGGCGCCTCCAACATTTCATGGACTATGTCCAGGATCTACTCCCACTCTTTTGTCCAAATCCCTCATCCTAGTCTAGTACTCACTTGGCTCATATCTAAATGCCTTATTCTTGGTTAAGCTGGTGAGTTCTGCCCTTCTGCTTTGCTTCCTAAGGTTGAGCCCTTAAACTATCTTCCTGGCTTTAGTTTGGGTTCCATCCCTGAAGCTACTTGAGTAATTTGCTCATGCATGTCTACTGGCCACAAATACACCAACCAATGTCCAGTGCAGCCTCTAGGGACTCTAACTTAGGTTCTGCCTGTTCAAGTAGAGAGTTTGGATAAAATAAACTAAGATGTCTGAGGTTTATGAAGCAGTTCCTAACAAAAGAGAACAAAAGATTTTTCTTCACAAGGAGCAATTATTGATTTATGTCTTGAAAAGAGGGTTGGAGAGATACCTGCATGGCAATCCATGACTTCAAGTCAAGCCAAGGGCTCTAGAGGTTCCACAGATGAAACCCAAAGTGACAGAAGGTAAAAACAAAGACCGTTTCAGCTATTGATTTATTCCATGAAAACAATGACAGCAGTAAGAACCCGTCATGGAAATATTTTATCACTTCATCCTTCACACCTCTCACCCCATCACACTGACTTTTCTAAGTTCCTCAAGAATGTCATGGTTTTCTCATGCTCCTGAGCCACTTATACACACTGCCTCAGAGGGTCTTGCTTCTGTATCTATTTTTCCTCTGTGATCATCATTTTCAGCTTTCAGATTTCAGATAAATATCATCTCCTCTTGGAATCCATTTTTGGCTTCATTATTGCACACAGTACACCTCTCATTAAAAGACATTTCTTTGTTTGCAACTCCCACTAGACTTTAAAACTCAGGACAGAGATTGTGAGTCTAGATATCACAGGATCTAATACAAGGTGTACATTTAATTTATGTTCAATAAGCATCACTGAATGAATTACTAGATGATACTCCTTACTATCTATACATGAGATGGCTGGTCACAGGGGGCAAGAAGGCACGTGCACAGATAAAGCCAAAAGAGACGATGGGAAGATGGGAGGAACGATGGGAGGAACGTTCTTCCCATCGAAGAACGATGGGAAGGTGGGGGAGGACAGACAAAGGCCCCTGACCTGGTGAAGTCACTAAGCAGAGCCTGATGAGTGCCAGAACATCAGGGCCAGGAGAAACTGCTGTATCAAAAGACACAGCTGAGAGAACACGGGATATTGGTCGACGGGAACACAGCAATAAGGAACCCTGGATCAGAAAGTGTTCACAAGTGTTAACTTTAGAGGTATCTTTGGGAAAGCAGCAAGTTCACATTAACAAGAAGAGAGCGTCAGGACACTTTAATGATCCTATAGGGAGCCCACAGATGAAATACAGAAAGACTGGAAAATTGCACACGTCAGCAGAGTTTATGTACAGGCATGGGAAGGAGAAAGGCGAATTTCCAGTTTTAATAACTGTGTCAAAAGATAGTGATTTTGTGTCACGAGAATGTTAAGAGATCCAGTCATTAGTGCTGTACAGAGGAAACACCACGAAAACTCATCCTCCTGCTTTTCTTCTTTCCCTTAGTATATGCTGGACACAGAAGTCTGTTATCCCTTTAATATGTATATCAGATCCCATTACTTTTCTGCCTAAATGCCTCCATTGGCTTCCCATCATCAACAAAGTCCAAAAGCTTATTAGAGCCTACAAGATAATACATGACCTAGCTCCTGCCTGCTTCTCTGACTTTATTTTGTAAGATATCTCCTCTTACAATCTCAGGTCCAGTCGTCCTTATGCTCCTCCCTTCTTCAAATACATTGTTTGTTCCTGCCTCAGGGCCTTTACACATACTGTCTTCCTAAAATTCTTTTCCCTAAAAATATTTGCACGACTTGCTTATATCTTTCCTTCAAGTCTTTAGAGAAGAGTCCTCTCCTCAGAGACAGTCTTGCTAAACTAAAGATCATGCCACTGCCTACTCTTTATCCCCTATAAGATTTCCCTGGTGGCTCAGACGGTAAAGAGTCTTGCTTACAATGCAGGAGACCTGGGTTCAATCCCTGGGTCAGGAAGATCCTCTGGAGAAGGAAATGGCAACCCACTTCAGTATTCTTCCCTGGAAAATCCCATGGACAGAGGAGCATGTACTGTAGCCCCACGGGGTTGCAAAGAGTCGGACACGACTGAGTGACTTCACTTCACTCTTTATCCTCTAAATGCTATAATTTTTATAGTCCTTAACATTTCTTAACATCACACTGTGTATTTATTTTGTAACCATTCTCCCAGTAGAATGTAAGCTAATGAGAGCACAGACCTTGCCTGTTTAGCTAATTAGCCTTCAGCGCCTAACACATTGCAGGTTCTCAGTCAATATTTATTCAGTTCAGTTCAGTTCAGTTGCTCAGTCATGTCCGACTCTTTGCGACCCCATGAATCGCAGCATGCCAGGCCTCCCTGTCCATCACCAACTCCCGGAGTTCACTCAGACTCACATCCATTGTGTCCATGATGCCATCCAGCCATCTCATCCTCTGTCGTCCCCTTTTCTTCCTGCCCCCAGTCCCTCCCAGCATCAGAGTCTTTTCCAATGAGTCAGCTCTTCGCATGAGGTGGCCAAAGTACTGGAGTTGCAGCGTTAGCATCATTCCTTCCAAAGAAATCCCAGGGCTGATCTCCTTCAGAATGGACTGGTTGGATCTCCTTGCAGTCCAAGGGACTCTCAAGAGTCTTCTCCAACACCACAGTTCAAACGCATCAGTTCTTCAGCACTCAGCCTTCTTCACAGTCCAACTCTCACATCCATACATGACCACAGGAAAAACCATAGCCTTGACTAGATGGACGTTAGTTGGCAAAGTAATGTCTCTGCTTTTGAATATGCTGTCTAGATTGGTTATAACTTTTCTTCCAAGGAGTAAGTGTCTTTTAATTTCATGGCTGCAGTCACCATCTGCAGTGATTTTGGAGTCCAAAAGCAATGACATATGTTTTCCTACATCTTCCATGGCCAATTTGGTTGTTTTCCTTTTCTTCCAACATGGCAGTTGGTATGGGGTAATCAAAATTTATCAAAAACTCATTTCTCACTTTAAAGAGATTTCACAGGATAATGGCAGCACCCTAAATCCAAATCTTTGCACAAACTCTCCTCAAAATCCATAAGATCAAAATAAGGAGCACAAATAAAACCATACATGAATCGTGCTTTCAGCCATATGAGGAGATGATAAAGACATGAATTTCAAATCCTTGTAAACAGAGAAATAAAACTGAATTTCCAACAGAACTCCCACTGGAATGCCCACCATGGCTCCCAGGCTGTGGATGCAAACATTGGCAGCAGGGAGTTTTAAGAGGCTGTAGAAAAGAAGAGAGGAAGCAGTTGGTAACAAAGGTAAAGCATAGCTTTTGATATCTCCTCATATTTGAATGAGAACCTTACTGGGTACAGTAATCTGGGCTGTAGGTTATTTTCTTTCAACACTTTAAGTATGTCCTGCCATTCCCTCCTGGCCTGAAGAGTTTCTATTGAAAGATCAGCACTGTTTATAATAGCCAGGACATGGAAGCAACCTAGATGTCCATGAGCAGATGAATGGATAAGAAAGTTGTGGTACATATACACATTGGAGTATTACTCAGACATTAAAAAGAATACATTTGAATCAGTTCTAATGAGGTGGATGAAACTGGAGCCTATTATACAGAGTGAAGTAAGCCAGAAGGAAAAACACCAATACAGTATACTAACGCATATATATGGAATTTAGAAAGACGGTACCGATAACCCTGTATGTGAGACAGCAAAAGAGACACAGATGTATAGAACAGTCTTTTGGGCTCTGTGGGAGAGGGCGAGGGTGGGATGATTTTGGAGAATGGCATTGAAACATGTATATTATCATATATGAAATGAATCGCCAGTCCAAATTTGATGCATGATACAGGATGTTCAGGGCTGGTGCACTGAGATGACCCAGAGGGACGGTATAGGGAGGGAGGTGGGAGGGGGGTTCAGGATGGGGAACATATGTACACCCATGGCGGGTTCATGTCAATGTATGGCAAAACCAATACAATATTGTAAAGTAATTACCCTCCAGTTAAAATAAATAAATTTATATTAAAACAAATTAAAAAAAGGTAAAGCATAGAAAAAAAATCATTGCTATAAAAAGAAAGACTATCACTATGCCCTAAACCACAGATCTGGTTTGTCAGTTTATAGCAACAGCTATAGGAAGGCTTCTTGGAAGGAGCAAGGCCCAGAGAAGGCAGTACCAGAGATGGAGGGCTTGTAGGGGATAAAGAGGCAAAAACAGAAGGATGCCTTCATACAAGTAGCTGTAAGAAGAAAAGAGGGAAATAAGAGGAGTATTACAGAGCTTCCCTGGTGACTCAAATGGTAAAGAATCTACCTGCAATGCAGGAGACCCGGGTTCAATCCCTAGGTTAGGAAGATCCCCTGGAGAAGGAAATGGCAACCCTCTCCAGTATTCCTGCCTGGACAATTCCATAGACAGAGAAGCCTGGTGGGCTACAGTCCATGGGGTCGCAAAGAGTTGGACACAACCGAGCTACCAACTTTCAGTTTTCAAGGAGCCTATAAAAACAAAAAAGAATCACAAAACATGCCAATCTCTACCCATTCCTACCACCAACAATGTTATCCATTAAAGAAATTACGCTTCATTATTCTGAGAGAAAGGTTGCTACTGAACTAGGATGTCAATCTATAACATTGCTATGAGTAAAAAAAAAAGTCAAATCACATACAAACTACTGTTGGAATAACCCAAATAATTTGAATCAAATTATCTTATTGGATAAAAATTTCTAAAGCAAGCAACCAAACATGAAGCCTTGTATCATCTCTCCAAGCTGAGTTAAATAAACTCAAATAACCATTTAGAGACTTAAGTCAGAAATATAAAAACTAATGGAAAAATCAACAACAACATCAGGAAAAATGTAATGTCAGTTGTTTGGTTTCCCAGATGATATTAAGGTAAAAGATAAAATGATTTCAGAAACTGAGAATAAACTGCAAGGTACCAAAGGGATCTCTGAATGGAATTTGAAGGAAGATGTAATAAGGAGCACTAAAGAAAAACAAAACAAAAAAGTACAAGAGAATGGAAATAAAACAAAACATAAAAACAGCCCAGGTAAAAGTGTCTGAAATGGAAAATAGCAACAGAAAGTAACAAAACCATGGACCAACCAGCGTTTAATAATACAAAAAAAAAAAAAAAAAAAAAAAACTTTCTACAAATAAAGAAAATCTGTATCTACTAAAAGTGTTTGTCTCCTACAATGCAACTTACTGTGTTGGCAGGCATCCATCTGGGTCCACCAGCATTGCCCTGTGGGACTTAAGTATGACTGATGGAAAAATAAAACTCTGGCTTCTGCTTTTACCAGTTAAGACCTTTGTCTCTGACCCAGGAATCACGTCTTCTACTAGTATCCACGAGACAATAGCAAGCTAATAACTTGTTAGCTTTAAAATATGGCAAAATTTAGACTTGTATAATTGTTGACAACCAGAGAGTCTCAATACTACATAAACTATTTCAAAGCATGGAAAATAAAACTTCTGAATTATTTTTATGAAATAAATGTAATGCCAATAGCGAAACTTAATAAACAATGCAAAAATGAAAATCACAGACTAATACATTTATCAATATCAAAGCAAAAATAATAAATGAAAATTTTGCTGCCTCCAACACCATATTAAGAAAACAATCCACTATAATCAATCTACGGTATTTATATCTGAAGTGTTAAAACTGTTCAAAATTAAGAAATAAAGTAATTTAATTTACCAAATGAATAGATTTAAGGAGAAAAACATATTGTTTTCTTCATAGATGCTGAAAAAGCCTCTAATAATATTCAATATCCATTCCTAATAAAACAGGATTGGCTATTTCCTTAACATGAAAGAATGTATGTGCCTATTTCCTAAACCCAATATACTGCTTAAAAGGAAAAGCAAAAAAAAAAAAAAAGAAAGCAAAAACTATAAGTACTGCTATCTAGGAGAAGAAAAAGGTAAGAGTACTCACTATTTCCACACTGTTTAACAATGGTTCTAGAAGTATTAGCTAATGCAATTAGATAAGAGGAAATAGCAAGAGACATAAAAACTGGGGAAAATGAATAATAACATGAGTGTAGCTGTAAAATGGATAATAAAACTAACTAAAACAATAAAAGAATTAATCACATAAAATATAAAATAAACATGCAGACAGCAAAATTCTTCTTGTATACAGATAACTAAATAAAGGAATAATGGAAAAGTTCCATTTAGGATATTCACATAAAAATGAATGAAATATTCAAAAATGAACTTACAAGTTATATGTAAAGCTGATGTGAGGAAAATGATAAAACACTTGTAAAGGACCAAAAGAGACATTAACAAACGGAAGGATCTCCTTTGTTCTTACACAGTACAACTCAATATCATCAATTGTATCAAGTTCTTCCAAAGTTAATTTATAAATTAAATGTTATCCTAAAATAATATCCCTGGGCTTTTTACTTAAGCTAGGCAAGATGACAATAAAATTCATATGAGAGAAAGAAGCACATAAAAATGGCCAGGAAAACATTTAAAAGGAGAAGAGATGAGTGAGAACTAGCCATACCAAATGTTAGAACATACTACAAAGCTTCTTTAACAACAGCTGTCCAGTAGAATTTTCTGTGATGATGGAAATTTTCTGCATTTGCACTGTCCAACATAGTAGCCACTAGTTGTGTATGGCTAAATAAACAATCAAAAATGTAGCTAGTGCAACTCAAGAACTGGATTTTAAATCTTATTTAATAATAGTAAATTTAAAATTAAATGCTACATGTGGCTAATAACTATGAATTAAATAAAATAGCTTTATAATCAGTTGAGTATGGTACTAGTACATGAATAGCAGACCAATCAAGTAGATGATAATGTCTAGAAATAGATTCTCTCTTTCTCTTTTATCGTATATGCATGAAAATTTGTTATGTGATGAGTACTATGTCCAATCAATGGAGCAAAGATGACCTTTTAAAAAATTGTGCTGGAACAAATGAATAGTTGGTTTAGAAAAAGATAAAACTACATTTAGTCCTCATACCATAATCAAGAATAAACTCCAAATCAGTGATTTAAATGTAATAAATGAAACCATAAATGTTCAAGAAGAAAACATGGGTGAATTCATTATTAACCTTGGTATAAAGGAAAACTTTATATGACTCAAAGTCCAGATAGAATAAAAGATTGATAAATTTAACCATACATTTTTTTTAAATTGTGAATAGAAAAGAAATCTTAAGTAAAACCAAAGACAAATGAAAATAGGAAAAAACTGCATCAAATATCAGAAAAATGCTAATACTATTCGTATATAAAAAGAAAATTGAGGAAAAACTGTTTTATAAATGCCATGGAAAAGGGCAAAGACATAAAAATATGATAAGCCAAAAAGTGGCCCTTAAATGTATGATAGATGTTTCATTTTATTCATAGGAAGAGACATTAAAATTGAGTGAGATAACTTTTCTCGTCTATTGCACTGGCATAACTTCAAAAGCTTATCATATAGTGTCAGTAAGATCCACCCAGAAGTTGCTGATGGGAAGACAGAATGTCACAACACTTCTGAAGGGGTAGGGATTTGGCAGTATTTAACAAAACTGTGTATGTATTTGTCTTTTGATGGAGTATTCCCGCTTCCTGGTATTTTTCCCTGAACAATATGAAGATATATGCAAGAGATTACTCATTGCCTCATTATTTATAATTGCAAAATATTGGAAACAACCTCAAAGTTCAAACATGGGAGGCTGGGTGAATATACTGTTATAAGCACACGATGCAGTAACATAGGAATGTATAGCTGCAAAAGAGAATCCAGGAAACCTCAGTGAAGCAACAGGAGATTAAATCCCAGAACATATGGAGTGAAAAGAGCAAAGCGTAGGAGTATACATCCGTTTTACATTTCCTAAATCGGATTATTTTAATGTGGCTATATGGGAAATATCTTTGTTCTTAGGAAACACACAGAGGACTAAAGAGTACAAGGCAATGATATGTCAACCTACTTACAAGTGGTTGGATGGCATCACCAACTCAATGGATATTAGTCTGAGCAAACTCCAGGAGACAGTGAAGGACAGGGAAGCCTGCTGCACTCCATGGGGTGGCAAAGGAGACAGGAGGTAGCAACTGAATGACTGCAAGTGGTTCAGAAAAAGCAACAAGAAAGAGAGAAGGAGAGGAGGAAAGCAAATGTAACACAATGCTGAAAGTGGTGAATCTGGATAAAGCTAATAAGAGTACCAGGCAGAATCAGGACATCTCTTAAGCATTCCCACAACAACCTGTTAGTTTCCATCTTTGTTCATCATTGATTGCAAGCTGCTGAATTCTCATTCACCTTTGTCTCCCTATCACTTCCAATGGGATCTGATATAAGGGAAGCTCTCAATTACAGTGTGAATGACTGATAAATTAGAAGACAGAGGTCATGTGGATTGGCTTCTCCAGAGAAGGGATCTCAGAGAAGGTTAAGATTAAAAATTTATTTTAAAAATGGCTAAAGCTGGGGGAAGAGGAGGACCAGAGGGTGAATATGGGCAAGGAGGAACAACTTCCCCTGCACAGAAGCAGGAGTGAACTGGGTAGAGCTGGAGACAGAACTGAGGCCTTGGAATGGAATTAGTATCAAATAAGTTTGGAGAGCTGATGAAGAGAATGAGACTACAGAGCCTATAAATGGAGGCAGGAAGTTTGGGGAGGCCTGAGAAATTCCTCTTGGGTTCCCAGGTAACAAACAACCCAATATCCAAAATACACAGCTCCTCCTGTTGGTCTGTTCACACTGGGGAAAAAAATAGGCCAATGGTGAGGACTCCCGCTGTTTCCCTTTTCAGGGCTGGTCCCCGATCAAGCAGACTTCTCAGCTGTTCCGATCCTCCTTTTGAATTCTCACACAGGAATCCAGACAGATGGCAGCTTGGTTTGACTTTGCCATTACACAGCCACAGGAAAATGTTGCCGTTTTCTAGATTCTGTTGTGTGTGTGTGTGGTTTTTTTTTTTTTAATCCACTGGCCTAACCACATTGTTTCATGCTCTGCAAGTTTTGCTTTGATGAGACAATGTGAAAAAAGAAAAGATAATCTTAAATAGGTTTTGTCTTTAAAGGGCAGAAAGTAAGAATTTCAGTTCCTATGATTAACTAGGCACAGCTTACACTCTATGAAGTGCCAAAGCTTAACTTGAAAGACGTTAAATGCTTCAAGCTGTGCAAGCATGTGTTTCTTCAAATGGGCAGAAGTGAAGATCATGAACACAGGCAAGCTTTAATTGAGGGGTGCATACAGTTGCCTCAGTTACATACATAGGTGTTATCAGGTCTATAAATTATGTATTCATTCATTTTAATTTTCTTGTAAAAATCAACATTAATCCATGTCTATGGACTATGTCTATGGTATATGTCTATAAGAGATTCAAGATATGAGGATATAACTATAAAATACAGATAGTAATCAAATTCACTTCAGATTGGGTAGTCATTTAAAACTAAGAGAACAAACCGCTATTCTTTATTCTTGTAGCCCCAGGCAGGGGAGGAAAAAAAATATGAGTTGAAATTCAGAAAAAGATCATTTATACGTAGAATCTAAAATATGATACAAATGAACATATCTACAAAACAGGAATAGATTCACAGACATACAGAACAGACTTGTAGTTGCCAAGGAGGGAGGAGAGGGGAAGGAAGGATTGGGAGTTTGAGATTAGCAGATGCAAACTAGTATGTATGCTATGGATAAACAACAAGATCCTACCGTATGGTACAGGGAACTGTATTCAATATCCTGTGATAAACCATAATAAAGAAGAATATAAAAAAGAATACATATATATGCACATACATACAAAACTGAGTCACTTTGCTGTGCAGATGAAATTAACACAACTCGGTAAATCAATAGTACTTCAATAAAATTTTTTTAAAGATACAGCCATTCATTCTTTCATTTGATGCCTTGCTATTAGATTAAGAAGGTGATTATTTCTCAGCATGTCTAGAAAAATATATCCTCAAAATATCAATAAACACCTCTAAAAATTCCCATATCCTCAGCTGTTTACATGCTGAGGCATTTGTAAATCGATTATATAATTGCTCATTCAACAAATATTTAGCAAGTACTGAGGAAGTGTCAAATACTTTTCTGTGCACCAGGGATATGGTAGGGAGAAAACTGATGAAGATAGAATTCCTTCCCTCCAAAACTTACATTCTAGTAGTGACAGATAAGACACTGAAAAACATAACTAAATAGAAAATACAATTTATTGCTGATGGTAAGAAAAATGAAGCACAGGAAGACAGAGTATGTTGAGGAGGTGGCAAACGTAATTAGGGTTTTCGGGGAAGTCTCTCTGAAAATATATTTGAGAAAGGACATAAAGGATGTGAGGGGATGAGCCACGAGGACAGCTGAGGGAAAAAGTCAGGAAAGGGAAGCAGGGAACACCCAGGACCTGCCTGGTGCATCCTCAGAGGGCAGGAGGGCAGTGTACCTGGATCAGAAGGTTCAACTTAGAAGTCAGCAAGGAGCCTGATCAGAGCTGTGGCCATTTCAGAGAAGGATGTTGGCTTTTATTCTGAATAAAATGAGGAGCCAAGAAGGACTCTAAGTAAAAGAATAACTATTCAACAAGAAAATCACTCTGGTGGTTGCAAAAAGATCACAGGGAAACAAAAACAGGAGCAGAGAGACCAGTCAGAAGGCTACTGAAATAGCCCACAAAGAAGATGATGCTGTCTGCGAAAAAAGATGTGCAGTGAAGTGGATGTATTTTGAAAGTATACTGAAAAAATCAGTTTGCTTTCCTCTTAGATAAAATATTTACACTGAGGCAAGAGCTGTTTTATGAAATAACAGAAAAGAAGAAATGATCTAAGCAATGTACTTCAGGAAAAGGATGGGTTTGAATGGGCTAAAGTTAGGAGGAAATGTGGAAATAGGGCAAAAGAAAATCTTAGGCCACCTAGAAAACCTAAAATGAGGCATCCTAGAAGGGGAAGGATATGAAGAGGTGGCAGCGCTTCAGAGATAAATTGGCCCCTGTGTAGTTTTTCCTAGAGTGTATGTTTAAGTCATACCTGTTAGGCCATTGGATTTTTCCACTGTCTTTGAATGTCAGCACAGGTGGCTCAGTGGTAAAGAATCTGCCTGCCAGTGCAGGAAACACAGGAGACACGAGTTTAATCCCTGGGTTGGGAAGATCCCCTGGAGTAGGAAATGGCAACCTACTCCGGTATTCTTGCCTGGAAAATTCCATGGACAGAGGAGCCTGGAGGGCTACAAGTCCATGGGGTCACAAGTCAGACACAACTGAGCATGTGTGCGCGCGCGCGCGCATACACACACACACACCCCAACTCAGCCCCAACTTACAGCCTCTGGACAACCATAACTAGGTTCATAAGAGCTGTAGGCAAATCAGGGAAACAGAGAGAAGTACAGAGAAAAGAAAAAGAAGAGAGAGAAAGGAAGATGTTCAAGATGAAAAAAAAGGGAGTATAGAAAATACTTTAATAGGTTACAAGCCATTGCCCTGGCCACTGTTCTGCAACACTCATGGTCCCGTCAGCAGACCAGATCAAGGGCGTGCCAGAAAACGACTGAGCGAGGAGGAAAGGTTTCTTTCTAGATGGATCTGATGAACTTTGTGCATGTAGGGCCAGCTCAGGTGGTGCAGTGTGTAAAGGATCCATCTGCCAGTACCGGAGAAGGAAGAGACGCGGGTTTAATCTCTGGGTCAGGAAGATCCCTTGGAGGAGGAAATGGCAACCCACTACAATAGTCTTGCCTGGAGAATTCCATGGACAGAGGAGCCTGGCAGGATACAGTCCATGCGGTGGCAAAAGTCAGACACTAGTGAGCATGCAGACTCACAGGCACGCACGTGCACGTAGAGGACAGGATGTCTGGTATATTTCAAGTATAATCACAGATTCTTATTACAATCATTATACAAAGATAGATACTTTATATTATCACTAACTCATCTCAGAGTGTTTTAATTGCCTTTGATTGTACTGCTATTTTCAACTCAAGATGTAGAAAATAATTGATTATAAAAATCAGGACTGGATGAAATACCAACAAAAATTTCATTGGATTGGATTTATCTGATCAAGTTGGACAGCTCAAATAAAACATTCAACCCTCTGAGTGGATTTTTTGGATCAAGTAATCATACAAAAATGAGTAATCCCGTGTGGCTGTCTGAATTGATCAAGCAAACCAGGTAATTGCAACATTTCTCCCTTATTTGTGCTGTGTAGATGCAGTTCAATTGGAGAAATGCAGCTTTAAAAAAATTCTAAGGGGATCATGTGGCTGTGGAGTTTTCCATGTCTTAATTCTCAGCATCTTCTCCTAAAAACTTGTTTGAACAGAAATGTGGTTTGTGATCCAGGATTGAGGACACATGGTGCTGGACTGTTTATTATTATTTTGTGGGCTCTTTCAGCTTTTTTATCGCAGTTCATGTCCCTGTCATGATCCTAACATCAGGTTGCTGGGTCATTACTTTCCTTCCTCCTCTTCCTGTCACACATCTGGAAACTCACCAGCCTTTTTCCTATTCAACCGCTGACCGGGCCTATTTAGAAAGTCAGCACTGAGCAGCAATTGTGAGGAACCACCCTTCTCCCTGTTCTTGAATTTCTCCCTTTCCCCGGCCCCAGCACATGCTGTGCCATCCTCTCCATGGCAGCAATCTGGCTTAACACCAGTCTGCACCATTAAGGCCATGCAAAGTGCCACCGAGAACCACGGGGCACCTACACATCTGCATTGCCCTCTTCCCCATTACCAGCTTTCTCTCTTTTTTTATCTTGCCCTCTTTTATTTTTATTTATTTATTTATTTTATTTTGATTTTTACTTTGTTTTACTTTACATTACTGTATTGGTTTTGCCATACATTGACATGAATCTGTCTCGGCTGTACATGAGTTCCCAATCCTGAACCACCACCCCCACCTCCCACCCCATATCAACTCTCTGGATCATCCCCATGCACCAGTCCTAAGCATCCTGTATCCTGTATCGAACATAGACTGGTGATTCGTTTCTTACATGATAGTATACATGTTTCAGTGCCATTCTCCCAAATCATCCCACCCTCTCCCTCTCCCTCAAAGTCCAAAAGTCCGTTCCATACATATCTGTGTCTCTTTTGCTGTCTCGCATACAGGGTTATCATTACCATGTTTCTAAATTCCACATATATGTGTTGCTGCTGCTAAGTCACTCCAGTCGTGTCTGATTCTGTGCGACCCCATAGACGGCAGCCTACTAGGCTCCCCTGTCCCTGGGATTCTCCAGGGAAGAACACTGGAGTGGGTTGCCATTTCCTTCTCCAATGCATGAAAGTCCACCTCCCACCCCATATCAACTCTCTGGATCATCCCCATGCACCAGTCCTAAGCATCCTGTATCCTGTATCGAACATAGACTGGTGATTCGTTTCTTACATGATAGTATACATGTTTCAGTGCCATTCTCCCAAATCATCCCACCCTCTCCCTCTCCCTCAAAGTCCAAAAGTCCGTTCCATACATATCTGTGTCTCTTTTGCTGTCTCGCATACAGGGTTATCATTACCATGTTTCTAAATTCCACATATATGTGTTGCTGCTGCTAAGTCACTCCAGTCGTGTCTGATTCTGTGCGACCCCATAGACGGCAGCCTACTAGGCTCCCCTGTCCCTGGGATTCTCCAGGGAAGAACACTGGAGTGGGTTGCCATTTCCTTCTCCAATGCATGAAAGTGAAAAGTGAAAGTGAAGTCACTCAGTCGTGTCCGACTCTTCATGACTCCATGGACTGTAGCCCACCAAGCCCCTCCATCCATGGGATTTTCGAGGCAAGAGTACTGGAGTGGGTTGTCATTGCCTTCTCCTGTATTGGTGTTTTTCTTTCTGGCTTACTTCACTCTGTATAATCGGCTCCAGTTTCATCCACCTCATTAGAACTGATTCAAATGCATTCTTTTTAATAGCTGAATAATACTCCATTGTGTATATGTACCACAGCTTTCTGATCCATTCATCTGCTGATGGACATCTAGGTTGTTTCCATGTCCTGGCTATTATAAACTCCATAATAAAGAGAACTCCACAAATTCCGAGAATATAGAAAGTCCACACCAAATGTAGCAATATAACCAAGATGAAGAGACAGAGGAATACCCAGCAGGTAAAGGAACAGGAGAAATGCCCACCAAACCAGACAAAAGAGGAAGAGATAGGGAATCTACCTGAGAAAGAATTCAGAATATTGATAGTGAAAATGATCCAAAATGTTGAAATCAAAATGGAATCACAGATAAATAGCCTGGAGACAAGGATTGAGAAGATGCAAGAAAGGTTTAACAAGGACCTAGAAGAAATAAAAAAGAGTCAATATATAATGAATAATGCAATAAATGAGATCAGAAACACTCTGGCGGCAACAAATAGTAGAATAACGGAGGCAGAAGATAGGATTAGTGAAATACCAGCTCTTTTCTACTTCACAGGGGGCTTACATCCGAAACTCCATTTCATTGCTCTTCCCCATTATATAAATAGTTGCCTTAAGGTAATAATGATAACAGCAAACATACCAGTGTCTAATAAGGCCAGGCACTCTTTTGGCCACTGTGAGTGTATAAACAAAGTGGCTAAATACACACACACACACACATACTGGCCCATTTGCTCTTCATGCAAGCATTGTGCAATAGACACTTATTGGCCACCTTTTATAGACGAAGGAACAGAAATACCATTAAGTAACTCACCTGGTCTCACACAGTTCACAAGTAGGAACTCAAGGCCAGGCAGTCCCCAGGCTCACAAGGGCCTTCCCCCAACCTGCCTCTCAGCAGAGCCTGCTATAGCAATGTACATGTCTCCTGGACTGCCAACAGTTGAGGGGTTTTCTTTGCTGGTTTTCCTTTAATGATAGACTAGCTCTCATCCAGAGGATGCACGGAGGAAATGTGGTGGTTTTCTCTCTTCCCAAGACCAGGAGAGAGGCAAGGTCACAAGTACGGCCCCCCTTGGAGCTGTGACTGCAGAATCAGAACCAGCATTGATACTGCTGAGCCCTTGCTTCCCCTAAATTCCTCTCTCCCTCTGTTCTCAAAGACAGTGGAAGCATCAGAGGAACTAAAAGAGCAATTGTAAGTTGTTAAATCCCCATTCTAGTGTCCAAAAAAGTCACTGGTTGATGTGTGGGATAGATTCAGAGGTCTAGCTCAAGGGAGGCTCACAGAGCTGCTGGGTTCATTCATAGCACTGACTAATGTACCAGGTACTAGACTGGCTGTTGATGTTCAGCAGGCTTGTATGTTTCATTCCCTGACAATCTTTAGTTCTTCTTTCATTCCTCTTATGTTATTGACTCAATAATTTATTTGACTGTCATTAAACACCTATTGACTAGCATCAGGTAAATCTCTAAGTTGGAAGATATGAAGTTGAAATATAACTCTAGGCTGCAGTTGCTCATGTCAACTTAGGAATCACTGCATGATGATTCTCATGGTACTCAATATCCTTTTTTATGATAATGTATGTGTCTTTGTTCATACAGCCTCAAAAAATAAAAATAAATAAAAAGAGTAACTTCCTGAATACCAAAGCTTTGAACATTATAAGCCCTTTTAATACTAAACTATAGCCAAGGCTTGTATGATTTATCACTTGGGCACTTTCACCTCTCTGACAGTTTGCAGAACTCTCCATTTAAACGTATTGAACTTATTTCCAGGGCAGCAATGGAGATGCAGACATAAAGCACAGACTTGTAGACACAGTTGAGGAAGGAGAGGGTGGGACGAACTGAGAGTGGAACTGAAACATATGCATTACCATAAGTAAAACAGAGAGCTGGAGAGAATTTGCTGTGTGATGCAGGGAGTTCAAATCTGGTGCTCTGAGACAACCTAGAGGGGTGGGATGGGGTGGGAGATGGGATGGAGGTTCAGGAGGGAGGGGACATATGTCTACCTATGGCCGATTCATGTTGATACATGACAGAACCCAACCAACACAATATTGTAAAGCAATTATCCTCAAGTTAAAAATAAATAAATTTTAAAAATAAAATAATTTTATTGTTACTGAAGCAAAACAGAGAAGAAAGAGTATCTGTGTATATATATGTTTTAATGCTTATCCCAAACCAGTATCTTGCGGAATTAGTCTGAGAAACTAACCTTTCAAGCTGCAATTTCCTCATTTGAAAAATGGTATAATGATTTCTAATTTGAAGACTGTAGTGAAGTTTAAATGGAATAATGTGCATCAGGGCCTGGAAAGGAGAAGAGGAGTGAAAGGAGGAAGGAAGCACAGTTTATGCCATGTGATTTTTGTAGCAGTAACATAATAGTAGAGAGTAAGCTCTTTGAAAAATAAAGTACGAGGATGATGACTTTCTTAAAGAAATAAAGTTTTTATCCTTGTTTTATTTTTGGTTTGTTCACTTCAGAGGTCTTTTTAATGAAGTACAAGAATCTTTATTATATTTTTAAGTTCTTTAGTTAAATTCTTTCTTGGCTTTCTATTTTCTTTTAGCCTAAATCTGATCCCCCTCCCTATTATTTGGGAAATTTTCTGTAGTCATTGTATAACAGGAGGGAAAGAGGCATGGCAAAACTTTGAAAGAATGACATAGCCAAGGATACAACAAAAACAGATTAGAATCAAATGGGACCAAGATGGTAGACAAGACTAGGACTTGATGTTCAATCAACAAGTGAAATGACATACCCAGAGATGCCATGACAGTTCCAAGGCACTGTCAAAAGACCAAGAAGTGGGTGGTGGCCCAAATTCTGGAAATCCGCACCCCTTCCCAAAAATAGTTTGGAAGCATCACTACAAACAAAGCTAGTGGAGGCCACGGAATTCCAGTTGAGCTATTTCAAATCCTGAAAGATGATGCTGTGAAAGTGCTGCACTCAATATGCCAGCAAATTTGGAAAACTCAGCAGTGGCCACAGGACTGGAAAAGGGCAGTTTTCATTCCAATCTCAAAGAAAGGCAATGCCAAAGAATGTGCAAACTACCGCACAATTGCACTCATCTCACATGCTGGTAAAGTAATGCTCAAAATTCTCTAAGCCAGGCTTCAGCAACACGTGAACCGTGAACTTCCAGATGTTCAAGCTGGTTTTACGAAAGGCAGAGGAACCAGAGATCAAATTGCCAACTTCCGCTGGATCATTGAAAAAGCAAGAGAGTTCCAGAAAATCATCTATTTCTGCTTTTTTGATGATGCCAAAGCCATTGACTGTGTGGATCACAATAAACTGTGGAAAATTCTGAGAGAGATGGGAATACCAGACCACCTGACCTGCCTCTTGAGAAATCTGTATGCAGGTCAGGAAGCAACAGTTAGAACTGGACATGGAACAACAGACTGGTTCCAAATAGGAAAAGGAGTACGTCGAGGCTGTATATTGTCACCCTGCTTATTTAACTTCTATGCAGAGTACATCATGAGAAATGCTGGGCTGGAAGAAACACATGCTGGAATCAAGATTGCTGGGAGAAATATCAATAACCTCAGATATGCAGATGACACCACCCTTATGGCAGAAAGTGAAGAACTAAAAAGCTTCTTGATGAAAGGAGAGTGAAAAGTTGGCTTAAAGCTCCATATTCAGAAAACTAAGCTCATGGGATCTGGTCTCATACTTCATGGCAAACAGACAGAGAAACAATGGAAAGAGTGTCAGACTTTATTTGGGGGGGGCTCTGAAATCATTGCAGAGGGTGATTGCAGCCATGAAATAAAAAGACGTGTACTCCTTGGAAGAAAAGTTATGACCAACCTAGACAGCATATTAAAAAGCAGAGAATACTTTGTCAACAAAGGTCCATCTAGTCAAGGCTATGGTTTTTCCAGTAGTCATGTACGGATGTGAGAGTTGGACCATAAAGAAAGCTGAGTGCCAAAGAATTGATGCTTTTGAACTGTGGTGTTGGAGAAGACTCTTGAGAGTCCCTTGGACTGCAAGGAGATCCAACCAGTCTATCCTAAAGGAGATCAGTCCTTGGTGTTCATTGGAAGGACTGATGCTGAAGCTGAAACTCCAATACTTTGGCCACCTGATGTGAAGAAGTGACTCACTGGAAAAGACCCTGATGCTGGTAAAGATTGAAGGTGAGAGGAGAAGGGGACGACAGAGGATGAGATGGTTGGATGGCATCACCAACTCAATGGACATGAGTCTGAGTGAACTCTAGAAGTTGGTGATGGACAGGGAGGCCTGGAGTGCTGCAGTCCATGGGGTCGCAAAGAGTCGGGCAGGACTGAGCAACTGAACTGAACTGAACTAAATCCTCTCACTCATTAGCGTATGAAATTACCCTGCCTATAAAAACTAACCACAGCACATTTTGAGACCACATTCGCCCTCTGTGATGGCCCACATTCTGTCTGTGGAGTGCACTTCTCTCTGAATCTGAATAAATCCATATCTTACCTATCTCTTTGTCTTTGAATTCTTTCTGTGATGAGACAACAAGAACCTAAGCTTCATTAGACCCTGAAACCAGGTACTGTGAGTTTGGGCTGGATTCGAGTCCCAGCCATGTGGGTTTCAAGTCCCAAGCAGGATTTTGGCTGAGTTTGAGTCCTAGCCACATGGGTTCGAGTCCCAAACTGGGTTTCAGCTGGGTTTGAGTTTCATCATGTGGGTTCAAGTCCAAATCGAAGTAAATGGTTTCAATTGGCCTCTCAATTCCCTCACAGGGATATAGCACTTACATTTAGCATGTAGTAATTTTTTTCATTTTAAAGTATCCCTGGGTAAGAATCAGCTCATTTCAGTTCAGTTCAGTCACTCAGTCGTGCCTGACTCTTTGTGACCCCATGGACTGCAGCACTCCAGGTTTCCCTGTCCAGCACCAACTCCTGGAGCTTACTCAGACTCATGATGAGCCCACATATTTTTGCTCACTAGAAAAAGCATTTCAAAAGGCCATGGTAACAGCTAGACTGAGAAAATGCAAGCTTCAGAGGCCCAATTTTACACTATGTTAAAAAGTATTTGAGGTCAAGAAACCACAAGAAAAGAGAAACATAAATATATTTTATCCAACTTTTAGGAAAATATACATAAGATAACTAAGTATGTGTCCAATAGCCCGTTCCAAATATGTTGGGAATATTTAGAGAACTACTTTTAAAGAAAGACAGAAGACCCCGATCTGGTTTTCTGAGGGTTCCTGGAAAGCCTAGTATATAAAGATGAAATATATTTAAGAAACTGTTAAAGATCCAGCATTTGAAAATGTTTCAAGCTAAAACTAACCAGAGTAAGAATAATACAGGCCACTACAGTAAAGTGGGGAAAGGGATATAAAATTTTTATATGCAGAAAGCCTTCAAAAAATGTATAGAAAGCTAGTACAAGGGTTTGGAGGTGCCATATGTAAAAATAAGTAGAAGCAAGGCAAAAGATTTTTCTTTAGCAGTGAGTGAAAGGATTATATGCCAAACCACAGGAAAATATTTCAGTGAAAAATAATGGGCTCTTGAAATAAATTTTCAGAATAAAGGAGTAAAGGTAAAAGCTGTTTTCCTGATAAAATATTAATGAGAAATTAGAGACGGGAGAAAAAAAAAAACATGAATACCAATTCCAGTGATTGTTACTTCCTTGAGGAGGAGGATCAAGAAAAAAGGGAGTTGGCCAGCACTGGGAACCCATTTCCTGGAATAACTGGAAAAAGTTTTAAAGTGAGATGATGGAAATTAAAACAGCAGTGAAAAGGCCAGAAACAGATAAGGCAAAATAGACACTAGGTCTTAATACGATACCCTTATTATTACTAGATCGATAGCATACTGTTCTACTATATCAACCTCTTTTGGAGCAAAGGGGTCATATAAAAGGATCAATAAAACAACCCTTTTAAACAATAAAGTAAACATATTCCACATGTTTTAGAGGAAATGAAGAAAAAATTAGTTTAGATGTAAGCTTGTTTAGGTATCTTATGCCAGATCAGATTAGTAAAAATTCAAACCAGAAGTAAATACTTTTTTTTTTTTTAAGAGAATCTAAAATCAAAGGAGGCGCCCAGGCAGTGTGTACCAAAGATCTGGTAATTTTCTGGTAATTAATTTGTTTAATGTGGGTAGCTTCCAAGTCCTTTTTTTTTTTTAATTTCTACTATTAAAATTATCTATCTATAGTATTAACTATGTAATACCAGGTTTCTTTCTGTGCTTTCTGAATATAGCACAAGAAGCACAGGTATTTGATTAAGACTTTTCAGCAATATTTATATGCCAATAAGTTATGAAATAAACTGTACAAATATATGTATTAAATTCATACAATGATGAATCCGAGAAAATACATACAGGTCTACATCCTTTATCTATGTATATAGACTCAGTTATTCCTTACCAAAAGCCTGTAAGTAGATTTACTATCATCCCCATCTTATAAGCTGAAAACACAAAGGCTCCAAGATTTGAGTGATTTGCCCAAGATCACAGAGCCAGTCACTCTGATTTGAGTTTAGGCTGCTTGAGGCCATGGTCTCTCAGCCACTGTTATGTAGCTATCAAATAAACAGGGAGGAACATAGCCATATGAAGCTGAGCTGTTAAAAACATGAAAACCATGGTGTGAGAAAAAAGCAAGGCATATCTAACTCTGGTGGGAAGCAGGTTTAGGAAATTCCTTGAAAGGTAAGCAGGAATTCACTTAAGTAGTATTGACAAATTGGAGGCCATCTCTTAATAGAGATGTCAATATATGGTGTGAGAAAATATTCATCTGAGGAAGGGTGAGATAACTAACAGGTAAACGTCAGTGGCACACAAAACAGAAGCATGTACATTCACTAATGCTTATTAATTTCTTTTTGCAACTTCACTGCAAAGCCAGTCTTCGTATGCCAAATGTATCTTTCTTAATCTGAAGCCAAAAATGTATTTCCTTATGGAAGTAAAGTAAACTTCCATATTAATGTCAGGAGATAACTAAGCAATTGTTTGGTGCCCTGGAGGTAAATTTCATTTCATCAGGATGGTTTAAGTGACTGGCTGATCATTATAAATTCCAAGTATTGTGACTTTACTGAACAAAAGTCACAGGAAACTAGATAAAATATTTGATTCAGTTGTTGGCAAGTCTCAACTGTATGGAGACAGAGACTTCAGAAAAATCATTTTTTTACACCCTTTTCTGTAGAATCCAACCTTAGAAATATTTTGTCTTCTTACAGAACACAGCTCTCCTTGTTTCTATGAGCATTAACTGGTTCTACAATCTCTGTTTTTAAGTTGAGAAATTTTTTAAATGCCACACTATTGTCTGTTTTCTCACAGAATCTTTAGTGAAATGAGTAAAAATACCAATATAGACAATGCTATAATGAAGCAGTTTCATCTATTATAAAGACAGACCAGCCTGTTAACAATTAAAACATCTTTCTGTTAGTCCCTCTCATCCTTAAAATCATTGGGATCTTTTTTATTGTATTCTCAATGAAATATTAATAGGTTTCTTAAAATGCTGTAGAATTTTCTCTGAGTTAATGTTTAACATTTTATTGGGTAATTCACATCTTAAATAAACAGAATTAGACAATTTTGCAACTGACCAAATTTCACGTTCACTTCTTACTACTATCCCGATATCTACTCCTATTTGAATTCCTTGCCATTTTCTTGGAATGAAACTAGAACTTAATTTTGAAACTATGGTTGGGCCGCTTTATTCCCATCACTATTTCTACCACTCCCCCAATCCTGCCATACACAACTCTTTTGCTTTCAATGATTCACACAGTTCTTCCTAATTGATAACACCCAGCTGTGCACTTCTGCTGAAAACCAAAGCTGCATGAAGATTTAGCTCCTGTACTTACTCATACCTACTGCTGAGATCACGTACTGATGCCAGACAAGCCAGAATCAGAGTTAGTCACGTTTTTTAAAGAGCCCACAGTTCCTGCTGCACAGTTCATTCCCCACAACTGTCCCTAAACATCATTCTCAGAAGTCCTGCAAATGACACACTTCGTAGCTAAAAACATACTAATCATGAAAAACACCTAACTCCTGCCTGATTCCCACCACAGACTGGGAGTTCTGGTACTCCACTCTGCTACTCTTCAGGTCTACTCACAACAATATAAGCTGCTCCCTAACTTCCTAGCACACACATGCTCCCAGATGCCAGCCATATTGAGATTTCCCTGACACATCCATCTCTCCAATGGGATTGAACTCAATCAGAACATCTAGTTCAGGGACCCTAACTACCTAGACACTGCCTAATGGCAGGGACCCTAAATTACCATAGCACCAGAATAAGTTCAGATGGAGGGAGTTGCCTCTATCAAGGACCATTTGTAATGGGGAAGAACAAATCTAACTCTATATTAGATCTGTGCCTTTTGCTTTAATCTTTCTGTTCTGTTGCGGGAGCTTATTCATGCTGGCTCTGTATCTTTTATAAAACAATGTTGCCTATAGCCTGAAATATACAGGATAGTCTATTCTCAGGACTCTGACCTTTAAAATTTCATTCCATAGAGATGAAAAGTTGCAGAACAAATAATGTTTGTCTTGTTGAAGGTTTACAGGAACATAGTGAGCTGACCTACAAGGACAAAGCAAGAACAAAGGATTCCTACACCAAGAAGTTTGCAACAACTCACCACACCTCTCTTTCACCTTGCATTTAAAAATGCTTGTGGGGTTTTATGGAGAAGGCAATGGCACCCCACTCCAGCACTCTTGCCTGGAAAATCCCATGGATGGAGGAGCCTGGTAGCTGCAGTCCACAGGGTCGTGAAGAGTCGGACACGACTGAGTGACTTCACTTTCACTTTTCACTTTCAGGCATTGGAAAAGGAAATGGCAACCCATTCCAGTGTTCTTGCCTGGAGAATCCCAGGGACGGGGGAGCCTGGTGGGCTGCTATCTATGGGGTCGTACAGAGTCGGACATGACTGAAGCGACTTAGCAGCAGCAGCAGCAGTGGGGTTTTAGAAATGAGTGTGGGGTTTAAAACTGAGTATGGGATTTTGGGGGCACGAGCCATCTGTTTCCTTGCATGGCCCTGCTTAAATAAACCTTTTTCAGCTACAGACTCTGATGTTCTGGTTTATTTGGCCTCACTGTGTATGGGGCTCACAGATTTGTGTTCAGTAACACATTGATTGATGGATATTGTCAGCCTAAGATGTTGCCTTTTCCAAAAAAAAATTGGGAAGAAGGAAAATGGTCTCTCCAAGGCATCTGGAAAGTCTGAAAATGATAAACACCATGACAACTGTGTTTTTACATGGAGGTAAGTCCCTCAGTTGCAGCCATGAAATTAAAAGATGCTTACTTCTTGGAAGGAAAGTTATGACCAACCTAGACAGCTTCTTAAAAAGCAGAGACATTACTTTGTCAACAAGGTCCATCTAGTCAAGGCTATGGTTTTTCCAATGGTCATGTATGGATGTAAGAGTTGGACTGTAAAGAAAGCTCAGCACCAAAGAATTGATGCTTTTTAACTGTGGTGTTGGAGAAGACTCTTGAGAGTCCCTTGTACTACCAAGAGATCCAACCAGTACATCCTAAAGGAGATCAGTCCTGGGTGTTTGTCAGTAGGACTGATTTTGAAGCTGAAACTCCAATACTTTGGTCACCTGATGTGAAGAGCTGACTCATTTGAAAAGACCCTGATGCTGGGAAAGATTGAGGGCAGGAGGAGAAGGGGATGACAGATGAGATGATTGGATGGCATCACCGACTCAATGGACATGGGTGTGGGTGGACTCTGGGAGTTGGTGATGAACAGGGAGGCTGGTATGCTGCGGTTCATGGGGTCACAAAGAGTCTGACACGACTGCGACTGAACTGAAGTCCCTCAATGGATACACCTACATAAAATTTAAATAAAAAATATAGCTTGATGAGATGCTTTTTTAAAAGTATCTTGTATGAATTTCTGATACCTACAGTGAAGATTTCCTTTTCTTTTAATGATTTGGATAAAACATGGTTCTGAGTGATTTTACATTAGTATTAGAAAATAGATAAGAAGTTAAGTTGCCCTCTCCTCACCATGTATTTATTTCTGCATAATATGCTTTCGTGGAATTAGAGACTTTCATTCAGGATAACTATAAAATGCCAGTGACAATAATAAAATGTAATTGATCCAATCTTCCCTTTCACTCAGATGACTATTACTTAAAAATTCAGACCTTCTTTAAGAATTTTATATAGAGGATAATTTCTACTTATGTTTAAAATGAGAAAAGATACATTTCAGAATTTGCTAAATTACAAAAATATTAATTATATGAAAGTTTGTCACTTCTGCACAAACTTCTGGATAACACTCTTGCTCACTTTAGAAGAATCACTTTACAAAGAAATCCTATAATATTGCTTTAGCTGTGTAGTAGGAATACCATATATAGCACAGACTAAGTCTTGTCTATTCCTTGAGAGCATGATCCCTGTCTGATTTATTTACTTTTTAAAATTTTCCTGGTCCCAAAATACCTAGGGACAGTGCCTTAAACACTACTAAATACTGATGTTGAATTAAAATAGTAAAGGTACTTGAAATGATTTAAGTTCAATATATTAAATTACTTTGACTTTACCATTTCACAATGTAGCCTCTTTGCAATTGACCCAAATTCCCCAGAGTTTTCAATATACTTGAATTATGTCCAACTACCACATCATTAGCTGAGATAAATTTCATTACATGGGATTAATATAAGGAAGTAGATGGGTAAATTCACTGTAAGATATTTATTTACAGATTTATCACATCACATGAAAATGTGAGTTTAAGGCAATTGAGAAAACCACTATTAAAGAAGAAGAATAAACTGGAACAGATTCACCAGAAAATGTTAAACTATTTTGGTGGATTTTGGTTTTGTCAAATTCTTAAATATGTTTGGCCTAACACATTTCCCTTTAATTCCCTTAATATACCCTGTGGATTTCCACAGAAATGTGAACCGTATGTTTCTGATTCATTTATACTTAACTCATCAACATGTTTAGTAAGAATGATTTGAAGCACAAAGCCTCACGAACAGTTTCTGTGGGCTCTTTCACTTTACTTAGTAAACAATGAGAACCTGAACCCAGAAATCTTGGGGCCTCATTTAATACTCAGATTCCATAAAGAATGAGAGAGTTCTTAACTGGATCAGGCACACTTTGCCTTTGACGGCACCTCGCTCCAAATCTCGCAGCTGGGAGGAATTATTTTGATAGCTGGCTCTATTTTTTGTCACTTTTATTTTAGAGACTATAAGCCTTTGATGGTGCAAAACTTGTTGGAGTTGGGACCAGCTGACACCCAATCAGCTCTGTTTGTTTACGCAGGATGAGGCTCCAACTGCCAGGGAAGTCTGTTCATCCACAGAGTCTGAAAAGAAGGCTTTCCTCTACCAGTAGTAAATTAAAAGGATCAAGCAGTATAATCTTATAATCTCTCATGACCCAACCACTACAGTTATTACAGTTTGCTTATCTATATAGAGAGAGACAAATTTTTACCTGATTCTCTACAGGATATGAGTGAACGAGTACAAAATTATCTATTTAATGACTTCATCAAGCTGATAATTCCTTGGTTTTTCTCATCTAATCCCAGTATATTAGATAAACCATGGGGACACATACATTTCCTTTCTTTACCAACTTGGAAAAACATACACTAAAGGTCTATGTCTGAGTATTTAATGAGAGATATTTTGCTCCCCCATTGGCTAGAATGTCTCTTAGCCTACCATCACATGGGATTTTATTTTTCTCATTAAAATGGCTGACATCTGGGTTTAGGAAATTAGCAACCATACCTCCTGTTCCTCCTCTCCTTCATGGGCATTCCTCCAACAGCTTGTCAGATCCCAGTTTCCCTGTGGTTTGTGTTTATAAAAACCCTTAAGGCTCTGTAATACATTAGAGATAATCTGCTTATACTGATATCTACTTTTCCCTCCACCTACCCCTGCTATGTCCTTCTTCACCAAACCCCTTTTTTCCCTGTTCCATCTAAGGACTCTTTTGGAGACAAAATCTTGGTCTAGAGGCATTCCTTTCTTCTGCTCTTCACTGAAAAACAGAAATAAAAGTCCTCTGGCTATGAGATACATTTAATTTCTGTAGAAGAAACTTAAAAACAAAGGATTAGCATACTGAAATAAGAATAATCTGAAGGAAATTCCTAGGGAGAAAAACAGCTCTGTTTCATCAACTTTCTCTGGAATTAGAGAGAGATGAAAGAGATATGTGTGGTATTTGCAGGGGGAAAAAAAAATGTTCTTTTCAATGCAGAGCATAAAATGTACCTCCTGAGTTTCATAAATGAAGGTCCTGGGCTTTTCTTTTATCAAATGAAAGAGTGGAAAAAAATTTTATCAGGAAAAAAATACAGTGAAAGAAAATCATGCACAATGGGTCCTAAGCCACTCATTTAATAAAACATTCCTGGACCAAGGTGTTATGGAAAATAAGGCACTAGGGATGGAAGTGTGTTACTCTTCATTTATAATCATTAAGAACTTTTTATTTCACCATTTACATAAATCATTCTGCCTTATTAAGATCAAAGTCTACCTTATTAAGATCAAAGTCCAAAGTAGGGAGAAGAAGAAATTCCTAGAACTTCTATATATTTTATTTTTTAACCTCCTTTATTCTGAAAGAGATGGGAATACCAGACCACCTGACCTGCCTCTTGAGAAAACTATATGCAGGTCAGGAAGCAACAGTTAGAACTGGACATGGAACAACAGACTGGTTCCAAATAGGAAAAGGAGTCTGTCAAGGCTGTCTATTGTCACCCTGCTTATTTAACTTATATGCAGAGTACATCATGAGAAATGCTGGACTGAAGAAGCACAAGCTGGAATCAAGACTGCAGGGAGAAATATCAATCACCTCAGATATGCAGATGACACCACCCTTATGGCAGAAAGTGAAGAGGCACTAAAAAGCCTCTTGATGAAAGTGAAACAGGAGAGGGAAAGTTGGCTTCAAGCTCAACATTCATATAACTAAGATCATGGCATCTGGTCCCATCACTTCATGGGAAATAGATGGGAAACAGTAGAAACAGTGTCAGACTTTATTTTGGGGGGCTCCAAAATCACTGCAGATGGTGACTGTAGACATGAAATTAAAAGACGCTTACTCCTTGGAAGGAAAGTTATGAACAACCTAGACAGTATATTCAAAAGCAGAGACATTACTTTGCCAAGAAAGGTCCATCTAGTCAAGGCCATGGTTTTTCCTGTGGTCATGTATGGATGTGAGAGTTGGGCTGTGAAGAAGGCTGAGTGCCGAAGAATTGATGCTTTTGAACTGTGGTGTTGGAGAAGACTCTTGAGAGTCCCTTGGAGTGCAAGAAAGTCCAACCAGTCTACCCTAAAGGAGATCAGTCCTGGGTGTTCACTGGAAGGACTGATGCTGAAGCTGAAACTCCAGTACTTTGGCCACCTGATGCAAAGAGTTGACTCATTGGAAAAGACCCTTATGCTGGGAGAGATTGGGGGCAGGAGGAGAAGGGGACGACAGAGGATGAGATGGTTGGATGGCATCACTGACTCGATGGACATGAGTTTGAGTGAACTCCGGGAGTTGGTGATGGACAGGGAGGCCTGGCATGCTGCGATTCATGGGGTTGCAAAGAGTTGTACACAACTGAGTGACTGAACTGAACTGAAGTGAACTGAAATGTTCTTTTAAAAATACAGTATATAATGTGAATATACTCGTTGAATAGTACATGTATACGTTTCACAGATACACTGGTATTAAAAGAAGAGGCTCCAAATGCCCTTTGTTTTGTTTTACTAACAGATGTGCAAAATCAAAAATAGGTTTAGGGTCTACCAACTTATGAAAATAAATCCATCTGACAGAGAAAAATAAATACTGTAAGATATCACTTATATATGGAATCTTAAAAATACAATGAACTAGTGAATATAAGAAAAAAGAAGCAGAGTCACAGAGAACTCAAGGTTACCAGTGAGGAGAGGGAAGGGGAAGGGGCAATTTAGGGGTAGGGGAGTAAAAGGTACAAATTATTAGGTATAATAAGCAACAAGGATATGTTATACAACATGGAGAATATAGCGAATATTTTATAATAACTATAAATGCAGTATAACCTATAAAAACTGTGACACTATATTGTACACCTGTGACTTTGATACTATTGTACAGCAACTATACTTAGCCTATCAATCAATCAATCAAATCAAATACCAGGCTGGTAATTCTGGACCTGAGGCACAGTTTCTGACCTGCAACTATTCAGCTGCTTTCCCTTGGATAATTCACACAGGTCTCTGAATTTCCATTTGAAGGTCCAAAATTAAATTAGGCACTGCCTGTGGTCCCTGTTGGCAAAATGCCAACTGTACGCTGTACACATTACAACCAGGGACTTGAAATTCACAGTGACTTGCCACTGAACAGGTAAATAAGACTGTCATCAAAGAGCTGGGAGTCTAAGAGCAGAAGAAAATTTAAAAGCTTAATAAAGTTTCCGATTCTGCTGCAATCTTTATAATGAGGGTACCAAAACAGCTTGTGCTACTTCCTAGACAGAGACACGTTGGACATGGCAGTGTCTCCTTTTCAAGAGAAGTTTTTGAGTTTAAAGACACAGTTGAATAAAGTGGCTTCAAACTGAGAGCAAATAAAGACTCAAGGTGAAAACTGAAGAAAGAAAATAATTAACAATTTAGAGTCAGCTTTTGTAAGTATTCCTCTAAAACTTCCATAGTTATATCTTCATATTTCTACCATAGAGAACTTCCTGGGTTGTATGGTTTATTCAAGGCCCATTTTCTTAATATATTATGATTCATACTCTTAAATTAAGATTCTTGGATGTGTCCTTTTGGAGTTTAGAGAGTCAGTTTTTTGTTCATCCAACTAACAAGTTCAACCAGCTAATTACACTGCTCAGCTGCAAACAATATGGAGTATTTTTATTAATATTTCCTTTCAAAATTAAAATCTCTTTAGAGGACATACCTTCCTTAGTATATTTTTCGTTTCTTGGAAAAAACAGAAGTAGTTTTTAACTTATCTTGGATCCCTCAAAGCACCAAGCACGATTTTTTTTTTCACAGAGCAAGTGCTCAAAACATATATTGAATGAATGAAGGTACATGAGAGAGAAAGGTGGTAGTAACTTACCAAAATAAAGAAGAGTTTTCCAAAATGCAATTGGTAGATTGTTTACATCATTCACTCTTTTGAGGCTTTGTTTAAACACACTGTATTGGGCTCCACCTCAAACCTATTGAATCTCTCATATTTTCATAAGCTCACCAAGAGATTTTGGGCATGCAAAGTTTTAGAACCACTGCCCAAGAGGAACATCAATTCCTTGCTCTTTTCAATTTCTGGTAACTATCAGAGGCATGAAGGATAGTTTCTATTTTGAAATTTCTTGAGACCTAATCTCTCCTTTTGCTTCTTAGTTTGTTTTGTTTAGAATCCATTCTGAATCCCAAGACTGCATATTTGTCATAATTTGACAGTAGAGATCTTATTGTAGAGGTAGGGGGTAGGGGGACCATGACTAATAATGACTACAATGTATTGAGTACTTGAAAAAAAGCCAGGTTTTGTTTTAAGCATGTTTTATATAGATTTCTTTATTTAATACTCTTATTAGTTCCCATTGATTAGGTATTCTTATTAGGTCCATTTTACAGATAAGAAAACTGATACACCTAAACAAATAAGTAATTTCCCTATGGTCACACAATTAGCAAATGGTAGAGCTTGGGTTCAAACCCAGGCAACGTGGTTCTAAAGTCTGCACACTTAGCCACTAGGCTAAACTGCTTGACAAGAACAAGTGATAAAGAATAAGGTTCTAAGGAGTTCAAAGAGATGATTGTATTGCCATAAAAAGAGTTCTAACTGAGAAAAATGAATACTGTGTGTCTCTGACTCTCATTTATTAAAGCCATTGTGAAGATATAATTTGATAGCCTTTTTCTGAACAATAGTAGCTTAGCTACAAGATTCCCTGGTGGCACAATGGGTAAAGAATTTGCCTACAATGCAGGAAACCTGGGTTGGGAAGATCCCTTGGAGAAGGAAACTGCAATCCACTCCAGTGTGCTTGCCTGGGATATCCCACGGACAGAGGAGCCTGGCAGACTTCTCAGAATCAAAGGAATATGGAAGTACAGACTCCAGACCAAGTCATTCTCACCAGCTTGAAGTCATTGTCTTAGAGAATCTGGTTTCCTTGGGGTTTGGAAAAGTTACTCTCTTAGGTTTAGAATAATTGTACAGTCAGAGTAGGTGATGACAAGCACTTTACATTTGTGTGTGTTAGTCACTAAGTCATGTCTGACTCTCTGCAACCCCACGGACTGTAGCCTGCTAAGATTCTCTGTCCACAGGTTTCTCCAGGAAAGAATACTGGAGTGGATTGCCATTCCCTTCTGCAGAGGATCTTCCTGAACCAGGGGTTGAACCCAGGTCTCCTGTACTGCAGGCAGATTCTTTACCATTTGAACTACAGGGAAGCCCTACTTTACGTTTCAGTCCTTTCGGAAGAGGAAGGATGCGGTCCATTCACTTTCTTCACAGATTAAGACAAGACAGAGCTAGTTGTGATGCCAAGTTGTCATCAACAAGAGGAATATAATGTTAGATACGTCTTTCTGAGACAGCTTCCTAATGCTCTGCTTGTTCCCTAAAAGACATGGGAAACATGATCTTAGCAGCAAGGGGAACGGGTTAGTTTAAAAGGAAGCTAAGACCCAGAACTATCTGTGTTAGTGAGACGGACACACATCAAGTTCTATCAAGCACATTCTGAATGCCCACTACATGCTGGGCATAATGCTAGTCTCTCATGGGAGAATTTCCTGCAGGTCATATGGAAGGGTATGTCATACGGCAAAGAGTCATGGGAATAAGACAGATCCTAGTCACTAATCTGGTGAACAAACTCAGGGAAAAAAAACAAAGTAGATCATTCTTCTGAGGGATCACCTTGAACATTGATTAAAATCCCATGATAAGTTTAAGAAAAGAATAAAAGGATTTTTCTCTCCCTCAACAAGATAGGGTAACTTTTCAAAGCAAATCCTACACATAAAATTGACAAAAGATCTCTCAAAAAATATGTAAAAAAAAAGTAGCTTTCAGCAGGAATATCATCATATATATAAAATGAAATGTGAGTTATTCACTATTAAGAAAGTTTAAAGCCCTTCAAATGAATTTGTTTGAACTGTTTAACAGCAAAATAAATATGTTCGGTGGTCCAGTTGAGGCACCTGTCCAAGTCCAGTTGCATTACATTTTCATAGCACCAATACTTAACAGCCCCCTCCTTGTTGCATCAACAGCAGTGCGTGGGATCATCTCCAGAATGCATGGCAACCAACATGTTATACAAACACATTTGCTTCATGAGCTAGACTCTGTCATTTTCCAGGAAATACAAACTAAGCAAATAAAAAAGGGATTTGCCTGTTACAACTCAAAGCTCTACTACTTGAAATACATTACATGGACTTGAGGGGTGAGAATTTATCTCATGAATAGTGAGGATACTTTGCAAAAGCATGAACATCATTTTCAGGCTCAAATGGCAGAGAAGAGGCTAAAATACAAGTTTTCTGACTCTTAAACCAGTATATTTTCCATTCCATAGGATGCCTCTCAGTTCAGTTTTCCATATCACTGAAGCCTGCAATAGAGTTATTGAATATCCACCAACATTTTTCCCCTCTCTTTAATATTTAAGGTGTGGCCAACAGGTCATATAGATTTGAGTGCACACCTCTGCCATTAACTTGCTGTACTAAACAAGTCAGCTAACTTCACTCAAGTCCATTTTTCTAGCCTATAACTATATCGACTAAATGGAAGGGGTTTTGAAAGAACTGGAAGAAGATTCTACCAAGCTATAAGTACCATGTAAATATGTTTGTATTAATAACAATAATCTCCTGAAGTTGAGGATTATACAAACACTTGTTCCATTTAAGTGCCTTGCATAGAGTAGTAACAGTAATTGAACATTATTAAACACTTGCTATGTGTCAGGCACTGTTCTAAATACTTTACTCATATAAACTGATGGACTCTTTACCACAAGCCTATGAGCGAGTTCTTTTTCTTCTCATTCTGCATGTATAATATCTGAGGCTCAGAGAGGTAAATGGAGGAACTGAGATTCCAGGCCCAGAATCTCTATTTCATGATCACTAATGAACAGCATGTTTAATATAATGTATAGCACTGGAGCAGTGACCAGCAAACAGGCACTGTTCTACTTTAGGGGCATCCTAGCCGGAGCCTAGAACCAAACACATGCTTAATAAAACACTTGCTGAACTCACTTGAGCAACATGGTCTTTCACAAGTCTGTGTCTCCTGCTTCAGCCACCTACCTCAGTGACCTGTGTGAGTCTCAAAGAGAAAACACATTTCATACAAGTGTTAAGAGGCTACCTGATGGCTCAGCAGGTAAAGAATTTGCCTGCAATGCAGGAAACACAGGAGATGCAGCTTTGATCCCTGGGTCAGGAAGACCCCTTGGAGGAGACAATAGCAACCCACTCCAGTATTCTTGCCTGAAAAATTCCATGAACAGAGGAGCCTGGTGGACTACAGTCCAAAGAATCGCAAAGAGTTGGACACAGCTAATCAACTACACACGCAAGATGCTACTAGCAATATTCGTTAAGAAAGAAATGATAGCCTTGCCTAGATAGCTAGACTGGTCTGCTCCATTATTTTCTTCTTGGTCTAACCCAGTATGTCATGAATTAGATTTAGACATCAGAGCAGAAGCTGCTGATTATCTGCCAATGTAGGGAAGAGTGAGGAGAACTTGGAAGACTTCCACAAGGCCAAGGATCTTGCTGCAGCCCATCCAAATTCCATCATGGAACGTGCAAAGCCCAAGGGATGGCTTGACTGCCAGATCACTTCCCACGCTATATCCTGAGGCCTCCACATTTTTGGCACTCATCCCGGCAGGCCCTCCCCACTACAGGTGGTCTGGGTGACCACTTTTAAGACATGAAATAATGCAAGCCTGAGACATGACTATTACCACTTATCATGGGTTGAATATTATCCCCCTCAAATTAATGTCTATCCAAAAACTTCAGAATGTTAGTTTATTTGGAAAGAGGGTCTTACAGATATAACTAGTTAAGGGTCTTGAGATAAAATCCTAGATTTTGGAATGCAATAACTGAGGTCCTTATAAAAGAAAAGAAAGGGAGATTTAGACCCAGAGACAAAGAAACAGAAATGAAGGCCATGACTCACCAAGGATGGTAGGAGCTACCAGATGCTGGAAGAATCAAGAAAGAATGACTCCCAAGAGTCTTAGGAGTGAGGGTGACCCTACCGACACTTCAGTGTCAGACTTCAGGCCTTCAGAACTGTGAGGGAATAAACTTGAGTCTTCTTATGCAATTCAGTTTATGATAATTTCTTAGAATAGCCCTAGAGAACTAATCCACCACTCTTACTGCTTATTCCACAAAGAATTAGAAAAGGTGTTTCAATGGGTTTAGAATTTACTGAAGAATCAGATTCTAAAACTAGAACTAAATTAAAAATTTTATAAATTGCACTCTATACGGGGAGAAAATTCTACTAATCACATTCCACATGGAAAAAACAGAAGTCATTACCAGGCAACATTTATTTTCACTCTTGATGGTTCAATAATGAGAAGAAAATCTAGTTAAGAGTTGAGGGACTTTTTTCCCTTGTGTAGCATACTTCCCTGTAATTATAAAACAGCATGCTATTAAAAGACACAGTCTATTTTTTTAAAAAGGAACTTAAAGGAAATATATTAGAAAAAATGAATTTCAAAAATATAATAAAATACTGTCATATTTCTGCCATTAAACAACCATTTCCAGAAATATTTTCATTACTCTCAGTTACTACTGATCTATCTAGCTCAGTTTTACACTTATTACATGGTAAAGTTTATTTAAAATATTCATTAATCCACATTTTTCACAACCTAAATGGGACCATCAAAGATGATATTTTAAAACATATTTTTAACTGGGCTCATTTATGCATTTTTGACTATTTTGTCCTAGATTATTACCTAAAGTGTAACACAGAAGAAACCCTCAAATTTTAACTTAGTAGGAAAAAAAAAAAACCTGTAAAAATTTTATGCTTTTCAATCAAAGGTAGTGCTCCCAGCATGGTGCTCACTATCCATGTGCAGCTGTAACTGAAAAAACTCAAGGTGTGATTAAACAGTCTTTTTCATATAATCCTCCCTTAAAGGTTTTTTAATTGGAACGTGGCCATCATTAACAGAGCCTGTTCACCAGGAGTCTTTGCTCCAAGTGACGAAAGGAGCCACCCAACTTCTGACTCCTTCATGCCAGGCTGATGCCTGCTACTGCCACCTCTCAACAGGGCACTGCTCCATCACACGTCAGTTGTAATAAAGCAAATAACATGATGATAGCTATGTTTATGAGCCTTTGACATCCAGTGGCTTCAGAAGGACCTTATTTTTTCACAGCACAAACAAGAAGCACTGGGGCAGGTCTTCCTGAATGGAAAACTCTCCTGTGTACACATGCCCCCCTCTCTGCCTCTCCACGCCACCCTCCTTTCCAGTTTCCTGAGATCCCTCAGCTGGAGGGCTATTTTCTGGTGTCCTGGCCTAGGAACTTGAGGACCACTTGAACTCTTTCTTCCATATGTTCCCTGCCTCTAGTTTGTCACCAAATCCTTTCACTTCTTGACTGAAGCCACCCCCCTTGGATGTCATGGTTCCAGCTTCTGTCTCCTGAGCCTGCTCGAGGACACCCTTGGGCACACACACCTCCCCTCTGAGATCCCTTCCACAGCCTCCGTCCAGGCAAATGTGCCTAAATTACTCGCTTCACGGCATTTCTTTGCTTAATATTTTGTTATGGCTCCCAATTGTCCACTAGATCAAAGTGCTAATCCCATAACGGGTTTTCAAACTCTTCTATAACGTGATTCAGTGTATCTCTGTCTGGCTTGTTCTATAAATTCCAGGGCGGCAGTGGGCCTTTCTAGCTGCGGAAAGTATGACGACTCTCTCAGCCTGCCCCGAGTTCTTCTTGGATTTTGAGCACAGAATGTCCTCCCTCTTCACCACTGTTGTGTCAAAAAACAAACAAACAAAAAAACTCTACTCATTCTTACAGATCCTGCTCAGTCTTAACTTCCTCAGGGAGTGTTCTCAACTACTTTATTCCACATAATATTCCACCTCTGAAATAATTAACTCTCTAAGTCCTTAATTATATGTAACTGCCTGTCCTTCCATCTTTCTCCGTCCCTCATTCTCACTAAACTGGCTCAGAGAACTTGCTGGGATCTGTGGGCTTTATCCTCTCGTTATCCTCCCAGTCTACCTGCCCTTTCTCAGCTTGATGCTGTCACTACTTACCTTATACAGTATGACAGTCTCATCAGTTCAATCGATAGTCCCATCTCCCCTTGACCCTCTGCCTTGCCAACTCCAACACAAGATTAATAAATCGTTCCATTTCTTCGGTTTCTTTTCAGTAGCTATGGGTACAAATTTGATGACAGTGTATATAAAAGCTCCTTTAAATTTTCTATATGCATATGACTACTTAGTAATTCTTCCCCATTCTTATTCAGCTGACTTTTCCTTTCCCTTACAGATTTTCTTAAGTCCTATTCTTTTCATTCTTAGAAAATGGCCATTATAAAGTACAGTCATGCGCGGGTTTCACAATCCCCACGCTCCAATGTGGCTATGCTCCTTTCCAATCTTACAAGGAAGAGCATTCCTACTCTGTGAGGCTCTTCCCATCCTCTTCCATCTTCTTTGAGTTCTTGTCCAAGCCATTGTTCTCCCTCTCCTGGCATCTCTTGTCAACTTGTATAACATACTCCAACCATCCCCATATTTTCAAATACCCCTTTTTAAAGCTGTGTCTCCTTCCGGATGTAACAAGTAAACTTTTTAAAGACTACACTGGCTGTGTTCATTTTTCTAGTCCCAGATTCCCAATCTGAGCAACCTGATGCCTACCTCACTGCTTCATGGAAAATGCTCTCCAAAATGTATAAGTATACATTAGACTATTCAACCTAAAAGGAAGGAAAGCCTGCCATTTGTGACAACATGGATGGACCTTCAAGACATGATATGACGTGAAATAAGTCAGATAGAGAAAGACAAACACTGTATTATCTCACTTATGTGTGGAATCTAAAAACAAACACAGAGAAACAGAGATTAGACTTGTGGTTACCAGAGTTATGAGCAGTGAGGGAATTGAGTGAAGGTGGTCAAAAAGGTACCAACTTTGAGTTGTGAATAAGTACTGGGGATGTAACATACAACATGATGACTATAGTTAACACTGCTGTGGAGTATATTTTAAAATTGCTGAGATAGCAAATCCTAAAGGTTCTTACCATAAGGGAAAAACATTTTATATCTATATGAGATGATGTATGTTAACTAAACTTATTGTGATAATTATTTTACCATACATGTAAGTCAGGTCATTATGCTGTATACCCTAAACTTATATGGTGCTATATGTCAACTATATTGCAATAAAACAGAAAAGAAATGTTCCTGGTCACCTCCCTCCTAACTGTTAAATCCAATGGCCTCATTTTCATTCTATAGTACCCACAGGTGTTTACCTAAATAACTGTCTCAAAATAATTGCCTTCTTTGCTTTCATGACATTGCTCCATATTTCCTTCTACCTTCATGATTCTTCCTGAGAACTTTTCACTGATTTCTCTTCCCTGGCCTAGTCTTTTAATATGGGTCTTTAAAAAGTGTTTTTTCCTAGTTTCTCTTCCCTCCTACTACCAATTTTCTCTAACAGTAATTTCTTCAATTCCCGTGGTCTTATCTGATTCCTTGATATTGATGACTCCCAAAGTTTACTTCCACCCTCAGTCTAAGCTTTAGACATGTATTTCCAACAGTCACCAACTTCTGTTGACACCTCAAATAACCTGGGCAAGGGGGACTCATTATCTTTACTCTTGGTCCTTCTTCTATGTTTTTTGCACTTGTTATTGCTGTGTTAATTGATTAGATGTGTCCAACTCTCTATGGCCCCATGGACTGTATGTAGCCCGTCAGGGTCCTCTCTCAATGGAGTTTTCTAGGCAAGAATACTGGAACAGCTGCCACTTCCTTCTCCAGGGTTTCCCAACCCAGAGATCGAACTAGCATCTCCTGGACTGCAGGCAGATTCTTTACGGCTGAGCCACCAGGGAAGAGAAAATGTCAATAACACTGGTAGGTTGCCAGCTATATTCTGAGCACTAAAACAAAGATCAATGGCACCCTACTCCAGTACTCTTGCCTGGAAAATCCCATGGGCGGAGGAGCCTGCTAGGCTGCAGTCCATGGGGTCGCTAAGAGTCGGACACGACTGAGCGACTTCACTTTTACTTCTCACTTCCATGCATTGGAGAAGGAAATGGCAACCCACTCCAGTGTTCTTGCCTGGAGAATCCCAGGGACGGGGGAGCCTGGTGGGCTACCGTCTATGGGGTCGCACAGAGTCCGACACGACTGAAGCGACTTAGCAGCAGCAGCAGCAAAACAAAGATCATTGACAAGTCTATATTCTTAAAGAACTGATGGTTCCTCTCTATAGCTTGGAGTATAAAGCAGGGTGATGAGAAAAAAATACATTTCAATGCCCCCTACTTAATAGTTAGAACCTACAACAATTGACTAAAATCCTTTTTGTTTTTACCATTTCAGTGTATGTAATTGTAGATTCAGTAATAACTTGTAGTAGTAACTAACACTGAGATTAATAACCGTGTTGGGAAATGGGTTCGTTCCTGGAAATCATCTGCATTTGCAGAATTTGCATTTGTTTGCGAGGAAATACTCCAGTGATGCATTTTATTAAATTATGAAATATAAAAATGATAATATGACTGCACATGTAACTGTAGTCTTTGGTTGTATCCTATAAAGTATATTCAAAATCTTTGGGGAATTTAGGGAAAGTCACTTTTTAGTGACTTATTCATGTAATTCCACATTTTAAAAACTATAGTCAGAGTTCCCTCATTTGTCCTATTATTATTAGTTAGCACATGATTTAGACTGCCTGAATGGTACTTCTCCCAATAGTGGTCATGCTTTTTAGTTTTCTCAATTAGTGTTTATATTTTTGTCTTTATTTTATCTTTTTGTCTTTTGTCTTGTGGTATTATCTGATGCTATATTAGATTATGTATGCTTGACTCCATTAAAGATATTTATTCAACCAAATGATAGAATATTCAGAATGCACTGTGCTAAATACTGTGGGTGAGTAAAGGATACATCAATCTTTAGTCCTACCCTTAGGAGTTTACATTTTGTAGGGAGACAAGAAGTATACATATCTATAATGTAAGGTAAATACTAGTAACTTCTTTAAGAAGGTTTCAGATACAATTTTGGCAAGTTTAGAGGAGAGACATTATATTTCTAGCTATGGAAAATCAAGGAAGGTATATATAAAATAGATATATAGTTTAAATAATCATAGTTATTTAAATGTAATTGGGAATTCCCAGCTACTGGACCCCAGCAATATCTAGAAGCCTTAGAGGAGGGTCCTGAGTTACTCTGTCGCCTCCCTTCAGTGAAGTCCAGAGTTTCTCTATGGGGATGTGACTGTGCATGCTCTTGGCTCTTTCCTTGCTAACCTTGTTCTGGCTCTGTCAGATGGGTTCCTAGCCCCTGCATAAAGGGATTTCTCCTCATGATAAATGTGGGTCATCTTGCTTTAACAGTGTCATTCTTGCCACTTTAGACATTTAAGTAGGCTTATGCACTTGGACATGGCAAGCCTGCACTAGATGTTTGCAGATTGAGCGCTGAAGGAATGGCTGATGAGTGAGAAAGAGTGAATGGCCATTAGACAGAAAACAAAATCAACCCAAGAAGATCAGTTGCATCCTGATTTCAGTATTGAATGTAAATTACCTAAGAGGACTCAGCCTTACTTTCTGAATGCCATTATAGGTGCTTGATAAATGTTTGTTGTACCTGGTGTTCCTCAAAAACCTCAATGTGAGCATTCATATTGTAGCATTTACATTGTCAGGGAAAACCAGTCTCCTTGTAAAAGGGATAATCCTGTTTCACTACTGGATAAATAGATCATTATTCAGTGTTTCCAACAGCTTTCCTAGAAATGACCCCTTTGGGGTTCAAAAATGGAACAAAAGTGATTAGATTTTATAAATGTTATGCCACTTCTTATTACATATAGTATTCAATAAAAAGAAAATCCCACAAGACTGTTCTGTTTGTCCCATGGGTCTAATACCATAAAATTTCATTCTTACAGCATCTACATTTTGCCATTTGTTTGTCAAAAATGGGGTGGAGGTAAAAGTATTCTTTTTGCCAGTTTATGTGATGCCATAAAGCAGCATTTTTCATTTTTCAACACTTATTAGCTCAGCTCCCCAGCTGTGCAGCACCACGCCCTGGTGTGAAATTGAGAGAGAGAACTCTGACAAGTTTATATTGGCCTAAATTTATAACTTTTCTTTTAGATGGGGGAAGGGTTGTGTGTGTGTGTGTTTAAAAGAACATTATAATTGTGTGATTTTGTTATCACAAAACTTCTATTATGTGGAGTAAATAGCTTATGAGAATGATTTTCAGGATATCATGTTTGGCTCCCCTAAACAAATATAAACAGCTACGTAAATAGAGAAAAAGTGAGGTAGGAAGTTAGTTAACTAGTTAATGAAGTGATTGACCCGTTTAATCTGTGTGTTTTTATATCCTGCAATATATATATATATAACCTAGTGCCTTGCATGACAAATATGCTAGAAATTGTGAGCCAGTAGAGTAAAATATAAGTTCAAACTGTACTTAAAGAGTTAGATTTTACTGTGATTATTCCTATAATCACTTCAAATCTGTATTTTTGTTTTGGGGGGAGAAATTTCAAAAGGAACAACTTTAAATTGATTTCACAGAAGGTTTGGTATGGTCAGCAGAAAATGGGTTAAAACAATTACTGTAGTATGATGTAGCACATTAAAATGAAATGATTGACGACAAGCTAAAAATTTTAAGATAAACAAACTTAATCCTTGGCTTTTTCTTTTTCCCTCTCTCACACACACCCTAACACGTGATGAACAAGGGAGAGATTCTTAAAGCATTTTTAAGATCCATCTTGAGTGAGACAGTACAAGTAAACTCAGATAAAGCTTTTTATATTTATGTTGTGTGAAAGGCTTAAAAATCAACACAAAATCAAGCTTTCAGTCTTCTGTGAAATAATACTTTACACTGAGAGGTAGAGTAGAAGAGCCTTTACAAATCCTATACAAGGCTTGAAAAATATGATCATATTCTCCCAGCTATGGTTGGTGGTGGCTGGAGTGGGGAGATCCATGCGTTAAGACTTGGATAATGCTCAAGCTGGCACTGATAGTGAATAAGAATGTTTATGTGCAGTCAGAGTAAATCAGAAGCAACTTTAATTGGCTTCATAGCTTAGTGTGCACATGTTTAATGCAAAATAACAATAGGAAATCTTTTAAAATAATTTAAAAAAACCCAGGGCCTTCTTCAATATAGTGAGTCCTTTTAATCCTAATCCTAATTTTATTCCAGGTGGAAAGCCAGCACACTGGACATTTCAGTTTCAGCAAGCACTTATAAAAGTGACATTAACTTTTATGCCAAGTGAAAAGATTATTCTTTTGAAATAAATGAGGCATCTTTAAGAGAACTCACTGAAACCCAAATTCCATCATTTAACATGGCTTCCTTGAGGTAAAAGGAAACTGCAACAGAAGGCAAAAAGGGTCTAGGATGTGACCAGTTACATTGAGAAACCCGTTTTAGAGCAGAGGGAACTGCATCTGGAAAGGGGAAGAAATGGTTTTACATATGTCACTTGGAACTTTGAACAACAGAAGAAAATAAGAACAATCTCTCAAGTAAAAAAACCACACAGCCAAAAGTTATACACTGGTCATCCCAACCAGCCTTTATACATAGACCATATTTTAACTTGGGAAGACACAAAAGACAAGCTAACTTTTAGAAACATCTCAGATCAGAGCTGATTCTTTTTCTAAATAGAGAAGTGACATGGTCATGTATGTAACAAGGTAGCTCTGGAACACAGAAATAACTTAAAGGACACTAATTGGGTAGATTGAAAAGAGGCTATAGGGAGAGACTCGTTAGGTCCTTCTTAATAGACTAGGGATAGACAAAGACTACCTGAATTTAGGTAGTGATTTTAAGGATGGGGATGAGGGCAGATTGGGAAAGCATAATGGGTTAGGACTGGAACTGGAGATGAAGTATAGGACATAATCTAAAAATGACTGCCTGCCGGTGTTCTGGTGAAGTTATTCCCAGGTGGTGCTAGTGATAAAGAATCCACCTGCCCATGCATGAGACGCAAGAAACACAGGTTCAATCTCTGGGTTGGGAAGATCCCCTGGAGAAGGAAATGGCAACCCACCCAAGTATTCTTGCCTGGGAAATCTCATGGACAGTGGAGCCTGGCAGGCTATAGTCCATTGGGTCACAAGAGTAAGACAAAACAGCAACTAAACCATTTACCACCTAACTTGGCTAAACTTTGGAAGAGAAGATTATATATTATATAATTATATATAATAAACATATATTATATATTAAATATATATTATTAATATAATAATGTGTGTGTGTGTGTGCATTTAAAAGACTCTGACTTCATTTTGAGAAGTGGTGCGTACTAGATAATTTTAAATTAATGAGACACATGGATATGTGAGTAATCCCTGATTTTGTATCACTTAGTATGAGATTCTTTTCCTCTACTTGAGTTCAAATGACAGCCATCACAATACAACTTCACTGGACTTGGCACAAAATAACCAAAAAGCTTAAGTGAGCTTAAGTGAATCAACAGCAAAACAGCCAGGCCTGACAAAAACCCTCTTAGGGATAAAATTAAGCACTTTTTTCAAATAATGTAGGAGGTAGTCAAGACAGCTGAGCACAGCAGCCTGGGCTGTAGCCATGTGGCATGTGGTGACATCTTTTGAGGACTGGATTTAGTCAACCACAGGTTAAGAAAGAAAATAATTATAAACAATGACAGCCTTAGGGAACAACAGCCATAGCCACAAATTAAAGTTCTCTCTCAAAGGACTTCATTTTAAGGTTCAGATCCCCAAATTATTGGCATGATTAGCATAACCCTTGAATATAAAGAGAAACCATTTTTCTAACTTGTGACATGGACCACTATAGAAAAGGGGGAAAAAATTACTTGTTTCTTTACAGTACTTGTGTGTCTTTTCTTTCTTTCTTCTTTAGATCATGTGAATCTTTGAAATGAAATCCCTAAAGAGGCTTCTTGAATTGATCCTATTGAAAATGCCTTGGGGATCAGTGGGACGCAGTTAAGAAATGGCTGCCATTAGGTACAAAGAGTCTGACTGATGTTTTACTACCACACTCCCTGGTTTTCTTCTTTTTCTTACTCAGAAATGAACAAGCCCCTGAATGATGTGATGAGGGAAACTTGGTGCTTTGCACAATGCACAGCTTATAAGAAAAACTGCATGTACCTTGTGTTTATGACCAGGGCCATGGGTCAAAATGAAAACTCATGACCTGTGTGAACTGAAATAATCAAGACATTTCATTTGCAGTATGTTTTTATGTTTTCTGGAAGTTTGTTTTAAGACAAGGAGTATATTTATTGATAGTTCAGTCTTTTCTCTGGTCTAACGAATGGCTTAAAGACAATGATGAGATTTGAGTCTGTGTGCGTGTGTTGAAGGAAACACAGAATTTACTTTCTCTAGCCCCATTCTACCAAGTTTTCCCTGAATAAGTGACAAATTGGTGGTAGCTATTACCCCAAGTGGTTTCCAGATGTTAACCATGTGACTGAGCAGAAATGTTCTCTGACTAGAGAGGTAAGTGATGGGAATTGTTAGTATATGTGATGATTTTCATAACCATGAAGCACACTTTTTTGTCTATCAACTCCACCTGCACGATATAAAAAAGCTACATAAATGGGATACTTTTTGTGGAGAAGAGGAAGATTTAAATCTATATAGCATTTGTGAATCTTTCTTTTTTAAAAACAGGAAATAAACTAACAATGAAAGTTGGTTATTCCTTATCTTTTAAACTTTTTTAGATTTAAAATTTATGTTTGTGCTCTATAGAAAGGGGTATACATTCTTACAGTCTACGTTATGACAAGCCTTTTTGATGTCTTACATAGTCTAGTTAAAATTTGCTGCTAAATTGTTTTCAGCTAACATTGAACACTGATGTGCTTTATATTTTTTTGTTAAGAAAAATAAATAATTCACACTTTTGCAAGTGGAAGGTATGTACTTTTTCTGGCTTTCATGAAATTATACTATTACTAAAAGCAAGTGCCAGCTAACTTTATGGGTGGCATTTCTCACAGAGAAGGAAGACATGAATCAATATTTTTATTAGAGTCAACCCACTTGTGTTCATAAACAAAATATTTTTAATGTTTTTCCATTTAGACTTCCATGCTAGTAAGAAGAATATACAGATTGTTAGAAGAAAGAAATAAACTACTCGGATAAACAGTTTTTCAAAGACCATCACTGTTGCAAATTGAAGCAAGAAGTTGTGATTTTTGCCAGTGAAAGTTCCAAAACCTAGTGTTCAGTGTTTTTAAAAATGGAAATTATTAAGTAGATTGCTTATTTCTCTCTTGTGATTTTCCTAATGACACAGCTGTAGTGAATGATATTTATGAACATCCTTTGTCTATTACACATTCTATAATAATTGTGTAAATGTAAACTAATGTGGAGAATGGGAGAAAACTTAAACAGTTCTATGTCCACATGTGTGGATGCATGTGCACATGCCCACAGATACACACAAATACACAACTGCAGCCTGCCTTCAAGTGAGAGAATCATTGCACAGGTTTTAGCACAGTGGCAACATTAAATGGAAGCTCTTTATTTTTTTACTTAAAAATTACAGCCGTTAAAGTCAGAAGTCTAGGCACAGCATGGCTCAGCTGGCTCTTTGCTCTATGATTCAGACATCAAGGTTTTCTCAAGGTTCTGAAGATAAACCTGCTTTGAAGCTCATTCAGGCTGTGAGGCAGAGTTCAGTTCCACGTGGTTGTAGCACTGAGTTTCCCAGTTTCTTGTCCACTATTTTCACATTCTGAGGCTGCCTGCATTCTCTGGCTTATAGTCCCCAGCCTCCAGCTCAAAAGCCAGCAATGGGGAGTCAAGCCATTCTCAAGCTTTGCATCATCCCTTCTGCATCATCCCTCCACCTGGTCTTTTGCCTTCCTTGTCTGCTTTCAAAGGCTCCTGTGATCACACAGCAACCAGGCTAGACAAGATCTTTATTTTTACTGGTATTTTAGGGCCATTGTGGGGGACTGGGAAGTGGGAGACAGGAAAGTAAATGGTCAAATGTGCAAATGCGGGGTTTGTGGTGGCCGTGCATACCAGAGGAACAGGTAGGTGGGGCATTTGGGCTCCATAAGGATCAGACAAAGGAAGAGAAGAGAGATTTGAGATTTGAAGAATGAATGAGCAAGTAAAGGAGGGGAGAGATATCCCTGGCTGAGAGATCAGAAGGTGAAAAGGGAAAGGGGCCCAGAGTGGGCACAGCACATTGGGAGAACTCTTGCTGTTCAACACGATGAAAAGAGTAGGACAGACTGGTTGTCTCCAGGAATAAACAGGGAAATAAATAGAGGGTGTTCCTGAAGAGCGTTTTGAAAATTGCTTTTGTAAAAGTACACTTTATATTAGATGTAAAAGCACCTTTGAAAGAAAGAATTGTGAGGAATCTTTTTACTATGGAGGCACTGGGAATAAAAAGATGGAAAAAACCCTATGTGTCTTCCAAAAGGTCAAAGAAATAGACACTCTTTGAAATACAAATTATACCATATTTAATTTGTCTGATATATATAGACTCAGAGATGTATATCATGCTTTCTTAAAATGAAGCATTCCCATAAAAATGACCTCATTTCCTTGTTCTTGCCATGCTCAGATATGCAAGTATCATCTTCCAGAAAAAGTTTTCTAAATAGGGTAACTTGATCTTAATAGTTTACAGGATAGTCCTTTGGATTGCAGAAAGAAGATATTAAAACTTGTTTATGTCTTATTTTTATCCCAAGCTTTCAGATTTCTACTTTTATTTATGTTGCATATACATATAATGAATACTAAATAATACATTATATAACATACATAAATGTAAGAGATATGCTAAAATCTTTTTAGTGATAGAGTACATATAATGAAAAAAATTCTGGAGATAATCTCTAAAGAAGTTAATCATGTTTCTCCTACCAATGAAGCTGGATGATATGGTAGCTAGCGCAAGGTAGACAGTGCTAAGGTTTAGCTGAGGATTTAAGCAGAGGCTTCTCATAAGCCCTGCTTGCTGGGAACAGGATTGATATTATCAACATTAATCTCATAATTAAACACAGAAGAGCATGAAGCACCTAAGGTCCATGCTTTTCTAGGGAGTTGTTTGGTGGATTCAGAAAACCCCCAATGTGCACTGGGTGTGTGTGTCTCCCTTTTACTTGAGGTGGCCCGTAACTTTAAGCTGAATCACAATCTCTTAAAAGAGACCATGACATCCCCTCTCCAATATGACCATCAATTTAACAGCCTTGTCACAGGACCACATCCTATCTTCACAGGCTGGTTGACCTGTGTGCTCCAATCATATACACCACATTTTAAGCAACCACCCTACCTGGATTATGGCTCATTCTTTTCCTTGTCCTTATGACCTAGTTCTTCTTTTCACTCAGGTTCACATCCTAGGTTTGCTTTATTCCCACTACAGAATTTCTTGACAAGGCATTTTGTGATTTTTCAAAAAGTTCTGCTTTCCAAGTGAAGCTGGAAACCGGTCTTAATATTGTGATCCTGGCTTTGGCCTTGTCTGCTTGTCCACATTTCTGGCTCTTCCTGGCTACTGCCAACATGACCAATGTCAGGTATATTTCTACTGAGTTGTACAGTTTTACCCTTCTTTGATACCTTTTCTTCAAAATATAACTCAATTAAAAGTATAATTCAATTCCAACAAGTAATATTTAAGATTCCATTCTAGGCATCTCAGGAAGATGAGTAAAATAGGTCTTGCAAGTAAAACAGGTCTTGCAGCTAAGGAAATTATGGTTTAGAAGGTAACAGGGCTGAGAGGAAAAGTATTTAAATATAAGTCTGTACCTCAAACCAAATGCACCTTTCACCACACAACACTGACAATTTGGTCTAAATTAGTTGAAATTGTGTGTGGGTTTGTAGATTTTCAACACTTTAATAAAAATGTATCTTTTCACATATATTCTTATATTCTCTTAAACTCTTTGAAGGCAAATGAAACAAAATGCATACAAATGAAAATATGTAATGAGTGCCAAATTAACTTTCTGAATAATCACTGCCTTAAACTCCTGTTTTGTCCCTTGCACCTATTTACCTAAACAATGGCAGTAGCACATAACATAAAATTTACCCTCTTAACCATTTTTAAGTGTACAGTTCAGAAGTGCTAAGTATAGTCACATTGCTGTGACATAAATCTCCAAAGCTTTCTCATCTTTTAAATGTGAAATTCTATACACATTCAGGGTTCCCAGGTGGCGCTACTGGTAAAGAACCTGCCTGCCAACGCAGGAGACATAAGAACTGCAAGTTCCATCCCTGAGTTGGGAAGATCCCCTGGAGAAGGAAATGGCACCCCACACCAGTAGTCTTGCCTAGAGAATTCCATGGTCAGAGAAGCCTGGCAGGCTACTGTCCATGGGGTCACAAAGAGTCAGACACGACTGAAGCGACTTAGCACAGCACAGCACATACACGTTAAACAGCAACACTTCTTTTCTCACTTGCCCTGGCCCCTGGTAACCATCATTCTAATCTGTTTCTATGAATTTGACCACTCTAGGTACTTCATATGTGAAATCATAGAGTATGTGTCCCTGTGTAACTGGCTTATTTCACTCATCGTAATGTCCTTAAGACTTCCCTGGTGGTTGAGATGGTAAAGCGTCTGCCTGCAATATGGGAGACCCAGGTTCAATCCCTGGGTTGGGTTCTCTCATGTTATAGCATGTAACAGGATTTCTTTCCTTTTTAAGACTGAATAATATTCCATTGTATTATATATTTTGTCTTCGGTCATCTCTTGATGGACATTTGGGCTGCTTCCATCTCTTGACCATTTTGAATAGTACTACTAAAACACTGGAGTACAACTATCTCTTCAAGACCCTGCTTTCAGTTATTTTTAATATATTTACTTGTATCCATTTTTAACCTACACAAAGAAAAATTTTCCCTCAAAGGCTCACATTTTGCCAGCGTTTTGTTAACAAATTCTCTGAAAGTATAATTAGACAAAGGAATGGTATTTGCCTTTAGAATATGAATTGAAGACGATTTTACAGTTTCTGTATTTCTAATAAAATATAGATATGACAATAGAAAATCCATTGTCATACTTTTACATAAATATTTTCCATTGATCAATGATAGAGATAGATGACTGGAAAGTAGTTCACTTCAGAATAAATTGTACTTTATAAATTACAGAGATGGATTGGTATGATCTGATTGTTTTTTTAAAAGATCCTTTACACCTTCTTTTTCCTGGTTTTTAGAAACCATCAGGAAGAAAGTAGAGACTAAAGGTACTAAAATCAGCCACACAAGAAGAAGGAAAATTATATTTGCTGATATTTCTGATACTACTAAACAAAAGTGTGTGCAGTATAATAAAGAGTTTTGAGCCGTAATATTAAAAGCATAATTAAATATATTTATAGAAGTGGCATGTGTCACAAATTTAAATTCCTTCATGATCGTAGAATCACAGAACTTGAGAGCTTACCAAGATTTCACAGTTGGAAAAATTGGTCCAAAGAGACTAAATGGCCTGTATAATGTTACATAGCTTGTTACTCCTGAAGTTGGAATATCACTTCAATACTCTGCTCACTGCATGCTATTATGATTACATCTATATTTCATCTGTTCTTAAATGAATATGGCAGGATATAAACGTTCAGGCTGTATTAATAGGGAAATTGCTCTTTTTACTTTCTTTTTTTTCAAAAAATATACATGTATGGCATGCATCATCTTCCCCCCAGCCCATGGGACAGTCTGAAGACTGAGCCTTCCCTACCCGCGAGGGAGTAGGATCTGGTTAGGCATTGCTAATGACTCTTTCTCTGAAACTGAAGAGCCATCAACATCTGTATGCAAGAGTAAAGAATGGATGGGACCGTCCACAGACGTTATGAAGATCAACAGAGGGATTCCCAAGAGGAGTACAAGGATTCAGAGGAAGTTGACTAGGAGGTGTCTCCAGAAAGTAGCTTAGAAATATGGAAACTCATCATGGAAAAAGTGCTCAAAAGGGAGACGATCCCTTTCCTAAAGAAGAGTCATATAGCAATGCAGAGAACACTGTTTCAGTGTCCAGTCACACAGACTGACACCCAGTCTATGTCTGAGGCAGAAACTTCCACTGTCCTCACCCAAGGCCTGGACACTGCTTTGATGTGAATCACTCTGACTGTCAATAACATAGCAGGAGTGATAAGTGCCCATACTCCAGGACTGTATTTAGTCCAAATTTGAGTAAGTCATGTATCATCCCCACCATGCTGTCTCAGCCTAGCAGACAATGCCCCTGCTGACCTCCTGGTCTGCAAAGACCCCATGTATGTATGCCATGTATATCTAGTAGAAATAGTGGGGTAAAGTAGGAGGACTCCTCACATGTGTATCCAGAAGCACTCAACTGGAAAAATTTAAGGTCCCTAGAATTGAGAAGATAACTATACTAAAGTTTATAATCTCATATCAGTCTGAACTAGGTTTCAAAACTTATCATCCTATAAATAGCCTAGATAGGGTTCCAGATCATGTCAGTGCCACACAGCTGGCCAAGTGGTGGAACCCTTACTAGAATCAAGGTCCTTGAACTGCCCTTCAGAGCTTATCTAAGTAATCCAACTAAGAGGATGTTTAGGATTCATGGCATGTCTCTCTTGGTCTCTCTGTCTCTTCTGTCTCTCTCTGGGTTTAGCTTCTAGTGGGCCACAGGATTGTGGAGAAAATATTACTTTTAGCTCATACGATACCTTCTGTGAAGGTTTCCCAGGTGGCTCAGTGGTAAGGAATTGCCTGCCAATGCAGGAGACTTGAATTCAATCCTTGAGTTGGGAATGTCCCCAAGAGAAGGAAATGGCAACCCATTTTGGGAAATTCCATGGACAGAGGAGCCTGGCTGGCTACCGTCCTTGGGGTTGCAAAGAATCAGCTATAACTTAGCAACTAAACCACCACCACCACAGTTGCAGTGCAGGATATCTTCATTATAAAGAGAAATCACAGCAAAAAGTGAGTTTTTTGTGAATTATTGGTCATTATTAGTTCTGTAACTAAATGTGGCTGAGCAGTTTTGTTGAAATTGATTGGCAGATAAATATGCTGATAAAAGCACAGTCTGCTGATCAAGAAGAGGGCAGAGGTAAACAAGACAGGGAGTGGCAAGGCACAACGCCTTTCTCTTAGGGTACAATTGTAATTCTTTTAGCTCTTCTTTAAAAATATCTAGAATTGCAGTCACTGTACTGCATTTTATAAAATTCACTGTCTGTAGTGGTTGCAGCAGTTTCAAAAAGATGTTCTTAAGCAGAAAGTGAAAGTGAATTCGCTCAGTATTGTATGGCCTTTAGCCTACCAGGCTCCTCTGTCCATTGGATTTTCCAGGCAATAGTCCTGGAGTGGATTGCCAATTCCTTCTCCAGGGGATCTTCCCAACCCAAGGATCGAACCCAGGTCTCCTGCATTGTAGACAGACGCTTTATTGTCTGAGCCGCCACGGAAGCCTTCTTAAGCAGAGTCTGGAGTAAGTTTTAGGGTGGAATTTGAGTTGTCTTAAGAAATAATTTCATCTGCTTGTCCTGGAGATTAATGAAGGCCTTGCTTGCAGTCCTCAGCAACCAGTAGGCAGGACTGGGACTAGAGGACCTTGGCCTTTGAACCCCAGGCTGAGGCACCTGGAGTGAGGACGAACAGCGGGGACCTCCAAGGAGAGCTGAACCCACACACAATCGGGGGATTCCTGGAAACAACGAGATTGGGAGCCATAGGCTAACAGGGCAGATGGAGGGAATCCTAGAGCTTTTCTGGTACATCTCCATTTCATAGAGAGGAATATTGAAGTTTAGATAGGAAAGTGACTTGCTGGAGGCCACAGGTGCTGAAAGAGTTCTTAGACCTTTGGATATCGTTCTTCTCTAGCGCGCTCTCTGGCTCTCCATAGCACTTTCTAAAGGCACCAAAGTTAAGACCTGGGAAGATATGCTGGTCCTCCTAACCTTCTTTACATGCCCGCCTCAGACACTGCTCTTCAGTAGATGATACTGAGGAGAGGTATGACTTGGAATTCCACCTCAGATGTTTAGGGATTTCTCCCATCTTCTCCTCTTTCTCCTCCCCTATCCCTTTCTTCTGGACTTCCTCCCACCTGAAAGGGGGGTAAATGAGACCTTAGGGGGCTGATGGTTTCTTAAGAGCCAAGATTTACGTGTCACAATTCTTCTTTGAGCTATAAAACAAAGTAACAGTTGATGGACAGGGGACTTTCTAGTCACTTCACAGCTAAGAGCCCAGATCCAGTAGAAGATCATGGCCTTCTCAGAGTTGGTGGAGGCCTTGCCCTCTGGTTTCAGGAAACATCTAATTGCCGTGTGTCAGAAAAGCAAGCTGTAGAGGGCTGCTCTTATTCAAAGGCAGTGAGTCTAGAGTACAAAATCGTGGTGTCTTGTCAGGAAGTATTACTGCGAATAGCTCCACTGCTTCCCACAGCGTTTTGCTGATATGCTAATGAATGTTCTAACAGTTCCGTTGCTGCTTTCCCACTCATTTCTTTCTCTCTTCTTGGAATAAATCATGATTTATTAAAGTGCCTCAAATAATTGTGATCATTGCTAAAAACAGATGCGTGGTCTCTCGCTCGGTCAGTCCTGGTTTCTTTGAGGGTTCCCACTATGTCGGTGGCCCCTAAACTCTACTTTTCATGCTCGGCTGCTTGCTGCACTTGAAACCACGTCTTCTTCCTCACAGCCTGACCTGAGTTCTTTTTATTCACTACAGATTTTATTAGAAGTAGGGTAGGGGGTGGTGAAATAATTTTAGAGGAGGTTACTGACTCAGCGAGCAGGGGAAAGTGCCTTCTCTCTGTGTGTCTCAGGCTGCCCACCTGCAGATTCTGGGGCTTCTGTAGTTGTTTATAGGCTCCATCCAGGGGAGACATTGATGAAAACCTAGAGAGTGATTTTGAGGTGGAAAAGGCTACAGATAGCAGGTCTGTTTTTAAAAGCCTGAGAAGAATACAGTGGCAAATATGCTGACACCCCCCCCCCCCCGCCAATGCTTTGAATAATTGAAATCATTGCTTAGAAAAGTCACCACATCCATATACCAACATACACACGTATGTGCCATTGCTTTGGTAACAGAATTGCATGAACAGGGAGCATAAACTCTTCTCCCAGAAGTATTAGTAGCACAGAGAGATCATCTGGGTCTTTGAAGATGGGTGGGGCGGTTTGCTCCTTCAACAAATGCACCCAGACTGTGTTTTCCATTGGCTCCTCTGCTCTGTTTTTACAGAGCACAGTTTTAGCTTTCTCTGTCACTGTCAGGATGCTGGTTCTTCATTTTAAACATAAGCCGCTCTTTCACCAAACCACCCTTCCAATTCATGCTTCTCATCTGCTGAGGGTGAGAAAGGACATAGTCAAGCTGGTGAAAATCGAGTGAAAGTCAGGGTAAACAGGTCCTGAGCCAAGACTGGAGTGGCTCCTCTGTGATGGAGCTCTTCTTCCATGGATCTTCCTGTCCAGCTGTCTTGAGAGAACTCTCTGACGGAGTATCAACATTTTATGTATTGAGTTTCCCTCAGGATTGTGGTTCCTCTCAGGGCCACAGAGGAAGTGGGGAAAGCATTATATATGACTAATTCCTTTGAGCCAGAAGTGCTCAGGAATGTCACCCTGGAGGGGACCTGGGTGTGATCTAGACCAGTGTGACTGAATGTGCATTAGGGAGCTAGGGAAAGCTATTAAAATGCCAGTGCCTGTTTCCTAGCTGAAAGAGTGAAGTGGGGTTGGGTCCCAGTATCTGTATTTGTCAACAGTTCTTCATGTGGTTCTCATTGCATCAGCAGTTGAGAAACAGAATCTCACACACTTTGCCCATATTCCAGATGAAGAATTCAAGGCACAGGGAGTATGACTGAGAGGCAGGACAGGCGTCTCTGCCACAGTCAGTCTCCTGCCCTACAAATGCTGTGATGATAGCCTTCCTTACATGTGGTCTTCACTTGTCTGAACAGCTCTTAATCCTTCAGCCTTTTCTCAAGTGACATGATTTTAAAGTTTGACCAACACACATATACCACTTTTATAAATTGTGGCATGCTTGGGCTTCCCTGGTGGCTCAGAAGATAAAGAATCTGCCTGCAATGTGGAAGACCCAGGTCCGGTCCCTGTGTCGGGAAGATCCTCTGGAGAAGGAAATGGCAACGCATTCCAGTATTCTTGTCCGGAGAATCCCATGGACCAATGAGCCTGGTAGATTATAGTCCATGGGATCACAAAGAGTCGTACATGACTAAGTGACTAACACACACTTCACGGTGGCAAAATGATAATTTTTCCCATCTCCCCCTCTTTCTTCTCCTCCCCTGTCCCTTTCTTCTGGACTTCCTCCCACCTGAAAAGGAGTAAGTGAGGCCTTAGGAATGCACTTGCTCAATACTGTTTGCAGCACTTCATCTGCTGGTGATGTATTAATTAGCCAGGGCACTGCACCTTAACGAACAAATTACAGGCAGAGCCTGGTGTGTGTTAATGCTTAACCAGAGATGCTCAGTGGTGGTCTCATTTGTGGCCTAAATGTAAAGAGAGAAATGCGGTTGACTTTACTTTTATAGATGATTTCTTACTTATATGTGTTGACATATTGGTTTCAAAGCCATATGTCAGCATATTTGCTATGAGTTGTCTCACATATGTTTAAACTTTTGGATAATAGCATTTACTCTATAAGTTGTAATTCCTGTGCCTCAGTTTTTGCGTGGTTGTGTTTATGTTTTCTCACATGCATGTATAACTGTATATGGTGTTAACTTTCGCCCTGTCACTGTATGTTTCAAATTTACCTTAAGATCTGGTGTGGTACTTCCCCATTCAAGCTGATAACAGATACAGACTTAGTATTTCCCAGCCTTCTCCAGGCAAAAATGCCACTCTATCTGGGGGCAGATTCCCAGTCACAAAACCAAGCCCTCTTCTTCTCTTGAACCCAGAACTCTGAGGCTGGTGCTAATAGAAGACAGGCAGGACAAAGAGTGTGTGACCCTCAGGTGCACTGGGAGGGGGGCTAAATTAGTTTGGCAGCCAGGTGTTTTTGTTTGCTTGTTTTATTTGAGAACATAGCGCATTTTACCCAGAAGTATACTTTTGCATGGTGTTTCCAAGCTCTCCTTCTCTTTGGCATTCTACCTCCCTTGATTCCATCTAAAATCAGGAGCCATCCTGCTTCTGAAATCTTCCTAACAATGAGGTCCCAGGGTTTTGTCTTCCTTTGAACCCACAGCACATAGTGACGGGATGGGTGTATCTGCTTCTGGGGCTGGTCTCTGGTGAACACATCTGAGACATTCACATCTCATCTGAGATTTGTCATCTGCACGTTCACACCCATGCTTTTCTGCTAAAAGCACATAGGGCTTATATATGGACCTAAAAGCTGTAGACCTTTTTTTCCAGGAAAAGTACATGTAGGCATAAAATGTTGTGTTCATTATCAAGAGATTCAAGGACCCTCCCAGGAGGCCCATTAAGTATCAGATAAGGACCGTTGGGGGGGCTTGGCTGATGCATTATCCTTAAGATAACAATGGTGAGGGTATATTGACTTTTAAGATATATTTGCTGAAATTAAAAAAAAAAAGAATGATGCTCAAAATGATAGCATCCAAGGATTTCATAGATCATTTAATACAAGCCATTCATATTACAGATGAGAAAATTGAGCCCCAGAGGAGACCAGTGTTTTTGGAGGTCATATTGAGGTTAATTATAGTAATGGATCTGAATTGGGGTCTCTGTCCTGCACTTTTTCTATCTGGTACAATAAAATGCCTTTCAGTAAAATGAAGGTTGACTCTTCTGGCTCTTTCTTGGATTCTGTTTTTTTTTTTAATATCATTTTGAGGCTAGGGATATTCATTGGAAGGACTGATGCTGAAACTGAAGCCCCAATACTTTGGCCACCTGATGTGAAGAGCCGACTTATTGAAAAAGACCCTAATGATGGGAAAGATTGAAGGCGGGAGGAGAAAGAAAAGGATGGGATGGTTGGATGGCATCACCAACTCAATGGACATGAGTTTAAGCAAACTCTTGGAGATAGTGAAGGACAGAGAAGCCTGGCATGCTGAGTTCATGGGGTTGCAAAGAGTCAGACACGATTTAGTGACCAAACAACAACAATAAGAGTAAAATGCCTTCAATGAAATGGAGATTGACTTTTCTGGCTCCTTCTTGGACATTTTTTTTTTTTAAATCACCTTGAGGTCTAGGAAGATAGCCATGCATCGTACTTACACTGTGAGATGAAAAGGGATAATAATAATAAATAGCTGAATGTAAAATCTTACTTTTCCTTTAGGAGAAAAGGCATCATTTTTCAGGCATTGAGGCTTTCAATAATGGTACTTGTGGGTTACAGGGAAACCTCCAGTTCTTCTCTGAAGAGCTACATATTTGTGGGGAATGGGCAGCATGAAACCCCACACCTGAGGCTGAATTTCACATCCCCCTCAGGGTGGAGGTCACCCGTTGTGTCCCAGCTCTTCTCTGTTGCATATCAGAGACCAAAAATAACTCTTGCTTATCTCCCATCCTACTGAGACCTGAATGAATAGTATCTGGAGGTAAGTGGAATTAGCCCAAGGTCGGCCTGCTGCTTAGCTGGAAGTCAGCTCACCTGCATTTTGCGCGCCCATCTTCACTGACAGGTAGCGCTAGGTCTTCGCTGGATTTCCCCCTCCAGTCAGTCAACCAAGCCAGTTGCAAATGTGTCTTAGTTTGGGCTGTAATAGGAAAACACTGTAGGCTGGGTGGCTTATAAACAGAAATTTATGTCTGGTAGGTCTGAAGGCTGGAAGACTGACGTCAGGATGCTAGCAAGATCAAGTTCTGGGAGGGCCCTCTCCCAGCTTGCAGACTGTGTCTTTGCCTATATTCTCTCACAATGGAAGGAAGCAAGAGAGCTCTCTGGGGTCCCTTTTATAACAGCACTAATCCCATTCATGAAGATCCACCCTCATGACCTAATCGCCTCCCAAAGGCCCTGCCTCCTAATGTCATCACATTGGAGGTTAGAGATTTCAATGTACGGATTTTGAGAGGGCACACACATTCAGTCCGTTGCAATGTGTTTGTTGTTCTTCAACTGTCTGTACGTTTGCCATCATGCTAGGTGCTGTGGACAAAGTCTGGGCTGCCTTGAAGTGTTTATGCGTACTTGAGGATTTTTATTAACATGATTATTATCATCATCTCATATTTGTGCAGTCACTTAAAATGGCAAAGTGTATTCCCCACAAAAGCTCAAATAACCAAATGTGAAATAAAGGGCTAAGATCCTTTGTGTGGGTGGCGCTAGCGGTAAAGAACCCACTTGTCAATGCAGGAGATAGAAGAGACACAGGTCTGATCCCTGGGTGGGGAAGATCCTTTGGAGAAAGGGATGGCAACTCACTCCAGTATTCTTGCCTGGAGAATCCAATGGACAGAGGAGCCCTGTGGGGGGCTACAGTCCATAGGGTTGCAAAGAGTCCTACATAACTGAAGCGACGTAACACCCACACAGCAAGTGTGAGGAAAAGAAGATGTGATAAGACCTTGGAACAGGTTGTTCCCTCTGCCCGGGATTCTCCCGCTCCCTCCACTAACCTCTACCCGTGTCCCAGTGCTGATGTCAGCCCAAGCATCTGCTTCTTAGGGAGACCTTTCCTGACTTCTGGCCCCAAGGCCACCCCAGATCACAGAAGTGCAGGCACCCATGGGACACGTTCCTTATTTCCTCATACTCATCTCATTTGTTCCTATGTATGCTTCTTGCAGTGAAGTCTCTCTACCTTCAGAACAGCTGGGTGTAGGGAAACCACAAAGGGAGCTGGAGAATCCCAGGAATAGTAATAGCCCCAGGAGAACTATGATCACCCTTGACTTGAAATGGGAAGGATCGGTTCCTGAATGTATGGGTGTGTTGAGGATGGGGAGCAAGCTGGAGAGCACAGGAAAGTTGTATTGGTGGAGTCGGAGCCGTGGCCTTTAGTTAACACAGTCTGGGGGACCCAGCAGGGAGGAGGCTGGGAGAGCAGTACTCCTGACCTCACTCACCTCCCTTCCTGTGATTTCCTGTTGGTGCCCTACCGTGGCTGAAGGCAGAGACTAAAAAAACTTGATTTGCAGCTCATAGAGGTCAGGGTTGCTGGTAGACAGTGGGGTTAGAGGAGATGGGGAGTGAACCTGGAGAGGTGCTTGAGAGGTGGCCAGTCCAGTGGGCGTTACCTTGATCTTCATTCCTTCCAGCTCATTTTCAGGTCAGTACTTCACAAACTGTGGATGGAAAGTCGTTCACAACTGACTAATTATTCCCTACCAGAGTTAATATTTATTCTCTTTCGGCCACTGGCACCTTTGGAACCAGGTGTGCTGGGCCCAGGGGACGCGTTCCCGCACCAGGGAGATTGTCAAGACTCAGGCTGATGTTCGTGCCTTCACTGGCCCTAGAGACGTGGATTTTTGTCTGATGCCAGGAGATCCCGAGGCTAATCATTCACCAGGTTGTGCCTGCTGCTATCTTAGCCTAACATAAAAAGGAGCTTGCTTCTGGAAGTCATTTACTTTTGATGTTTGGGGGAAATGATACTACTGCTGTTTCATTTACATTTTGTTTTGTTTGAGGGAGTTCTTTAAAAGTAGCAGTGGGAAAGCTGTGATTTCCACTGGGATCCTGTTTACAGTTCTTTAAAGATTTTCATGCTCATTCTATGATTTGACCTTCACCACAACCCTAGTGATGATAGGCATCCATCAAACAATCAAAACGTACATAAATAATTTCAAACATGATGAGGACTCTGAAGAGCAAGAGTGCTGTGAACATCTAGAAGGCAAAGAGAAGGTTCTGTGTGAAGGCGCTGAGAGGGAGTAGGTTGGCGTAGGCAGTGCTGAGAATCTGGAAGGAGGTCAGTGCAGTGGGATGTGCAAGCGGGTGGAGTGACCAGGGATGGTGTAAGGAGATGAGGCTGGAAAGGGAGAGGGAAGTTGCATCTACCCCTGTTGACAGGAGGAAGATTCTCAGGGTCTCTAGCTTACGAACAATGGGGTGCCATTAAAGGGCTGAGTAGGGATATGACAAAATTAGATTTGCTCGTAAAGGGATTTTTCTGGAATTTCTAAGAAGGAGGGATGGAAGGGAGCCAGAAATGAATTATGAAGTCATGGTGATGGTTTGGGTGAAGGGAATGGAGGACTAGGTAGAAAGGATCAGGTTTGAGAAATGTTTTGGAGGCAGAAGAACAGGATTTCTTGACAGGTATGTGACTGCGTTTGTCACAGGTGAACTGTTTGTCCAGGTGAACTATGACCCCGTTCTGTCACTGCACAGCCATGCTCTGTACAGAAGTCTTGACTTTGTCACCAATGAGAAGTGTGTGTGTGTGTGTGTGTGTGTGTGTGTGTAGGCACATGTGCCTGCATGTCTCAGCACTGGGACCATTCATGTTCAAATACTCCTGAAGGTTTAGATATTTTTTCTCTTAAACCAAATATTAGGCTCGTTTATTGATCTTCCCATCTAAAAAGAATGAGGTGTGCGAAAAAGAGTAATTTAACATATACTTTTTAATAGTTCTTTAGTCTTTTACTCAATTTGCACAGAATCCAAAAGGACTATTTACCACTGTGTGGTTGTTAAACGGTTGCCTTTCCAGGCAGACATGCCTATAAAGTCATTAATGTATTTATGAGGAACCATGTGGACAGGAAATAACCCATTTTATACCCTAAAGAGAATGTTTTTCTCTTAGCCCTTCCTTCAGTTCAGTCTGGGTTAACGTGATTAGACAGCTTGTAGGTGATCTCTGGCTAAAGTAAGCTGCTTATTCCACCTGGTCCTTGCCTCCTCAGTTCTCTGCTTCACCAGGAAGGAATGATTGGCATACACCATCCTCTGGGGACTCTCCTTTTCAAGTTCAGACCAGGGCAGGCACAGCCATCAATCTTCCCCTCAGTGTCACTAGGCCTGTATTTTTGTTGTTGTTTTCTGCAGCACAGACAATCCTTCTTACAAGGACCCAGACTTTTTCCTCTGTTAGTTTCCATGCTGGTTACCTTTCCTAGTCTTGTTTCATGGAAGAGGGACTTTTGGCTTCTAGCTTGTAAGTAAGGAGGTTGCTTCTTGGCAAAAACCTTTGTGCAGATGGCTTTTGTTCCAAGAATTAATTAAGGAGAATCTACTGATATTTGTCAAGGCACAAGATTGGGAACCTTAATTTTACAGAAGTGTCCATCTATACTCAACCAAAGAATGTGGGACATATTTGCCTATTTTATCTCTCCCTACTGAAATGCTCTCCTCCTTCCCCTCTGCTTATTAATAGTTCACTTTTTCTTCGCAGCCTTCCAAAGTTGCACTGCTTTTTCTCCTCTCGGAATTCCATCTAGAGTGCTTTCATCCACTGCCTGGGCCACTTGTGTGATTGTTGTCAGACATGAATCATAACTGAATCTTCTTGAGAGTGGAGGGAGTGTTTACGTGGGATTTTGTCCCATAGAATTTAACTATGACACCTTACCTAGAACAGTGACTCAGAATTACTTAATATTCAGGTCAAGCACGGTTGATTTTCTAAACTGTTCCCAGTCCTAGCACTTCTCCTGTGTGGTGCCAGGGTTTGTGTTTCTTGCGTAGGGTGTTGAGGTTGGTAACCTGCCAACCCTTTAACAGCCAAACCACTTTTTCAGCAGAAGTCCGTCGTGTTCACCTGACATCAGAGGAAACCTGTAGGTATTTCTATGGGTCAGCTGGGTCTGGGGACGCTTGAGTAGATACCAGAGAGCATTCTTCCAAAACACAAAGCCATCTGTGGAGTGAGGGCCAGAAGATCAGGGGAGCTCTCAGGAGAGAACACGCCCTAAAAGGTAAGGGCTGGTGTTTGCCTGCAGGGGTTGGGGTAAAAGACATCCTATGCAACCAGGAGTCATGACTTTGGGCTTCTGAAAGCGCTTTCCTGTTGCAGTCTTGTCAGTATGTTCAAAATGCTGCCCTCTTGTATATAAATGCAGCAGATTCTAGCTATCAAGGCCTGGGACCTTGGCATAGCTGTTTAAGAGTAGGTAGTAAAATATCTCCTCAGGACTGTACGGCAGCTGCCCAAGTGGAATGAATACTAGTGGCTGATGTTACATTGGAGCTAAATATAGCTGGTGCTCCTGTTCATAGGACTGCATCTGAGCCCGGGTTGGGGTGCTCCTCAGGGCACTGACTTCTTAGACTGGGTCTCGACAGATGCTGCTTCCAGACTCTGGCTTTCCCTCCTTCCCCTCCATTCTCTTCTTTCCAATTACTCTGTCTTTTCCACTTTCCTCTCTGACACTCCAATCCCACCCCCACCATCTCCATGTACTTTTCTTGATAATGAAGACAAGGAGTTAACGTTTTAGTTAACATTTAAAATTTTTCCTTATGTTTCCTTTTTTCGTTTTTTCCTCCTCGCCTCCTTACCTGATCTTTTTCTTGGTCTTTATCTTCTTTTATTTTTCTCTCTTTGTTGTTGTTCATTCGCTAAGTCCTGGCCCAGTCCAACTCTGTGACCCCATGGACTGCAGTATAGCAGGCCCCCCGTCCTTCATGATATCCTGGAGTTTACTCAAATTCTTGTCCATTGAATCAGTGATGCTCTTTAACCATTTCATTCTCTGCCACCCTCTTCTCTTTTTGCCTTCAATCTTCAGTTTTTCCCAGCATCAGGGTCTTTTCCCATGAGTCAGTTCTTCATATCAGGTCGCCAAAGTATTGGAACTTCAGCTTCAGCATCAATCCTTCCAATGGATATTTAGGTTTGATTTCCTTTACAGTTGACTGGTTTGATCTCCTTGCAGTCCAAGGGACTCTCAAGAGTCTTCTCCAGCACCACGATTTGAAAGCATCAATTCTTTGGCATCCAGCCTTCTTTATGATGGAGAAGGCGATGGCACCCCACTCCAGTACTCTTGCCTGGAAAATTCCATGGACGGAGGAGCCTGGTAGGCAGCGGTCCATGGGGTCGCTAGAGTTGGACACGTCTGAGTGAATTCATTTTCACTTTTCACTTTCATGCATTGGAGAAGGAAATGGCAACCCACTATAGTGTTCTTGCATAGAGAATCCCAGGGATGGGGGACCCTGGTGGGCTTCCGTCTCTGGGGTCGCACAGAGTTGGATGCAACTGAAGCAACTTAGCAGCAGCTTTATGATCCAGCTCTCACATTTGTACACGACTTGAAAACCACAGCTTTGACTATATGGAACTTAGTTGGCAAAGTGATGTCTCTGCTTTTTAATATGTTGTCTTGGTTTGTTATAGCTTTTCTTCCAAGGGGCAAGTGTTTTTTAATTTCATGGCTGTACTCACTGTCCGCTGTTATTTTGGAGCCCAAGAAAATAAAATCTGTCACTGCTTCCACTTTATCCCCTTCCACTTGCCACGAGGTGATCTTAGTTTTTTAAATGTTGAGGGTGGCTTAAAACTTTCATCCTCATTAAGTGGCTCTTTAGTTCCTCTTCACTTTCTGCCATTAGAGTGGTGTCATCTACATATCTGAGGTTGTTGATCTTTCTTCCAGCAGTCTTGATTCCAGCTTGTGATCCATCCAGCCTCACATTTTGCATGAGATACTCTGCATAGAAGTTAAATGAGCAGTGAAGAGGAGCTAAAAAGCCTCTTGTTGAAAGTGAAAGAGGAGAGTGAAAAAGTTGGCTTAAAAACATTCAGAAAACGAAGATCATGGCATCTGGCCCCATCACTTCATGGGAAATAGATGGGGGAACAATAGAAACAGTGTCAGACTTTATTTTTTTGGTCTCCAAAATCACTGCAGATGGTGACTGCAGCCATGAAATTAAAAGACGCTTACTCCTCGGAAGAAAAGTTATGACCAACCTTGATAGTATATTCAAAAGCAGAGAGATTACTTTGCCGACTAAGGTCCATCTAGTCAAGGCTATGGTTTTTCCTGTGGTCATGTATGGATGTGAGAGTTGGACTGTGAAGAAGGTTGAGCACAGAAGAATTGATGCTTTTGAACTGTGGTGTTGGAGAAGACTCTTGAGAGTCCCTTGGACTGCAAGGAGATCCAACCAGTCCATTCTGAAGGAGATCAACCCTGGGATTTCTTTGGAAGGAATGATGCTAAAGCTGAAGCTCCAGTACTTTGGCCACTTCATGCGAAGAGTTGACTCGTTGGAAAAGACCCTGATGCTGGGAGGGACTGGGGGCAGGAGGAGAAAGGGACGACCGAGGATGAGATGGCTGGATGGCATCACGGACTCAATGGACGTGAGTCTGAGTGAACTCCAGGAGGTGGTGATGGACAGGGAGGCCTGGCGTGCTGAGATTCATGGGGTCGCAAAGAGTCGGACATGACTGAGCGACTGAACTGAACTGAACAATGTGTACCTTTCCCAATTTTGAACCTGTTCATTGTTCCATGTCTAGTTCTAACTGTTGCTTCTTGTCCTGCATACGGTTTCTCAGGAGAAAGGTAAGGTGGTCTGATATTCCCATCTCTTTAAGAATTTCCTGCGGTTTGTTGTGATTGTTACAGTCAAAGGCTTTAGTATAGTAAATGAAGCAGTAGATTTTTTTTTTTTTAATTCTCTTGCTTTTTCTTTGATCCAGTGGATGTTGGCAATTTGATTTCTGGTTTCTGGTTTCTCTACCTTTTCTAAATCCAACATGTACATCTGGAAGTTCTCAGTTCACCTACTGTTGAAGCCTAGTTTGAAGGATTTTGAGCATAACCTTGTTAGCAGGTGAAATGAGTACAGTTTTATGGCAGACCTCAGCTGATTGCTGTCTCCACATTCTGTCCACAGAACTGAGGTTTGAGGGCAACTAACACAAGAAATTACCGCTCTCCAGGGATTTTAAGGTGCAGGAAGACTTTGAACTAAAAATCCCCCGAGACCTCAAGGAATGAAATAACGCACTAACAGGAGTATTTTCAGCATACTACAAGTTGACATTGGAAACTTGGGATGAGGAACCTGTTTGTGCTTGAGGGACTGACTTGTGTTGTTTTTCTAATGGCTGCTATGCACTATGGGGATGACTGTGGATCTAAGTGTGTGCATGCGTGTAGAGGTAGGGTGTGGGTGTGTGTGTGTGGGGTGCAAGCTTGCGTGTGTTCTTACTCTTCCTCTTCCCCGTCTCACAACCTACCAGTTCCTCAGTTCCATAGTCAAATCCACCCTCCTCCCCTTCAGAAAGTCATTTTGGACTTTTTGAGAGGTGCCACAACCCTGGACATACCCTTTTTAAAACTTTTGTTATATCCTGTTGTTCTTACCACTTGGTATGTATTTACAAGGTCTGTTGAACTCTTCTTAATTTCAGGCATTTCCTTTCTCACCTGAGCCAGACTAAAGGTATGAACTGTCTTCTGGGTTGCCCTATTGCCTCAGCAGGGCCCCGAGTTCAGCTCTGATACGGTAGGATTAGAACATCTAGGGTTTGGAAGTCCAAAAGAGACTGACTGTCTCAGCTAGTTCATTCAACAAGTGAGATAATGGAACACTTGTTCCACTTGTAAAGATCAATCAGCTAAGGCAGCCTGTCATGGAGGGGAAGCAATTCCTCCAGCCTCATTCCTCTACACTAAATTTTAAGTGTCTGAGCTGGATGTCAGAACAAAAGGCTGGAAGGTCCTCCATGCTCTGCCTGAGATTTCTGGGGAGTCTCGAAGTCATGCTTCAGACCTTCCATTCCTCTTTGCCCCATTACACACTTCTTGACATTTCCATTATTCTAAAGTATCGTATGTGTGCACATATCCACAAAGGCAGAAGGTGAAGTGAGGGAAATGCCACATTAGGGAATAAGAAGAAAAATTAAAATGTGAAAGGAAAACTGATCACCTGTGAGAAAAGCGAGATCCTCATTCATTGTTTTAAGTTATTTTCCCTTATGGAACCTTTCAAATATTGCTTTTGTTTTTTTGTTAAAGCCTGTGAATCTGTCTTCTGCCATTGGCATTCTCTAGCAAGAATGATCACAAAAGCTTGTCCCTTGCTAATGCATCATGTCTGAGTCTTCCGTGTAACACTGTCTCCTTCTGCTTTCTTTTGGGGAAAGGTTAGTTCTAAGTTCTGTCTCTCCCCATCTCTCTGCTATCACTGATAACACAGTGATTTCTGTGTATCTCTCTGCATGCACTCATGCTGAGTCATTTTGGTCCTGTCCAACTCTTTGTGACACTGTGGACTGTAGGCAGCCAGCCTCCTCTGTTCATGGGATTCTCAAGGCAAGAATACTAGAGTAAGAACCCTTGTCTCTTACATCTCCTGCTTTGGCAGGCAGTGTTTTTTTTTTTTTTTTTTTCCCCTACTACTAGTACCACCATCTATCTAAAGGTATTTATATCCCAGTGTGTTGGAAATTTCTCACCTATGTGACTACTAGTAACACTTAAACTCTAAACATGCTTAAAACAAGTTTATGTCATCCGACTGAGTTTTGGTTTTCCACCACACATTTGTGCTCATGACGGGAAGCTCCTCTTCTGGTTGTGGTGCCGAAATGCAGTACCTTATGGTAGGAAGACTCAGTTTCCTTCCTCTTTGCCACCTCAGCCATGTTTTCCCATCTTTTGATGTCTAACTCCTATTTGCACTTTACTCAGCTCAAACTGACAGCTTCCATCTGGGAATTCCATTACCACTCACAGTAAGCCCTGGGCAACCGGTGTGCAACTGGGCACACAACTGTTTCAAGTGTGTCAGTTTTCACTTTCTAACTATATTGTGAGCTCTGTAAGGCAAGGGCAGGAATCTTGTATTTTTTTCTGTGACAACAGTTTTGCATATGATCTTGGCAATATAATGCAAGCTGAGGCTGTTGAAGACTCAGGGCACAGGGGACTGTATATATTAAAAGCACATTTTATAGATTTTGCATGTAGTTCTTTCTTGATTGTATACTTACACTGTAGAATAAATTTTATGTCCACCAGTTCTATTTTTCCATCTTAAGAGTTTATTTTTTGTTGTTTTCTGTTACGATGTTAGTAGCTACTCCACCAAGAAGCATTTAAATTTGTTCTACCCAATTTAGAACCATGGAATCTTTTCTATCTTATCTTAAATTATCCATGCACCATCATAGAGACATTTCCATTCATATTTGGTGACTTTATTTTGTTTCATTTTGTTTTTGTTTTCAAATGTTTCAAGCCAAGAGTACTTGGCAGTTTTGCTTTAACTTTGAAAGCCAAAGAAACCCCTAAATGATAGTAACATAGGATCTCCTGGGACAGTCAACATTTTATCATTGTGAATTTATTTGCTGAAGGCCCTTTATGCCTCTTTGCTTAATTTTTCAATTATTCCTGATACTGGGGAACTAGTAGAATCATTTAGTTGTAAAGGATTTATACTGCTAATTCAGACTGTCCTGCATAGTACTTCTGCTGGAACCCAATACTCTCTGGGACCTCAAGGGTCCTTGTACCAGAAGGCATGAGGTCAGGCCAGCCCCTCAGAAGGTGACACTAAATAACTATTATTGTTATTATTATTTCTTCTCATTGAGTTATCTTCACAATATTAAGTTGTTTTCCATATTTTTTATGTGTATGGATGTAACCAATTTTGGCAGCAACAATGTTATTTTTGACTCTTCTCTGAATTATCTTGACCTTCTGATTACAAAAAGAAGAAATGAGTCCTTTGGGATGTACGTGGAAGAAGTCCAAGAGTAAGACATAGAATACATATCTTTTTGGCCTCTGTCTCTCTGTCTCTGCTTAAACTCAGACCCTCTTCAGACCCCCCTTTTTTGGCACTCATCAGAGATACAGGAGATACACTTGGAGGCTGAAGGAAATAAGTTTACTCAGGAGTTTGAGGCAAGGCCCAAGGGGATTAGACATTTGGGTTGAATCCTGAAGGACAAATAGGATTTGGCTAATTAAAAAGGGTATTCCAGTTAGGGTATGATGCTGTAGATAACGGCCACCTGGAGGGAAGTGACAAGCTAAACAATGGTAGTTGGGTCTTGATGTTGAAGAGTGAAAAGAGCAAGCCAAGAAATTTGGTCTTCATCCTCAGAACAAATAGAAGCCATGAGAGCTTAGAAATAAGGCAGTGGGATCTTCATATGTGCCCCTTACCAAGCTGTTTCCAGTGACAGAGTGGAGGCTGCTGCTGCTGCTGCAGCTAAGTCGCTTCAGTCGTGTCCGACTCTGTGTGACCCCATAGACCGCAGCCCACCAGGCTCCCCGTCCCTGGGATTCTTCAGGCAAGAACACTGGAGGGGGTTGCCATTTCCTTCTCCAATACATGAAGGTGAAAAGAGAAAGTGAAGTCGCTCAGTCATGTCTGACTCTTAGCGACCCCATGGACTGCAGCCCACCAGCCTCCTCTGTCCATGGGATTTTCCAGGCAAGAGTACTGGAGTGGGATGCCATTGCCTTCTCCAAGACTAGAAGGTATTAAAAACCTACCAATCCTCTGGAGGCTCTTGAGGTTCCACCCACTGCTCCCTGTCTATACTTGCAGTCTAGAGATACTAATGTCGTCTCTACGAACCACTCCTCATTCTTCCCATATATCCATTCATACCATTGTAAATTAATTCTCCTTAACTATCTTGATTTTAGTGTGGTCAGCTGTTTCAAGACCTTGGCTGATACACCCTCCTTCACACTTCCTTATAATTATTTGTTTCTATGCTTGTCTCCCTACTAGCCTGTGAGCATTCAAAATGCAGAGTGTGTCCATTTTCCATTCATTTCCCTTTCTTTTTTATTGAAATATAGCTGTCATACAATACTATGTTAGTTTCAGGGATGCAGCCTAGTGATTCAACATTTAAATAAATTACAAATGATCTCCACATTGCCTAGTAACCATCTATCTCCATATGAAGTTATTACAGTTTTATTGACCATATCCTGTATGCTGTACATTACATCATCCTGTGACTTATTTTAGAACTGGAAGTTTGTACCTCTTAGTTTCATTCATGTATCTCACCCACCTCCACTCTGCTTCCCTCTGTATCTATGAGTCTGTTTTGTTCTATTTTGTTTGATTGTGTTTTAGGTTTCACATATGAATGAGATCATATGGGATTTGTGGTATTTGTCTCTCTCTGTCTGACTTATTTTACTTAGGATAATGCACTCTCGATCCATCCATGCTATTGCCAATGGCAAGATTTCATTCCTTTTTAATGGCTGAGTAGTATTTCATTGTTTGCATATATATTACATCTTCTCTATCTGTTCATCTATTGATGGGCACTGGGATTGCTTCCATATCTTGGCAATTGAGAATAATGCCGCAGTGAACAAGGAGGCATATTTGCTGTTGTTCAGTTGCTAAGCCATGTCCAACTCTTTGTGACCCTATGAACTGTAGCACTCCAGGCTTATCTGTCCTTCACTATCTCCCAGAGTTTGTTCAAACTCATGTCCATTGAGTCAATGGTACTGTCTAACCATCTCATCCTCTGTCACTCTCTTCTCCTTTTGCCTTCAGTCTCTCTCGGCATCAGGGTCTTTTCCAGTGAGTTGGCTCTTCACTCAATCAGGTAGCCGAAGTAATGGAGCTTCAGCTTCACAGTAGTCCTTCCAGTGAATGGTTGATTTCCTTTAAGATTGACTAGTTTGAACTTGCTCCTAGGGACTCTCAAGAGTCTTCTCCAGCACCACAATTCAAAAGAATCGATTCCTTGGTGCTTAGCCTTCTTTATGGTCCAACTCTCACATTTGTACATGACTACTGGTAAAATCAGTAAAAGGTCCATATAGTTTGGACTATATGGTCCTTTGTTGGCAAAGTGACGTCTCTGGTTTTTGATATGATGTCTAGGTTTGTCATAGCTTTAATTCCATGGCTGCAGTCACTGTCCACAGTGATTTTGGAGCCCAAGAAAATGACATCTGTCACTGCTCTCACTTTATCCCCTTCTATTTGTCATGAAGTGATGGGACTGGATGCCATGATCTTTGTTTTTTGAATATTGATTTTTAAGCCAGTTTTTTCACTCTTCTCCTCACTCTTATCAAGAGGCTGTTTAGTTCCTCTTCATTTTCTGCCCTTAGAGTGGTATCATCTGCATATCTGGGGTAAACACCCAGAAGTGAAATTGCTAGTTTGTGTGATATTCTAGTCTTTGTTTTTTTTGAGGATTCTCCATTCTTTTTTTCTATGATGGCTGCACCTATATACATTCCCATCAACAGCATGAAGGTTCCCTTTTCTCCACATCCTCACCAACGCTTGTTATTTATTATTCTTATGTCACCCATTTTCAAATCTTTACTACTTCAACTGAAATTTGCCATTTGCCAATTAAGTTTTATTTGAGGCAATGATTTCAAGTCAAGAAAGGTCAGCGTTAACCAGGGTCACTCAGGAGGACTTCAAAGGGGAGACTGACAAGCATCTGCTGGTTGGGATCTATGAAGAGAAACAGCATCATTCTAGGAAGAATGGAAGAGCGTGGCTTAATAGGAAAGCAGGAGACACTTGCAGGGGCCACAGAGCTCATCTCTCGTGGGACACAAGATGGGTCATGCGGAGAATCAGCGGGAAGTACATTTCCGAAAACCTACTTCCGGTCTAGAATTGTTTCACTTCCTAATTACATTTGACTCTAGCTAATCTTAGCATGATTTTGCTGACCCTTGAGAATTCATTGTAGTAAGGTAAGGAAAGAAATTTCAGAAACTAACCTAAGAAGAAACATTTTCAAAACAAACAAAAAATTGCCATCAACCAACTTTTTTGAGTAATCATGGGTTATTACAAATCTTTTGTTTCCCCATTGTGATCACCAGCAGGATGTGCAGTTTCTGCTAAGTAGGATTAGGTGACCTGCAGTGGGATGTAACAGCTAATGGTGCTGATTGCTTCTCTGTTTTAACTTTTGGAAGCAGAATCCTAAAAGACAATTTCTTGGCATGAATATTTCCACTTTCCCCGGTGAAAATATTGTGCTTTTCTATTGAGATACTAGAAGGTTCAGATAGGGGCAATAAGGAAGATGTAGCAGGTGTGTGAGGAACTAGATTTTTGAAGGAGTAGGTAAGAAACAGTTGGATAAATCTGGGTCATATGACTTTCAAAACTGCAATTAGATAATCCTAAAACCAAATTTCTCTTCATTCTCATATAAGGGCAACTCTGTGAAAACTTGAAAATTCAAAAAATTAATTCTGTAAGAATGTATAATCTCTGATCTCTTAGTCTGGACTTACACGTCCCAGGGAAGTATAGTGTGTGTGTGATTCCTGATCTCAGACTTTAAAAAGAAAACTAATATGCCATCCAGAAAGACTCTTTGAAACTGTCTTAGGAAATGGATGTAAGGGGATCTGGCTCATACAGATTAGGTCTAGGGGTTACTCATGGCCTTTAGCATCTTGCTGGATCTATGGACCACTCTCTGTCAAACAACTTTTCTTGATGAAGTCTTATATACAGATAACATTGTTGCTTTAAACAAAAGCTTTGTCTCTCCTTACCCACATGTCTAAAAGTGGGGGTGGGTGTTGAGGGGAGAAAATTCCAGCCCAAGTGTTAGGAGGTGTGATTCATGGAAGATCTATCTGTCTAAAGTGGACAGGAGAGTGAGTCTCTGGAGCCTGGGGGTGGTCAGTGAATTATAAGTGGGTTATAAAATAGAAACACAGAATAATCCTTTTCAGGAAAGAATCTTAATGCAGAAAGTGGGAACCTCTATACCTTCTTAGAAGAGCCATTGCTGGAACTGACCCACTCCTCTGGGCTCCCATCTGCCCTGCAAAAGGGAAATTGTCTTTAGAGCCTCCCTGCATGGGTTATTTTCTTCCCCATTGGACAGGTCCCATGGCTTTAATGGATGTTATCTCACTACATTCGTTGAAAAGAAAAGCAGCAGGAGAGTTCTTATCCGTGGTGCCCTTTCTTCATTTTACAAAATATCCCCACCTTCCCTCTCCTCCCAACACATATTCAATCTGCTTTATTTTCCTGTGTGAGGCCTCTGAAATAGGCAGCAAAGGATAAGGGGAAAAAATCAATATTTGAGAGTCAATAGAACTGAGTCTGAGTCCCTTCTACCTGGTGAGCATTCACCTCTGTGAGCCTTCATGTAAAGTGAAGATCATGACCTAGACAATGTCAGAGGCACCTTCTAAGTTCGAAAATTACGCAGTTTTCCGGGAAGGAAATGGAAAGTGTATTCCAACCTCTTTATAAAGATGGAAAGAGGATAACTTTATAATATTGGGTTGAAAGAAATGTGCCCGTCTTCATGGTTTCCTGGCGTCCATTCACAATTAGATTTAAGCACATTTCAAGTAGAAAAACCTCTAAAGAAACTGAGTCACATGTGAGATATTAATTCCCAAAGCTTTCCTGACAATCGCTTTCACGGCTGAGTGAATGACATTTGATTTCTGGATTGGAAACCTTAATTGTAATATCTTTTGCTTCCTAACATATCATGCCCACTTGGGTTTGTGAAACAGTTTTATAGAACTTTCAAGCTTTAGAACTTGATGTAATTTTGCAGGTAGATCACTGTGTTGAGGGAATGAGTAAAAGAGAAGTTGAAATGGAAGCCCACAGGTCCTGATTTTCTTGCTCAGAAATATAAAGAATAATTTTTAAAGCCTGAAGAGATGCTGAATAGCAGCCTAAATCTAGGGGAGGCTTCATGTAGTCAGTGCCTTGGAATGTCATGCAGAATTGTATTGAGCTGTGACCATGTGCATTTTCTAGGAAGAGCTATGTAAATTTCAAAAGATTCTGAGAGGGATCCAGGACCCAGCAAAGGCCCACCTTCCTCATTTTGTATTAGAGAGCTGCATTAGAAAGCTGAAACCCCAAGAGGGAAAGTGCCAGAGAGCTTAGAGCCAGGACTTGAACTCAGATTTTTTGAAAAATTCTATTGCTTGCTCCTTTTGAGTATTTTGTAGATGATTTTAGACTAGATCTTAAATTTCCAATTCTTTGAAAATACAGTTCTTTATGTTTCTTTATATTTCTTTTGTCTCTTTACATTTAGTTGTAAAGAGACAAAACCGTTCTAGCGAGAGATTTTCCAGGCTGCAACCCTGCCTCATGCACCTATCAGCTCCATCCCTTTTTGAACATTCCACCAGGCTGAGATGTTTCAATAAATACGCACATGCTTGCATACATCTGGGTTCACACATACACGTGCCCGTATGCATATACACTATATAATTCGCAGATGTCCTTGTGGACTACCTCACACGCTCTGTAAAAGGAAGGAGACACCGATAAAAATGGTGAAATATTTGTTCTGGCTGAAAAAAAATGGTTATGGGTTTCCTGTAGGGCTGACCGTTATCTTCCATCTTTCTTAGTACAGTCATGTGGACTGACTGAACTCTGCCCGCCTGAGTTTGGAGGACTTCTTACCAGGTAGAACTTGCAGTTTTTGAAATACAGTGTTTACCGTGACTGTTGAAGATACCCACAGATCTGAGGAAGTATGAGGGCAGAAGGTCATTTTATTTAAAGGTGCCATTAAACCTTTGTATTGACAAATGAATGTCTGCCTTTGTTTTTCTTTCCTCTCCCATTGGGAAGATTAAAACTATACCTCAGCACATGCCACCATGTGGAGGTACCAACGTACTGTGACTAGTGTCTACAAGAGGCCTCCAACCACTGTCTGTCAGTGGGGTTCCCAGCAAGGATGGGGATTCTGGCATAGTCATTGAGCCTGTTGTCCTTTTCATGTTCCTACAGACAGCTGTTTTGAGCAGGAAAACCCACTGTTTCACTGGAGAATAACCATGTGATCTTGTTCCCTATAGAAATGAGCTCCAGGAGGCCCAGGTATATTGCACTGGTGGCCTGAGCCGCTGCCCCCTCACCAGTCTCAGGGCTCATGGAGTTTAGAACTATGCGAGGCACAGAGAGTGCAGTGCAGTGTTGCCCCGTGGCTCACGGGAGGAAACCTCTGCATAAGCCTCTATAGACATCCCTCTTTGCCTCTGTCCTTCAGCTTCGCTTTTCCCATGGCATACACAATACACATTTACAGAGGTTACGCCGTATGCCACATTTGATAGTGGTCTCATTTCTAAAAATACTTGAATAAATTCATTTTTTTCAAATTCTAAATTTTTATTGATATACAAAGGCTCTTTGAATATCTGTGATTTGATTAGAATCTTATTTGATTTTTAGTGCTCCCTAATTTCTATAGAAAATAGCTGAGCAAGAGGAAATGGTCTCTCAAGCTATTGTGGGCGAATTATTTTCTTAAAGTGTTCATTTTATTCTCCCCATCATTTTATCTGAGATATTTTTGTACATCAGCTTGGCGTAGTGTGCCATCCACTTGAATGGTATCCTGGCAGAGCACCTTTTCTTGGACTGTGGGCGGTTGCTTCTTTTGTGTCAACACTGATGGCTGTTCTCCAGCTGTACATTGAATCACCTCCTACTAACACCCTGAAAATCAAGTTTCTAGTTGTGAGCTGGGATGATTCCAACATGTGAGCTGGAAAATGACAAGTCATGGGCAACATTTCTAAGCATTTCTGATGGGATGAGAGCCTTGGAGAGCAGGGAATGCCATACTCCAGCAGGTCTAGGTTTTCTCTAATTTCAGGATTATTTTCTTTAATGTGAAAGCTCCACAGGTTAGGGGTGGTGCCAAGATTGTTGCTTCCATGGCATTAACAATAAGTGACTCTAAGGGGTTTCTCTGGGCTCATACCAATGACATGTTGATTTTGAATGCCAGTTATCCATAGAGCAGAGAGGAAACAGGCTATAAAAGGGGATGTGTATGCATGTGTGTATGCTAAGTCACTTCAGTCGTGTCTGACTCTTTGCAACCCCATGGACTGTAGCCCCCCAGGCTCCTCTGTTCATGGGATTCTCAAGGCAAAGATACTGGAGAGGGTTGCTATGCCCTCCTTCAGGGGATCATCCCGACCCAGGGATAGAACCTGCGTCTCCTGCATTGCAGGCATATTCTTTACTGGGTCACTGGGGAGCAAGGCACTAACTTGTTTCTCAGAATCCTTTTCCACTGATTTTTCTACAGTCAAACAAAACTCAAGTTCAGCAGTCCATTCTATGAGTCTGTCCTTTCATGAAGAATGACTTTGAGGCATTACCACTGGAAGATACACATGAAGGTGGATCCTCTCCTAGAATGTCAGAGTACAGAATAAACTTCTGGCTTCTGCTTGGGAAGAAAAAAGGCTCTTTTCCCAACCTTTTTCCTAGAGAAAACTCTCTTCACTATCAAGAGACAAGTGCTGGACAGAGATGGGAAGTAAGGAGCCAAGAGTCTTGTGGCTCAGCCATAGGCCTCCCAGGCTCTTGGATTTCCTGCAAAATGTGACAGTGGCAGAGTTGAATGCGTGCTAGACTGAGAGTAGGAGGCCTTCTGTGAGATCTTGGACTTCAGTGTTCCCATCTGTAAATGAGAAATTGGAATCAGCTCTCCATCAGACTCTAAATTTCTATGACTTTGCCAATCATTAAAAAGGGAAACTTACACAACTTTGCCTTCTGAGGAAAGAGAGTATGTGGGAACTGATCCAGTTTGAAGTCAGTAATTAATTTATTCCACATACACATAGTCATTCTGTAGAGTGTGCCAGACACTGTGCAAGGCTCTGCAGATACAAGTCTTGAGTCATAAACTCAGAGTCCTCTGAGAGCTGATACCCTAATAGACCACATCTGTTTCTGGACTGAGACCACAGATCTGCTGGGGTGTTAGAACAGTGCCGGTGGCCCTGTCTGCCAGGCCAGATTTATAAGTCCTTTGGTCTAATTCCTGTTTTGAGTTCACAAATACCATTGATCAAGTACTAAATTTAGCAAGTCCTATAGGCTGAAAATATAGTGATGAGTAAGGGCAAGGGCTCTTGCCCTCTAGGAACTCCCAGCCTAATGGGAGATGGAGGCAAAATGTGACCTGATGTGGTCTATAGTTGACGCAAGGGCCAAAGTAATGGAGAAGGGGCTCCGAATCCAGTGGGAGTACAGGGAAAGACTGGTGAGTTAGAAAACAGAGCAGGTGATCAGAGAATCTCACTTGAAAAGCCGAGTGTAGAATCTTCCAGAAGCTACTTCTTGCTTGTTTGATTTGGGCAAAGTTCTACAAAAATATACCCACACCTGCTTTGTGGAAAACCTGCCCTAATTCGAGGTAGTTGTGGTGGAAATGGAGGTTGCAGTGTGAGGGGAGGAGCCCTGGCCCTGTGAAATCAGATGGCAAATTTCACAGAGGGCCTGACTGAGTGCCTCAGATGGTATGCCAGGTATGACCTGTTTACTGCCCTTAGCAGTTTTGCCCTTTGGGGAGACAAGTTCTTTTTAGTAAACATTCAAATGATGTTCAAAAATTAAAAAATGATATGGCTTTGACAATAAATTCCCTGGATGGTCAGGAAAATAAAACATTTGCCTATAGACTGGAGTGAAAAGGAAATCACTTCAGAGCCACTCAGACTTGTGTTTTCAGCTCCAGTTCACAGTCTTTGGCTGAGAACAGAAAGCCTTGACTTCAGTTCACTATATGCAGAGTGAGGAGGGGCAACCTTGTCTCTTAGAGCTTCTGTGAATTGGGGTTCTTGCAATGTGGAGATGGAGGGGATTATAGGAACAGCTTTTATATTCAGATTAGATGGGTAGATTGTGAGTCATTTCTTCATCCCCAGAATACAGGGAAAATTTTCCTGAAAATGGTGCCAAACCGAAGAGAGTATGCCCTTCTCTGAAACTAGTCTTTCCCCAGTCGTGAATTCCCCCAGGCTTTGTGTGCCCTCGATTTCTTCTCCTTCATTCGTTAATCCCACTCTGCTCTCTCTCTTTAGCGTAGACCTTGGGTTCAACACTCCTTCTGTGTCTAGGTTCTGGAAGAAGTTGCACTGAGACATGAGCTGTAAGGCTTCTGTTTTTGATTCAGCCATAAATCTTGCATTTGTTCTTCTGGGTTGAAATAGAAAGGAAGAGGCAGAGTGATGGAGGAAGAGGATAGATTTATTTTCTCTGCAGATTTAAGAAGTGGAGGTTGCTCTGTGAGGTTGGAAAGAGCTCTGGCCCAAAGGAAGCAGAAGTAAACTGAATAGGCCAAGAGCCCAGTCAAATGCCTCTGGTTCTATAAAATGGAATTTGTTACAATAAACAGAGTGAAGGTTATCTATGGCTTCTCAAACATCAGATTGGCAAAGCAGAAATATTATCTGTTGGTTTAAATTTGCCAAATTTTATGTGACGTAGGAAGTAGACACTTCTAACAGTAAGCAGAGGCTAAAGAAAATTTCCTTCCTAATGACTGCATGTTTGATTAGGGGGGCCACATGGTAAGTCTTTTAAAGTCAGAGCTGTAAATGAGGAGAAGTACTGAAGGCTTCAGGGATGGATGCAAGCTTGAACTCTGAACTGCGGCCTCCTATGTTAGGCAGTATACAACTCATGCAGCTATACATGGTATTCTAGGAGGTCAGAATCTGAATAGGTTTTTTAAAAACTGAATTGTATTTGGTAATCAGATTTGGAGAGGAAGCTTTCCTGGTAGGTGAACAGGCAGGAGCAGAGGTGTGTGGAGGGGTCTGGGAACTTGAAGTGTGTGGAATTCAGGGTCTTTGAATTCTCTTTAGCTACACTGTGTCTGTTGAAATCTCATAAATTGGGCCATGTTACTGCCTCTAGTATCATAAATATACTGCTGGGCAGGGAGAACTTGGTGGGAAGTTGTGGAACTGTTGGGCCTGACACATACAGTGCCAGGAGCTCAGTATAGACTTGGATTCTTATTCTCTCTTCAGTTCAGAAATCAAGCTACTCACCGATATTTACTAAGCTCTTACTATATGCCCGATGCATGTTGGGCAACAAAGGATAATAAAAGAAAATATGGTTCCCACCCGTAAGAATTCATCTTGGGAATTCCCTGGCAGTCCAGTGGTTAGGACTCTGTACTTTCACTGCTATGGGGCCTGGGTTCAATCTCTTAAGTTCAAACTAAGATCCCTGGTTGGGCAACAAGCTGTGTGACCTCCCCGCTCTGCGCTCCTCCCCCCTTCCCCCAAAGAAAAGATTCTATCTTGGTGAGGAGACAGAATTAGACTATATACAATCTAATGTTAAACTGTATGGTAAAATTCATCAGGACCTCAGAACTTAGCGATGGGAGCTATTAGCAAGGCTTTTGAATTGAACTTTATGAGTTGGGTTTGAGATGAAGTGCCATAAGGAGGATTCTGCATCTACTTCCTAGGGGGCAAGGAAGGAAAAAATGGGCAAAAGTTATTTAGGATGTCCAAGAAGATTCATTTTACCAGTCCCTTCTGTTGGTGCTATTTAACTTGGTCATTTTCTTGGAACTGGGGTTCCAGGTATCTGAAGCCTTTTGACACTACTTCTTTTTTCTTCCAGTTGTATCAAGATATAATTGACATATAACATTCAGTTTAAGGTGTACAATGTATATATTCATTGTATATAATTCAATACATGTATATATTGTGAAGTGTTTAACACTATGGTTAGTTAACACATCTTTCACCTCCCATAATTATCATATTTTGGTTGTTGTTATGGTTGACACTACTTTGGGTACTTGGAGAAGGCAATGGCACCCCACTCCAGTACTCTTGCCTGGAAAATCCCATGGACGGAAGAGCCTGGGAGGCTGCAGTCCATGCGGTCACGAAGAGTTGGACACGACTGAGTGACTTCCCTTTCACTTTTCACTTTCATGCATTGGAGAAGGAAATGGCAACCCACCCCAGTGTTCTTGCCTGGAGAATCCCAGGGACAGAGAAGCCTTGTAGGCAGCCGTCTATGGGGTTGCACAGAGTCCGACACAACTGAAGTGACTTAGACGCAGCAACTTTTGGGTACTACTAATACCAGTGTTTAATATCTTTGTGTGATTTGGGCCTGTGGTGCTTTCTGGTTTATACTTCTTTCTTGCTTCATTGTCCCAGAAGGTCCATGGAGTCAGCAAGATACACTCTTCTTCGAATCTGATTATGAGATACAATCCAGTTTTTTTTTTTTAATCTGTTCAGTTTCTGACCTCCTGGAATACCATGTACAGCCGCATGATTACCTGACACCGCAGGCCTCAGTTCAGAGTGCAACAAGCTTGCATCCATTCCCCGAAACCTTAAGCACCTCTGCTCACACAGGTCTCTGACGTTAAAGAACTTGCCATGTGGGTCCCTTAATCAGACATACTTCTCTGTTAAGCATGAAATGGAGTCAGGATTACACATTTACTGCTCTGGTCAATCAGCACAATTTCCATCTTTAAGTTCAGTTCAGTTCAGTCGCTCAGTCGTGTCCGACTCTTTGCGACCCCATGAATCGCAGCACTCCAGGCCTCCCTGTCCATCACCAACTCCCGGAGTTCACACAGACTCACGTCCATTGAGTCCGTGATGCCATCCAGCCATCTCATCCTCGGTCGTCCCCTTCTCCTCCTGCCTCCAATCCCTCCCAACATCAGGGTCTTTTCCAATGAGTCAGCTCTTCACATGAGGTGGCCAAAGTACTGGAGCTTCAGTTTTAGCATCATTCCTTCCAAAGAAATCCCAGGGTTGATCTCCTTCAGAATGGACTGGTTGATGGCCTTTAAAGTTGAAGCATATTGTTTCTGTTGCCAGGCAGATGAGGAAACTGAAACTGAGATAGGCCAAATGACGGCCTAAGGACACACAGATGCCCAGTGACAAGGAAACTGCAGCCTCTCTGGGCCTTCTGTTTCTTCATCTGGGAAGTGACAGGCTTGAAAGAGGTGATACTGGAGGACCCTCCCAGCCCTCCATCCTGAGCCTGCATCTAAATACAGCTTTCCTGATTCCAAATAAATGCATCTTCCATTACACCAGGCTGTTTCTTTGTCTGAACAAAGGTGATTTGATTCCCCAAGTCAGTAAACAAATTAGAGAAACAGTGGAGAGAGAGCCTGGGAAACAAGGGACAGCAGATGAGAGGAGAGGCCTGCGAGGAGGATAGGGAGAGGAGGGAGGCTCCCAGGGAGCTTTCTGCAAAAGCCAGAGCAGGGCAGGCTGAGCAAGCAGGCAGGAGAATTGCAGCCTCCACTGGCCTTTTTCATTTTGTGGTGTCATTTTCATTCTGTGGCGTCATCTGCCTGGGAATCTGCTAATGGGTGGGAGGGGGCTTAGGGCAGACGCTTTTGCAGGGAGAGAAAGGCAGGGTCTCTGGAGCAGGTGCAAGCAAAGCTACAATGCAAATACTCAGGAAGGATTTACGGCTGGTTGGAGGGGCAGTGGTGAAGCCTATCCTGGGAAAATACAGGGACAAGTCAGCAGCTGGCTGAAGGGCGAAGGTGACTGAGAGGAGAGGGAGGAACCCACAGGGAGGGGTACGGTGGGTGGCGGGGGATGCCCAGACTCTGGATATAGGCACTGGTAAGTTTTGTATCTTAGCAATACCTCTATGCCTACCTTTACTAGAAGGAACATTTCCCATTGATATCCTGATATCAAGACCAGACAGAAGCCCCTTCTCTGAACATCTGAAAAAAGAAGAGGTTCAGATTCACCACGAATGAATCCTTAGCTGGCTTTTATAACCTGCCACAGTCTGTGTTCAGTGGAATAGAACAGCTCAGTTCATCATCTCAGAGTGTCCTAGTCTTAACAAAGAAGCACATTCTCAAATTTTTAAAAAATGCCTTTCAGATTTGTCACTTTCTCCACCTCCTTTCCTCCTCCATGGGTCTTTTTGCCTCTTTCTGGTCCAGAATGAGCAAGACTGTGTGTCTTGCTCTTGGTTGACAAGAATGCATTAAACATGGATCCAGCCAGTGATTTAAGAAAATGGATGATCTTCTGGGGCTTGTTCTGTTTGGGGTCAGATGATAATATTGCCCCTGGGTTAAATCCAGACAGCACACAGGGACCTCCAGGTTTATCTTGTGCATTCCCTCAGTTGACAGGAAACAGATCTACACAACAGCACCAGCCCAACTGCATCATTGAGGGTAAAAGCAAGAGGCCCTGGATCCAAATGACTTCATGTGGGAATGCAGTTAGAACCAAAGCATTTACTAAGAGAATTTGCTGAGTGCCAGCTGCTCACAGAGACACACTGCGTTTGAAAGCTGAAGCCTTAATTACGTTCCAGACCAGCCCCCTCACCAGACAACTGCAGGCCACACTGGGCAAGTGACTCCCCTAGGGTCATATGGTTAAATACTGGGGTCTCAGAATATAATATCCAGTCTGTGTCCTTGTCCATTGGACCTTCCAATGCAGAACTCAGCGCTGCACTAGTGTTGTGCCTTAGCGGTTAGGTTAGGCTTGGCTAGGGTCGGGGTGAGGAGACCGTGAACATTCTTAAAAATCAGAGAGTCATCTTGGTCTGGGTTGAACATGGGTCTCAGTCAAACCAGGAGACGCACTATGAGTGGCCACACTTTCCAAACAGAAGTCAGAACACATGTGTCTTCCTGAAGACAATGGGCAATAAGATTATGTGACCTTTTGAAAACCAACAAGACACGTGTACCAAGCAAACCTGAGAAATCTGGCTCTTAACGAGTCTTGGAAATTATAGTCTATATATACAGAATATATTGACATCTTCCAAGAATAGAAAGATTATTGTATGTGACATATATTTTGTTATTTATTTGCCATTTGGCTTCAATGTAGTTAAGTGTTTTTGGCCACTCACCATCCATGTGGAATTTCATAAATTATCACATTTAATTCTCTTTTACAGCAAGATTGATTGATTTCCTAAAATAGTATAAACATCTGGGAAGAGGCAAATTGGTTTCAAACCTTCATCTAACTCCACATTCACATTCTTGTTAGTCTGTGGTTGCCTTTTGAGAAGCAGAATTCTTATTACTGTAGAGATATTTTATTATAAAGGGCTTCACTTATAAAAATGAATTTATTCTGGTAGAGATTCAGAGGATCATAAAGTCACTGAACCCTTAAAAAAGAAGGACTTCAGAATTTGTTGATCTCAATCCTCTTGCTTTGCAGACTAGGAAGTCAGGTAGGATCTGGGAAGTGACTTTGGCCCTGTCAGGCCACACTGAACCAAGACTCCCAGAGGAGGGAGCTCTCAACTCTGATGCACAGACTCCTTGGATTTAAAACTAGTGGCCCTTGGGGTAGTAACCAAAGGTTGCCAAGGCCCACATGTGTCCTTAGTGGGTTTTGTTTAGTTTCTTAACCACTACTCCCATCCCTCAGTGATAATAGGTACTTTTAAGAGGATTGAAATCACCCCTGCCTGCCTTTTACACAGTTAAAGGTGGCCTGCAGAGAGCTCAGAGGATGACCTATTACTTCTTTGATATTAGCTGTCTTCACAAAAACATTTGTAAAAATATTTTGAGATTTCTTTTCATGAAAAGAAACACACACACTCATACACACAATCTCACCAGCCTAACAGGATTAGGTTCGCTTGTTTGAATACTCCTCTCTACCATCTATCTCTGTGAAAAAAGTCCTGTGGAGCTCTAATCATTGTTTGTATCCATTTGCATTTGCTTTCACTTAACCGTGTCCCGATTACTTTCCCATATTTTCTTCTCGATTTTAATGAGCAGATAATATTTCACTGAGTGAATATAGATAAAAAATATATTTTAATAGTCTGCTATTATTGGATTTTTGAAAGCAGTTGAGCAGTTCTTATGTAGCTTTTTATTTCTGGGATTGTTTCATTAGGACAGATACTTTAGAGTGGGAGTAGACCTCCCTTTTTCACTTGGTACATGTGTCTTGTTGGTTTTCAAAAAGACAAATCAAAATGCCATCTTTAGCTGGGGGTGGCCGATCACCTGGTTTCCCTTGGGCAGCAATACCAAACACCGGATGTACCCACTGCTCTTCCCCTCTCTCATCAGAACTTCTAAACACTTCCCTGTTACTCGGTCAGCTGAGAGTACGGATATGCTTCTTTCCGTTCATCCTTCCTCCACAGAGTTGGGTCTCTTCTTTTTCTAGTACGGCTTACTGTATATGTTGCCTTCATTGCAGACCATCACACATTGTTGGAAGGAGACGGAAGGGGCAAACAGAGAGGAAGCCCTGTCTCTCGTTTCATCCGTACAACCTCCCACATGGGGGCAGAGGGCACCCCTGTGTTATGGCAGGAAGTAGGCCCCCAGAGGTGAATCACCCACTCAAGGGCCCGTAGTGGGGGCAGAAGTGAGACTTCCACCCAGAACCTTGTACTCGGAACCCAGTGCTTTCTCACAGCACCATACTGAAGCATGTTTTCATGTTCATACTGAGGCCACACATGGGGCAGCCGTCTTGTTCAACTTTGGCTCAGGTGATAAGGCTGTCTAGCGTTAAAGTAAAGCCAGCAGTCAGCAAGTGGATACTAAGAATTTCCATTGAGAATGATTCTTCCAGAATGGAGTAGGACTGCTTGCAACCTACTGGTTCCCTTGGGAACAAGATCAATTATAATGATCCCCAAGCAGCAGGAAAAGATAAGGGTCCAGAGTCAGGTTAGGGCACACAGGATCATTCTTGGACAAAAGCTGCTGTCCCTGGTGTCCATGTTGCTCACTGCTGGGGATGAATTGAGCAGGCACCTGGAAGCTGGACCAGGCCTACCAGTCCAGGGGCTTAAGGAGGCTGGCTGAGTCACCAGGGCGTGGGTGCGGTCACTGGTGACCCTTTCTGGCGTGTCCAGCAGGAGGACATTCCCACTAGGCTGGTCCAGTCTGGGCTTAAGCCACCCAGCTAAATGACACATGGCAGGCAGGCAGTAACATGGTTGGAATTTGGGTTCTGGAGTCCAAAGCTGAACCTACAGCCTAGTGGTTTCTATGTTTCAGGGCTTTAGTGTCTTCTCCAGTCACACAAGAGAGTTGAGAATTATAAATGTTCAGGGGAGGACCCTAGAAGGCAGTGGAAGGCATGGACCCCTTAGTTTCCTAACTTCCGTGGCTTCTGATGAGATGCTTTCCTGGCCACCAACTCTGAGAGCTCTTGCACTTGCTCATTCTTTCTCTATTTGGCCTGAAACTGTGAAGTCCAGCCGGGTGTGTGCGCGTCTGCCCTAAGTCTGGCATTTCTGAATGGAAGGATGCGAAGGGGGCTTATTCCCTTGACAACCTGTGCGCACACCAGGCACAACTTCAGAAAAACTTCTGTGATGTGTGGGGGAAAGTAGTGCAGCACTAGCAGCTCCGCTCACTCTCATTCACACACACCATGTTGGAGGCCAGCCCTGAGTGCAGGCATGGGGAGTGCACAGATGGGATGACTCCAGAGTCCATAGTAGTCCGTGTCAGGGCACCTGGGGTGGCATACCCTGGGGCCAGCACAATGCCTGGCACATGGACGTTATTCAATTACACTTACCTGAAGGACTGACTGAAGCTGTAGTCCCTGACTGCAAGGAACTCACAATTTAGTGCAGAAAGGGTGGTGAGTTACTAGTGACAGTGACATTATGGTAAGTGACTCAATAGAAATATATACTTGATAACTTGGAAGCCATCAAAGTAACATTTCCTTTCACTAAAGTAAGGATTACAATTTCTTATTGGCAGGTAAGGATTCTGCTTCCCACAGGATGTCCAAAAAGATATATTGCTTCCCACAATGATATATTGACTCTGGAATCAGCCTGCGCTGGTGGAAAGGAGTCTGGGTTGCAGGTAGGAAGACCTATGTTCCAGACCTCACTGGCTGAATGGCCTCAGGCAAAACCTCTTTGCGCTACAATTGTTTTCATGTACGAAATCAGAACATTAGCTCCTTCCCTGCAAGGCCTTCTTAAAAGCCTCTACTGGCTCCCCGGCGCTCACAGAATAAAATCCAAACTCTGCAAGGCAGAAACCAAGCTCTCCACAATCTGAGTCATCTCTCTTTCCATTGCACCTGGTATTTTGGTCACAGCAGTCTCCTGAATTTCCTTAAACTTTCTTTGTCCTGCTGTGCCCCAAGGGCCCCTATGCAGTGTTCCTTCTGCCTAGAGTAACCTTTCAAAATTGGCTTCTCCAGAGGCTTCCCAAGCTCAAATGTCTCCTTTTCTTCCAAGTAGAAGAGTTGTCTCCTCACCTGTGGCTGGCCCCATGCTTCTCTAGGCAGCCTTCTAACGGAGGATTTGCTTCATTTCACGTTTCTTGTTTATGCACTTGTCTCTCTTCTCCCTGGCTTCTGAGAAGCTTTGGATTGCTCCCTCCTCTTCCCCAGTTCCTGACATATGGCTTGGTGTTAAATAAATGCTTGTAGCATTGTTGAATGTACTGAAAGAGACTGGCTCCTCGGTTTCTCTCTCCACCCATGGCAGAGGAGAACCATGGGTGGAGATGGTGAAGCAGATGTCAGTGTTCAGTCTGTCTGGAATCAAAGCAGGTTAGCCAGGGCATGATCTCCTTGGTGTCCTCGGGGATGTGTGCGCTGTCCACAGCTATGGACACCTCCCTTGGGCATCCATACCCATATCTGCAGCAGCACAGCTCCTTCTAGAGTAGCTCTCTGTAGAGCAGAAAGGCAGAAGAGACTGTCATTCCCTGGAGCCACTGTCCAAAGGATATCCTACTCTTCTGATTTAATTCCCACTTAGCTCTCCCTTTTTTCCCTTTGATTTTCTCTTGTGTTCAATCACGGTGTGTTGATTGAGTCACTACGTTTATCAGTACAACAGCGACTTCTGCTTTGCAGAATGGAATTGTCCAGGTTGGAGTATGACTGATTTGAAGAAGTTTGCACCCTCCATTTCTGGCCCTTTCATTTAATTCAGCGACCCCATCCTTCTCTTAGGGAGTGTGAAAACAGAGTTACTTAAGCTCAGACTATCTAATCCCGACTCTGTCATCACCGAGCAGTTCCGGGTAGCATCAGGGAAATCAGAACTTGCTGAGCATAATGATCACGTTGCCTCCCTTTTCACTCTCTTCATAGCCCCCAACAGCCATGCACCTAAATATTCATCAATTCAAATTTGTCTGCTAAAATAATTGGATATTTAACCACTGACTACCAAACAAGTCCCAGTCAAAATGTGAGAGTAAAGGTTTTTAAATTAGCTATTCATCCTGAAATTCTTTTCAGAATTCACCACCTGCCTTGGACAAAGGGCTTGGTGTTAAGGTTGGGACACTAGAGTGCAGTCCTGTCTTTGCAACCCATGTCTCCACCCCTGCTCTGCATCTGGCCACCCTCTCCTGCTGGTCCCTCCAAAGAGGTCATAGGTATCAGCCTGAAGAACTGAACCTCAACTTGCCCCTGCAGTGGCTACATCTAAAAACTGTGGCCTTCAGGCACAATGCATGGCAGAGGCTCCTCCTCCTTTTGAACGCCTAGGTCTCTGATTGAGCTGTCCTCAGTGCTTCCTCCCCTCAGGAGACATGTACGCATGTGGCTCAAAGTCACCAACGATTGTTTTCAGTTGGCTATAGAAAGAAATAAGAATTTACCTTTGCCTTGCTCCTTATGTGTTATTCACTAGATAGATCATTGCCTGCTGAAAATATCAAGGAGACTATAAATCTTAGACCATTTAATAGGCTAAGAAGAAATAAATATCCCTAGGTTAGATTTCTTGCAGGTGATATTCATAAAAAAGATACATGCTTCCATCTATCAGAGGGAGAATACCTAACAAAATAAAAACCAACGGTAGCTTTCCCCTCCTTTTTCTGGCAATAACAATTATATTTTAAGAAAATAATTAAATAGATGAAGAGCATAGCTTTAACTGAGAAACACAGATGGCATTTCTTTGTTTCTGCCTGGCTCCATCCTTTGGTACTGAAAACAATTGCTCTGTGATGAGAACTCGCATCCATTGGTGACATTAGTACCATATATTGATGGAAAGGCATTCTGTATCCTGCAGCAGCAGGACAGTACTACCTGAGGGCTTATTCTTGGGTCAAGGAAATTCAAATTGTACTCTTTGCTTTTGAGCTTTTGTGCGAGGGAGAAACAAGAGTAATCTTTCTTAGCCAGAGTGCCAAAGAAATAGAAGGGAAGATAACATGAATGTTAGAACCAAAAAGATCTTGGAGACTCATCCTCTTGATTCACAAATAAATGATTTGACTTTTCTTTTCACACACTGCTTGATTATTATCAGTTCTTGAGGTAAGCAATGTGATGAAGACCATTTGGGTATGGATTAGTTGAATCTAGGAGAAAAAATAATACGTGGTGAATCCTACTAAATAAGTACTTTGGCTTAATAGCAACCATAGCAATAATCCCAGATGGCTGAGAAGATGACTCCCCAGGGACCTGGTAAGAGCATTACTCATTCTCTCTTCAAATTCCATCCAGGTTCCACCTTTCATTCCTGTCTAAATCTTAAGACCAGTTATTGGTGGCAAGAGGGTGAATTTTAAGGTTACAGCTCCCTTCTACTGTTCTTCACCAGAGTTCATTCATCCTTCAGTGCCCATCCCAAGCCTTCCTCCCTTGAGCCCCCGTCAGAGCGCATCCTGCCTTCGAGAACCTGGCACACGTTGTCCCTAGAACACTCTGCTCCAGTACCTGCTCATTTGCTTCGTGTAACACCACGTGTAGAATTTTGTATGATTCACTTCTGTGGCTGTTTACTGTGGCCCATATGGTTTACTAGACTCTATCCTCCTTAACTGAAGGCACTTCAATAACATTTGTTTCTAGTTTGAATACTATTGCACCACTAGCCCAGGACCTCCATAGAGCAGATGCTCAACAGGTATTTGTTGGTGCATTTCTTGATTGTTCTTCTTTATTTCTGAGAGTCTAACTTACTGTTTCAACGGATTTGTCCTTATTTTTGCTTCTGAAGGACTCATTAAGTGTTTAACACTAGCAGACTATTTTTCTAAGTGACAAATTGTAACTTTTGACTTGTATCCTCCGCCCTCCTTTTTCCTTTCCCCAAGTATTGCTTTTCTGAGGCAGCTGGAAAAAAGGCAAGGAGGAGAGAAGCAGCAGAAGCAGGGGGAGGAAGGAAGGAGAAACAAGGGAAGGGAGTGGCTAGGGAAGCAGAGAAACAAAGGAGGTAGAAAACTACAAAGGTAGTTGAGAACCTAGGCTTGAGCACAGGAAGATAGAGGAGCCAAAAGCATCTTGGTCTTGGTGCAGCCGTGGAAACCGCACTACCCTCCACCAAGAGAAGGGTACAGACTCTGGCAAGCACATCACTAAGTCAGAGGTTTTTTTTTTTCTCCCCATTTCTATTCAGTAACTTGCTGTCTTACTCTGCTCTGTCCCGGGTGTGGACATTAAATAAGGTGTGTTAAATTATGATGACAACCTGAGATAGACATATATACTGATTGTTTCCTTATCAGGAAGTTCTATCATATCTATTTCTAAAGGAATTTCAGAGGTTTATATGCACAATACACAATTCAACAGTTATGGGAAAAGCAGAAGTATCTAAAAGGAGTGGGAGCTACCTGGTTCCTTCAAGGCTCTAATTGTCTACACTGAGGACTAACTGGTCTGTAAGTTTGTTGGAAACTACAAGGGAAAAGGAAACTTTTGTATAATCATTTTCATTAACAGATGGCACAGATTTACCTGCAGGGTGTTTCTGAAATTTTCTTTAAACAAGAGTTGTCCCTTATAAAGTAGACAATCTTTTCAAGTGCAGTTTTAGAAATGACAGAAATCCTAATCAAGGAGATCACTTTCAAACTGACCGCTTAAAAATGCACAGGATATATGATTGAATTAGAAATTCAAGAAAACGTTTCTGAGGTAGAATGAGATAATCTAGTTCATCAACTTTAGGGCAACCCTCATCTGACCCACTTATCCCAAGATAGTTATGAGGAGAAAGGGAAAAAAACTAATTTTCTGGGTGATTCAGGTTTCTCGATGCAAATTTACTGAATGGCGCAAATAATAACACTAGGAAATAGTAATAATGCCCCTTCCTTTGCTCTTCATTCAATTATTCTTTGATTTCTCAAAGTTTACTGAAGCAGCAGAGTAGAGCAGAGAAAGTATGGGGATATGGATCTTAGCCCACAGCACTGCTGCATGTTAGCTGGGTGGTCCAGGACATGGAAGTTCATCACTATGGGCCTCAGTTTCCCCGTCTGGTAACAAGGAGTATCCACTACCTTGCTGTTCCAAGGATTAAGTGTCATTATGAATGAGCAAACGAGAAGCATAGTATTTGAGATTTAGTAGGTGCTCAGCAAAATGCTAGCTGAATCTTTTTGTAACAGAACGCAATTGAAAATGCGATGTCCTCTCTTGAGGAATTTCAAAGGAAGCTATAGAATTCAAAAGGAGAGTTCAGGTAGCATGCTTTTCACTGTTTCAAAATATACTTGGTCCTTTGGAGTCTCAGTGTAGTTGCCTTTCTTACTAAGGCAGAAAAACATTTAAAAAATGGTGGGGAGTCGGTCCAGAAAGACTTCCTCACAGGGCTCCCTATCCTCTCCCTGCTGCCAGGCCCTGGCCCTGGCACAAAGGCTCACCCCATTCAGCTCTCTGGTTGCTTTGTACCTTTGGGCCTGCCCCTATCCAGGGCCCCTTTTGGCCTTTCTTTTTTCCCTCTCTCAAAAGACCCCAAGGGGGTCCCAGGGCCCAGTGGCCGGGCTCCCAGGTTGCCTCACAGAGGCTATGTTGTCCAATAGAAAGGCATGTGGAGTCCCAGGGTGAGAGAGAGGAGGACATTATCAATCATGAGCTGTGAAAAGCCAGGAGGGAGAGGGCGCGCCAGCGAGAGCAGGGAGGACTGAATTGAAGTGGAGGGTTTTTTTTTTTTTTTCCTGTTCCTGTTGTTGTCGTCGTTGAAGGGAGCGTTCTTGGACATCTGCCCAGACACATGCTGAGTTAAAGAAGCAGCAGGATAAATTCTTAAAGAATGAATTGGGAGAAGGGAAGGAGCTGGGGGTGGGGAGGAGTAGTGAAAAGGAATCAGGGAATGATTCCAACCCCCAGACAAAGGAGGCCCCTGCAGATCAGCCCAGCCCCAGGCCGGCCTTTCTGTGGTTCAAATATTGGTTTGTTTAGCACATAATCCAGGAGCACCAATGCTCCCTAATAGCTGCTTTGGACCCACAAAGGGGCCAAGGAAAGAAACTAAAATTTCTTGAGCTTACTCTTTGTATCCAGTGCAGGCTGAGAATGCTCTGGGGGACATTTCTCCTCCACTCTGTTGGCCTCAGAGGTGCTTGCTGGTAAGCACACAGCTCACGATGCAGGAATAGTGGTGATGTGAGCATGGGCTCAGCACTCATGGTGTGTTCTATTTGGTAACAAATGTCTTTTTCTTTTTAAAGAAAAGAAACTTATAAAAAGCTTTTTTGGAGCCTATAATAGGAAATCAAGGACTTCCTAATTAAAGAACGCTCAGTGTAGTTTCCAAAATGAGAAAAACAAGGTAAGATCTTGTGGTTGTGGTGGGACAACTAGATTCTAACTACATCCCTCCATCACTGGACTGAAACTACCTATAGAAAGGTCAATAGAGATGTACTTGTGTTTCCTATTTATTGTCTTTGTAATGAAACTCCCTAATAGGAATATGTTGTTCGCTGCCTCCAGACTGATTAGACCAGACTTCAGAAGAGGACAGTTGGTGAGCATCAAGCAGCCAAAGAGCCCATGATAGCTCATTTACTCATTTTTTGGTTGTTGTTGCAACATGTATCTCTCAGCTATCCAGTGGGTATTCATTAAAGGCCCTTTGTGGCCTGACCTTATGTGAAGGCCTAGAGAGATAACAGATACATTGAGCCCTTAGCCTGGTGAGTGAAAGCCTAGATGGTCAGCATATTCAGCAGAACTTAACAAACTTTTCTCTTCCTGGGTGAGTAGTTTCCTGCCACGAAAAGTAAATGCACAGTTTATAGAGACTATGGGGGAACCAAATATTATAGTTGCAACGTAGTAATCCAGCAGCTCCTGGAGCTGAGCAAGCTCAGCTTGCGTTTGTGTTGTATTTGTTTACCCCCAGGCCTCCAACTAGCTTCTCCATGAGTACGCACCTTTCTCTCCAGTTTAGCAAATAAAAACTGGAGAGAGGGAAGGACAGTGGACATTTATAAAAGTATTGCAAATTCAACCCTTGGGACCTTTTTTAATGGCTTTAAATGAAGAAGGATAGGCATGTTTCCATGCAAAGCATGGAAGAGTAAAAGTAATTTTTCAAAACACAGACTGGGTTGTATTATACTTCCAAGTAGTCACATCTCAAAATGTTCTTCTAAAAAGGCTATGTACTAAATCTTGCTGTTGTTGAAACTATGTTTTGAAATACTCTTTTTGGTGTTTCTAAGTCATTGTTTTTTTTTTTTTTTTTTTTTTTTTAAAAAGAGATACCATTCTAGTGGTTTCTAACTTACATAGCTGACTTTTTCCAACAGGGCCCCAGGGAGCTACAGTTAGGAAGTGCTGTTATGCAGGTTCCCTGTGGCCTTGTCCAATGCAGTAGAAACAATGGGACTCAGTGTCTGTGAGCAGCTGCAAGTCTTAACTTGTCAAATCTGGCAATGCTTCCTTAACCATAAGTCATCATAGATGTAGTGGATGAAAGTTCAGATACCATAAACCAAGTGTCTTTTTGAATATGGGGATGTTGAGGGTAGCTGAACAAATGAGGTGTTTTTGATCCATTCTCATTTGGTTTTAGTTATTTTGAAAATTTTTCTTGAGTATTGGCTACTTTTCCTATTCTATATAATATGAAGGGTTGGACTGAAAGAGGGTAGATGAAAGGAGAGGGGAGAGTAACAAAGAGAGGGAGTCTCCACTGACCTGGGCTTCACATCTTCAGATCTGCTATGAATTGAATTGTGTCACAGAATTTATATATTGAAGCTCTTTCTTCTGATGTAACTATATTTGGAGTAAGGAAGTAAAGTTAAATGATATCTTATGGGTGAAGCCCTGAGCCTATAGGATTAGTGCCCTTAAAGAAGAGACACCAATACCTGGTTTGCTCTCTCTCTACTATGTGAGGTCCAGCGAGAAGGTGGTCATCTGTAAGCCAAGAAGGTAACTTTTACAAGAAACTGCACCCTGTGGGAACCTTGATCATGGACTTTAAGCCTCCAAAACTGGGAGAAAATAAATGTCTCTTGCTTAAGCCACCCAGTATTTGGTATATTGTGTGGCAGCTGGAACAGATTAAGATAAACCTTTTTCCAGTTACTTCTATCAAATAAGTGGAAAAGAAGGATCAGTAGTCTCTTTCCCAACTCCTTCCAGAAGATTGATTCTACATTTCATGACAGAATAGAAACTTGGTGAAGAGAGACAAATAGGTCCCACTACAAGACGTGGAGATCCATTCTGAAGACTTTAACATGTAACAAGTGTGGTTGCCAGTGCACCTTCTCATTTCTCATGTTTGCAAATGCAGCACATCTTATAAATGTTACTGACTGGAAAAGACCGATGCTGGGAGGGATTGGGGGCAGGAGGAGAAGGGGACGACCGAGGATGAGATGGCTGGATGGCATCACGGACTCAATGAACGTGAGTCTGAGTGAACTCCGGGAGTTGGTGATGGACAGGGAGGCCTGGCATGCTGCGATTCATGGGGTCGCAAAGAGTCGCACACGACTAGCGACTGAACTGAACTGAACTGAACTGATATACTCTATTGCATTGGTGACTTTAAAGGAATTGTCTTCCTTTTGATCAAGTATAATTCTATTGATCAGACTGAATTCTGCTGATAAGATAGATCTAAAATGAATTATTTAAACATATTAAGTCAGTTGAGCAACTGAAAATACTTGAACTTTTTTAAAAAAATCACTTAGGAGGAATAAGAATTAGTAAAATCCTAAGGCTGGTCACATTCCAAATTCCATTCTGGCAGAAGAATACAAACCATGATCAGGTTTCTGTTTTGATAATTCGTTATTTTTATAATCATGGGACACCCACTGCATGTTTACCACCATGGTTATACTTCAGCTCAGTTCAGTCGCTCAGTCGTGTCTGACTCTTTGCGACCCCATGAATCGCAGCACGCCAGGCCTCTCTGTCCATCACCAACTCCCGGAGTTCACTCAGACTCACGTCCATCGGGTCGGTGATGCCATCCAGCCATCTCATCCTCTGTCGTCCCCCTTTCCTCCTGCCCCCAATCCCTCCTGCCCCCAATCCCTCTCAGCATCAGAGTCTTTTCCAATGAGTCAGTTCTTGGCATGAGGTGGCCAAAGTACTGGATATACTTAGAGAATACCAAAAATGTAAGAAAGTAGCCTTGTGGTAGGAAGTATTACTGGAGCAAAAAGAATTCTAAAGATGAAAACAAGAAAGATTTCTACAACAGAGGAGCAAAGTGGTCAGTTGCTTTGGTCCTTGAGTTTAATCCCTTTGGCCTGGCACAGTTTCCCACCTGTGAAATTTGGCTGTGACCAATGCCAAATTGTTGTCAAAGTTTGTTGAGCATGTCTCAGATCCTTATTCTTTGTGTTCAGATTCCTTAATGCTGCTTAACCCTTCTTGCCAAGGGGAAATTGAGACTTATGTCCTAAGTGACTGAATGTGAATTAGTGTAAAGTATTACCTTTGAATTATTTTCCTGGTGCAGAAGAGAACACACGATGATATCATGCAGTATTTCCCAAATAGCTACTCTCTCATTCCTCTGCATGCTAGTAGGAATCATACTGTAAAAATTTTAAGTAGCTAAACTGTTTGGAAAAAAAAAATGTTCTTGATGGTAGAACTTCTGGGAATCTTTAATCTATTAATCTGTGTTGTGAATCTACAAAAGAAAGAAGGGAGGTGATATTATATATGCATCATTTCCCAAAATGACTTGACCATGGGACACTTATTTTGACCCAAGGTCAGAAGAGGTCAACATCATATGGAACAAATTAACATTGAGAAAGACTGCTTCAGTTGAAAACCTGAGTCCTTTTGCAAGACGGTACACTTTCATAGCTACAATTTACCCAAACATAAAATTTGAGGACTGGCCTAGGTGATCTCAAAGGCTCTTTCCAAATTATTTTTGCTATAAAATCCTTAGAGGCATCACTAAGGGCAGAATTTCAGACTAAGGGAAGAGGTATAGACATGTTTGCAGCTTCTCAAATCACACTTCCCATCTATTTTTAACCTATTTAAAAGGACATTTCTGCTTATATTATGTATTGGAAATTTTGGGGACTTGCTCGCATGAAAGCTGGGTGGGGCAGTCTTCAGAACTCAGAGCAACTGGGGAGGCTACTCTGCTTCCCTGGTCAGAAAACAAGTTTATTCTCATCCTCTGTAAGTAGCGGCTATAGAAAAACCACACACATGTTTTAAAACATACCCTTGTAAGGAGACTGAAAGTATTGTGCACTGTTGCAGTGAGAGAGGGGCGGGGGTGGGGTGGGGTGGGTAAAGAAACTCTATACATTGAGCATTTGAATTGAATCCAAAAGTCTGGATTCACAAAATAGTACATAGTGTTTTCTCTAGTTTGAAGTGTTTCCTTGGTTTCATGACTTCCTTATAGAGGGAGTGGATCATTCCAACAAAGCATTGGGAGAATGGGGAATATGTATCGTTTGGAGAAACTTAAATTCAATTTTCTGCTCAGTGACTTTCCAGAGTGCTTATTCAGTAAAGCCTTGTGTAGAGTTGTCTTTTCTTTTTTGTTTTATTCCCAATCCTCCTCTAAAAAATGAAGAACAAGCCTCGTTGTACATTTTGTGAATCCCGTAGAGGCCGGTTTGTGAACATTGCTGGTGATGAACGGTTCGTGTCGTGGTCTCAATTGACGCAGAATAGTATGGAGTGAAGAGCAAGCTCAGTTTGACTTGTTTTCATGGATCATCTTAAACTCAGACTTTCCCTCAGGGATCCGCAGGACTTTTCAGCCTCTGTTCTGTATGTAAAGAGACATGTGGTCAAGGGGGCCCTGTTAGTTCAGGGAGTTTCAGAATCTCCCTTCCAAAGGTTCATTTCTTCCATGAAGTTTACTAATTCTTACACACTTCTCTGACCTTTTCTTCCTTTGAGTTGCCATTGTGCCTTTTAATTATCTTGCCCCTTTCTGAGATTTTACCGTATTACAACTAGATTATTCCTGATTGTCACACACAAGACTGACGCAGGTTATTGGGATCAGGCACAGCTAAGGCTACTATCTGACTCCAGTTCTTACTAGCTGTGTGAACTTGGGCAAGTGGCTAATAAGCGTAAAGCTCAGGATCTTCATTTATAATTGAAAAATAATTGTACCCTTCTCATCAGGTTTTGAAGAGGATTAAATAAGGCAAATTCACTTGTACCACACCTGCCACTATGTAAATATTCCATAACAGAGTGGATTGCTATCATTGGTTTTAGATTATGAAAGCATTATTGATTTTCTGAATTAAACGAATAACAGTTATGTGATTGTGACACTGATTGTAATAGAGTTTAAAATAACACTCCCTATATTCCATTCATCCCCTCTCTGTGCCTTTTGCCTCAGTGTGTCCGTTGTGTCTGGGTTGTGTTTATCTCACTTCCTCTCCGGCTGTTAGGGACCATGCTTCATACTTCTGTGTAGTCACCTGGTGAAGTGATAAGCACACTGTGCGACCCCATAGACTACAGCCCACCAGGCTCCCCCATCCCTGGGATTCTCCAGGCAAGAACACTGGAGTGGGTTGCCATTTCCTTCTCCAATGATTAAAGTGAAAAGTGAAAGTGAAATCGCTCAGTTGTGTCCGACTCCTAGTGACCCCATGGACTGCAGCCTACCAGGCTCCTCCATCCATGGGATTTTCTGGGCAAGAGTACTGGAGTGAGGTGCCATTGCCTTCTCTGACAAAATTTGTATTCAACAAATAATTGTTGAATACTATATAGATTGACTTAAAAAGCAACAATAATGAGGAGCCAAGTGCTTCCCTGGGCTCTGGAGAACGCGTGGTCTTTGTGGTACAGTGTACAGGAGGGAATCATCCTTAGTGGTACATGGGGTTCTTGATTTTTGCCAGACCTGTCAGATGAGGCTAGACACCATTTATAGATTTGAAAAGAAGGCAGCATGTGAAACCCAAGCCACTCTTGCTTTGGTCAAACAGCAGTGAGCATAACAATCAGTTGGAGATATTTTATAGCATGCAGATTCCAGGTAGGGTCTGGGGTTACCCCCAGAGGTAGACTTGACGGAGCCTGGAAATCTGCACATTCCACAAGTGCCAAGGGGATTCTAATGACCCTGGTTTTCAGACCATTCTCATCAGTGAAACATCCCCATCAAAGGCTCCCCTTCCCGTCCTTTCTCTGGTAAGGCTGAGTTTCCTCAGCATCCCAGGATGCAAATTAGTCATAATAAAACTTTACATCAATAGTTGCTGCTGCTGCTGCTGCTGCTAAGTCGCTTCAGTCGTGTCTGACTCTGTGCGACCCCATAGACGGCAGCCCACCAGGCTCCCCCGTCCCTGGGATTCTCTAGGCAAGAACACTGGAGTGGGTTGCCATGTCCTTCTCCAATGCATGAAAGTGAAAAGCGAAAGGGAAGTCGCTCAGTCCTGTCCGACTCTTCGCGAACCCATGGACTGCAGCCTCCCAGGCTCCTCCATCCATGGCATTTTCCAGGCAAGAGTACTGGAGTGGGGTGCCGTCGCCTTCGCCAACATCAATAGTTACCCCTCCTTAAAGCATTGCTGGGTATATTCTCTGTTCCCTGGCTCACTGTCTTCTGACCCCCACCCCGTAACCTCATTCCTCTTGCCCTGCCTCCCTGAGGAATGGCCGGTGTGCCCTTGAGGTTCTGATTGCAGGGGCCTGGCAGGGCAGCCATGTGCTCGGCTTCTGACTCCCTGGGCCCTGCTGGCCCCTGAATGGGAGACAGCTGTCTGCACCCACCCCCTATCCACTCTGTTTACACTGGTTACACAAAATTCATGCTGTTCTGCAAGCCAGGTCCAGCCCTCCCAGTTTTCTGGCCTGTGAAGTACGTCATAATTGGGTTTTAATCACATTGGACAAACAGCTGCTGTAGGCCAGGGCCACCCCTTAGGGCACTCTTGCTTCCAGGCCATCACTTTTGGATTCAAAGCCTGATTGTGTATCCTGGGGACAGTGGAGTGAATGGGGAGTGTCTGCTGCAGTCAGGGGCTCACAGTGCGGAACAGCGTGTCTAAAAGCCCCTAAGTGGACACATGGAAGCCAGAGGTATAAGCCAGTATTCAGGCATCCCCATCACCAAGGATCTTGTTAGAAATATAAAATTCCGGACCTCACCTCAGAACTTGGGGCTTAGCCCTCCAGATGTTTCTGATATGTCCTCCCTGGTGGCTCAGCTGGTAAAGAATCTGCCTGCAATGCAGGAGACATGGGTTCAATTCCTGGGTCGGGAAGATCCTCTGGAGAAGGAAATGGCAACCCACTCCAGTATTCTTGCCTGGGAAATCCCATGGAGAGAGGAGCCTGGTGGTTTATACAGTCCATGGGGTCGCAAAGAGTTGGGCAAGATGGAGTAACTAACATTTTCACTTTCACTTTGAGAATCTTTGCTTCTAGAATATTTGTAGTTAATCCAGCAATTGAGTTTAGGCTAGAAACACTTTCTTGGAGAAAGAAAAACCTCTGAGGGCCTAGGAAAGGTTGGTTTTCTCCAGTGTTCCAAGAAATGGGAGCTTGGCAGTTTGCTGTAGCCGGGGGCTGGGAGAGAAGGAGTTTCCCTAGGAGGGTGCTGAGGGTGTTAAAATCTGGAAGATGGGGGGAACACTTGTTAGTCCCAGAGCCCATGTTTGTAACACTTGGGCCTTGGAATTGGATGGAGAATGACAAGGAAATAGAATAGCTTCTTCAGAGTCACAGGTGGCAGTCCTCAGGTCAGAGGGCAGCTTCCAAGATGGGAGCTGGAGAAGTGGGCCCCAAGTTCCTACTCAGGTGGCAGACATGCAAAGATGGGTTAGTCACACTCAATCTGGTAAACACAGTCTACCATTGTTATATTTCCTGTGTCAGACGTGGTCACTTTTTACTCCAGGCTCCCTTGGCATGTAACTATCACTCCCTGTAATAGTTACCTCAGTTACAAAGGGGAGAAGATAAAGGATCTTTCAAATTAAAAGATTTGCCTCTGATTCTTCCCCTACAGTATTCCCCTACAGGAGTGAGTGGGTTTTTGTTTAACAAATATCTGGTTGGCTATGAAAGGTGAGGCCTCCAAGGCTTGGCATGAAAGGAAAGTAATTGTTTTGCATTAAGAAAAAGAATGAAAATTTTGCTGTAGCTGAGAACTGGTAGAAAACTGAAAGGCAGGGATGTGGAAGGAGGGGAGATCTTAATTTTTATGAGAATAGAAAGTAAACAAAAGAAAACAAACAGGAATCCACCCTCATTTAACATGAAGTAATGTGTGGCTTCCTGGTGGCTCAGTGGTAAAGAATCCATCTGCCAGTGCAGGAGACATGGGTTTGATCTGTGGGTTAGGAAGGTCCTCTGGAGAAGGAAATGGCAATCCATTCCATTATTCTTGCCTGTGAAATCCCATGGACAGAAGGAGCCTGGTGAGCTACAGTCCAGGGGGTCACAAAAGTCGGACATCACTTAGTGACTAAATAGCAACAAACAATGTGTGTAAATCCACTGTATACAAGTCTCCAAGGATGGTTCAGCTGAATGTGGGATACCTTCTGTTTTACCATTTTTTGTTTTTTGAAGTATAAGCTCCCAAAGGGCTGAGGCCTCATTTCCTGGCTTCATTCCTCACCAGGAACATGATACTAGCCCTTGCCTTAGAAAGCTCTAATGGGATAGATACTGTTGATAGGAATGACAATACAGAACATAATTTCAGGGTGGCATTGATTCAGTTTGCATTTATGCACAATTAGCCATGTACTCGGAGAAGGCAATGGCACCCCACTCCAGTACTCTTGCCTGGAAAATCCCATGGATGGAGGAGCGTGGTGGGCTGCAGTTCATGGGGACGCTAAGAGTCGGACACGACTGAGCGACTTCACTTTCACTTTTCACTTTCATGCATTGGAGAAGGAAATGGCAACCCACTCCAGTGTTCTTGCCTGGAGAATCCCAAGGACGGGGGAGCCTGGTGGGCTACCGTCTGTGGGGTCGCACAGAGTCGGACACGACTGAAGCGACTTAGCAGCAGCAGCCATGTACTTCCTTGTGCGTGTGTATGTGTCAAGTGACTTAGTACACACACACACACACAAGGAAGCATATGGTTAATTGTGGATAAATGCAGACTCAACCAAGTTATAAAACGGCTCAAAGCTGTGAGTTCAAAGGAGGGCTTGTTCAGTGCTTTGGAGAGTACAGGAGGGGTACATGGGGATGAGTAGAAAACGGCTAATTCCATGGAGATGGGTAGAAAATGGCTAAAAAAGATAATTTGTGATCCCAAGGAGTTACAGAAGAGGCACAAAACTGGGGAGAAAGAGGCTAATCCATTCTTCAACAAACGTCCTCAGTCAACAGGGACCAGAAAATGTAATAATCAATCAATCAATCAAATAATTACTGTATTCATCAAAAGCCAAGTGCTGTAGCAGAAACTAGAGATTCAGAGATGAAGCAAGACAGAAATGCATACTTGCCCTCAAGGAGTTAGGAAGTGATTGACACTGAGAATGCAAGAACTCAAATACAGGGTGGTGCCCTGTTCAGCAGAGGCCCACCAGAACGGGAGGTGGAGGAGCCAGGGCTATTCTCTGGAAAGGGTGCCGTCTTCGGCATTCAGAAAGCAAAACCTTCTCCTAGGCAGATGGGGGAGGAAAGCTGACCTAGAGGTATGGGTGGGAAGGGCAAGAAACCTGTCTGGGGTTGGGGATTGGGGAGTATAGCAGACCAAGTGGGCTTTCTCTGAGCTTCTAGGGAGCTTGGATTTCACAAAGCATCAGGAGGGAGCCTTTAAAGAGTCTTACCAGGGAGGGAGGTAAGGGAAGCTGGAAAGAGCAGTGGAGGGTCAGATTACAGGCAGAGAAGTGGTCCTTTCTGCTTAGAAGTAGCTCTCCCAGGAGCCCATTTTCCAGGGAGGGCCTCTGGCAGCCTGTGCATTTTTTCTGAAACCCTCAGGTGAGGTGCATTTTATGAATATCATCACACTAGATCAGCCCTCAAAGAATTGTGAAGGAGGCAGAATTGTGCTTGCATCCTACTCCCTTTTCTCCTCACTCCCTGCATTTTCCATTTGCTGCCCATGCTCCCCCTTGACTCTTTCCTCTAGAGAGAAAAGCCCATCTGATTAGGGTTGCCAGATTTAGAAAATTAAAAATACAGGACTCCCCTACTTTTTTTTAAGTATACATGAAACATACACTAAGCATGGATTTATTATGAAATGCAGATTTAACTGGCTGCTCCTTTATCTGCAGCCCTACCTCTGATACATCAGGTAATCTCATTTCAGGGTTGAAAGGTCTGTCTTATCTGGCTGTGCAGTGTCTCTTTCCCATATGGAAATGCTGAGGCCCTGAAAGGTCAAGTGGCTTATTTGCCAAGTTCACATAGTCAGGGTGGAACAGCGCTGTGACTTCCAGACCCTCTCGATGTCTACTTGACAACCTGTTCTCCACATCTTAGAATGAATTAGTTAAAAGTGTCAGCCTTCCCCGAGGTATTTGCATTTTTGAAAGAAAGCCTGAGGGCAGAAACTCCAAGAGTATGAATCTCTAGGAATGTAAATTCTGGTCCTACAGAAGGTGTGAGGGAGGCGGTCTGGTCCTGGAGCCTTTTTGGAATTCAGCAAACGCCTCTCACTGTCTGCTTTGGTGGCCAGCAGAGCCCTCGTGACCTCTGATCCATCAAGTAAACATAGAAGAATTTGGCCATGGACAGCAAGCCCTTCCGTGGGGACAGTACCCTGCACCCTTTGGAGCACATTCTCAGACATCATTTCACTTAATCTTACAATTTAAGTTCTTTAGATTGTAAATTATGTTTACATACTTTACATGTTTCCAATTTGGTTTCTGCCACCAAACAAACTAGAAAAGTTTCCACAAACACTGAGTTACACACCAGCTCTTTATAAACACTCTGTAGTCAAATTTTCATTCTTTTCTGTTGCCTCCTCGACCCCCTTCTTCTTTTGTTTTTTTAAGTGCCCTTGTCTAGCATGGATACAACTGAGCAACTAAGCACACAGCACAACTCACATCTGCTGCTGCAGCATTTCTGCTGTGCAAGAGAGGAGGTGGGTTGTCAAATCCAAAGACTGAAGAGCTGAGAGCATCCTTGGGTGCAGCCCCGTAGAGGCTGGTGCTCACAGCTGTGGGGTCTGTGGGCTTTCCCACCCCTCCCCTACTCCACTCTTTCCTTAGGGTCCTTTGTCCTGCCTCCTCTCTGACTTGGAACACGTCTCTGAAGACTCTTGAGAACCGTGGCTTGTCCAGGTGTTTGTTGCTTCACAATGTTAGTCTAGTAAATTCTAGGCTCGATCCAGGTTTGTAACAGTCTATTTGGCAGATGAGTAAAAGGAAGACCAGGTTTAGCAATGTCCCAACTTGGGCAGTATGTGACAGGCCAGGCTGTCCTCAGTTCTTCAGCTCCTGCTCATGTGGGTTTTGCTGTGATCTTTCCTTAGCAGCTTCTCTCCTCATGCTTGGCTTGCGAGGATCAGGGTGTTTGTACTGTTATCTTCTGTTATGCAGCAAGCCACTACAGTTGTTAGGCCTGACACCTCTACACCTATTTTCCTGCCATGACTTTGTCACCGTTCATTTCCATTTCTTTTTTAAAATCTTTCCACGTTAATTTTTAGAACCGTGGCTTGTCCAGGTGTTTGTTGCTTCACAATGTTAGTCTAGTAAATTCTAGGCTCGATCCAGGTTTGTAACAGTCTATTTGGCAGATGAGTAAAAGGAAGACCAGGTTTAGCAATGTCCCAACTTGGGCAGTATGTGACAGGCCAGGCTGTCCTCAGTTCTTCAGCTCCTGCTCATGTGGGTTTTGCTGTGATCTTTCCTTAGCAGCTTCTCTCCTCATGCTTGGCTTGCGAGGATCAGGGTGTTTGTACTGTTATCTTCTGTTATGCAGCAAGCCACTACAGTTGTTAGGCCTGACACCTCTACACCTATTTTCCTGCCATGACTTTGTCACCGTTCATTTCCATTTCTTTTTTAAAATCTTTCCACGTTAATTTTTTGAGTTGTGTGTGCTCTCCAGCCCCCACAAAGGATTTCCAGAGGGCAGGACAGGCTTCCCTCCACAGGCTAGCACCTTTTTTGAAGTCTTGGAAACAGCAGTGCTGGTGGGTCAGCATGCAAGTGCCCTGAATATAGGTCCCTGTCCTCCCTGAGTGGTCTTTGATATGCGCTCCCTCCTTCAGCTGACACTGACTGTGGGAGGAAATGAGAAAGTGTGATGTGAGTACAGAGCAAGAATGCTCCATTCTGGGTGGAAGAGTGTCATCCAGGCTTCCCGCGGAGGCTTCTTTCCTCTGCCTGGGAACTCATTTCTCTGCTGGCAAATTATCAGTATTGTGATCCATAGCAAGTCTCTTTCATTTGAAATAATTTATTCCTATGACTTATCTTTTTATAAACCAGCATGATGGCTGCCCAGCTCTTCCTGACTCAGATCTTTTGAGGCATTTCATTATTTCATGGAAAGTATTGCAAGCCCTACGTCTCCTCACCCATGCATATCAATTTTAAGACATAGATACATGCTAAATGATGTTTTGATTATCTGTCATTTCAGATTATGTGCCCCAGAGTCATTGGTGTATACAGAGACATATGCAGACACGCTTCTGTTTCTAGGCACGCCTAATATCTATTCAGCTGAATTGCCCACCATTCCCTGTTACAGGTTGTATGCACCATGTTTCTGTAATTCTCAAGTCTCTTTCCCACTTTGGTTTGTTTCCTCTTGTTGGCACATGCTTGATGAGCCCTTCCTCCACTTTTCTGTAATAAAGATGATCCCAAGTCCCCCTTTGTCAGAAGCATCCCATGGCTGGCTGTGTCCAGCCGCATTCAACTTAGCATTTTATTACCTATTCCATATTATTTGTCACATATTTCTATGTACAAGTTTCTCTCTGCATATCTACTTTTGTGTTGACATTTAGTACAATGCTATGGGCTTCCCTGGTGGCTCAGATGGTAAAGAATCTGCCTGCAGTGCGGGAGACCCAGGTTCCATGCCTGCGTCAAGAAGATCCTCTGAAGAAGGGAATGGCTACCCACTGCAGTAGTCTTGCCTGGAGAATTTCATGGACAGAGGAGCGTGGTGGGCTGCAGTTCATGCGATTTCAAAGAGTTAGACATGACTGAATGACCAACACCTTTCATTTTCTTCACCTTAGTTCACTGAGCAACTAATACTTCATATTTCAGACATTATGCAATGTCTTTCCATTGGTATGAATGGGAATATAGAGCAAAACAGTGGAAGATTTTATCCTTTTCTTTATCTGAAACTTTAGCTTAGCTCTTGCCTTCATCCATAACAGAGTGAGAAGGAGTCTGGGCCCTACTAAATAGCTCTTTAAGCAGGTATTGGCCACAGCTGGAAACTCTGCTGCAGGTGTGCTGGATCACCTGGGCAAAGCTACATGGCCTTGGGGTGTGAGGGAGACACGTGCTTGTGATAGTCATATTCCTTTTAGAGCATCCCTTAGTAAGGTGATTTACTCCCAGGTCTTACTGTCGCTATTTAGGTACGTGTGTTCTGGCCATGGCTCCTCCCTCTTCCCTAGCCAACGAGTGTGGGATGGACTGGATGGGAACTGTCTTCCCAGTCCCTCCCTGAATGCAGGTGAGCAAATCAACCCCATTAATTACTCATGTGCTAAATCTCATTGTCTGCTCCTTTGGAAAACACACACACCCAGGCAGATCCACGCATACACCTGCTACCCCTTAATAACCTAATGCCTGGAGCTGACAGTTGTTGTGGCATGCAGGAGCCATGCACAGACAGATGTGACGAAGATGAACTGATCCCATTTTTAAGAGAATAAAATAAGCTCTTTAAAACTAATAATCAGGCTCTCTCTCAGGCTGATACACACTTAACTGTCGCTTTGAAGGATGAGACCCTGATGTGACTTCTCAGCAATAAATGATTTTCTTAATATCTTAAAAAAAACCACCTAGGCTTCTTGTTACTTCTTTCCAAAGAATTAAGTATTACAGGATAGACAGCGGAGGGACACGGGAAGGATTCCTCCTGGGGACAGCATCGTAAACAGTTTAGGCATGTGAATGAACCATAGAAATTGTGCTCCCTAAAGTGGAAATCAGGGAAAGGAGGCTACCAGGGAGGCAGCAGACATCCCACTCAAACAAAAAGTCAAATCTCTTCTCTCTACTTGCTCACCCCTAGGGCTGGGCAGGCTGATGCGCAGATGTAGAAGGAAGGAGGGTGATTCAGGATGTCCAGGCAAAAGCTGGTGCTGCTGGTACAGGACGACTTATCAGCCCACACTAGCTGCTTGAGCATCTACTGGACTCCCAGCTACTGTAACAGGTGATGCAGAGAGCGGGAGACAGGGCTCTACATTTATGGATCTTCACTTTCTGGAAGCCTGGTCCTATACTGTGCAAAATGAGGTGCCAGTGTTGGGGATAACACCCAGCTGAGGCGAAGGTACAGTATCATGGGATGTTCAGACTGCATGAGGTTGTAACAAGGGCTTGAGGACCAGGATGTAGCATCCAGTTAAGTGGAGATCTGAGGGAGACCTGAATAAGCGTTCCTTCCTCCTTCACATGGTTTTGAAGGGTATTTGTGTAGTAAGCACTCTGTAAACACTTCTCCATCCACCTGAATGAACAGGTGGATGGATGAAGGAGGGACTCAGACTTGATGCTTGCTGGATGTTTAGGAATGACGGAGAGGACTGTGTTTAAACCTCCTTAGAAAAGGCACATGGGGAACACTCATAATAACTTGTGACTATTGATTGTGGCAGGAGCGGAGACCAAGAGAAGGTCTCTCTGACCTTTTGGGGGCAAGTTGTCTTCTTGATGTATATTGCTCTATTTATGTATTTACTGTTTGCTTTTCCTCAGAGGAAGAGACCTGTGCTGGTAGTGGAATTCCCTCTGTGGGTTTTCGTGGTTCAGGGTCATAGCACTACCATGTATGTGTAGTACTGTTTGTGCGGCTTTTCGCCTCTGTTGTCTTATTACTCCATGTAACAAGGTCAGTGTGGGAGATATATAATTTCCATTTTTACCAGTGTAGACCCTGAGTCAGAGACATGAACTGACTTGTCCAGGGTGTCACAGCTCGTGAGCAGCAAGTCTTTTGGCTCAAATCCCAGTGCATGACTGCGGCCAGCACCACGCCTGCCCTTGCTAGACCAGCAGTGGCGTGATGCTCCCTCACCAAGGGCCCATGCTTAACATCACTCTTCTTTTGCAAAAGGAGCCCTCTTAGCTGAAGATCGCTCATTATGTTTGGCTTTCTTTATGCAGTGTGTTAAGACAACTGATCAATGTCAGCTCTCCTCAGATCTGGACTGTTTTTCTGTTCCCTAGCACTGACTCATCCTTATTGTAATGACATCTTACATCTTAAAATATGCTTCTTTGTCTTGGGCCAGGCTTCACTAGCTGGAGTAAAGGAATTGTCTTTGGCTCTGCTGGACCATGTCAGGCATCTGGAGTAATGAGAGGGAGTTGGGAATGAAGAAACAGCCCAAGTCTCACGTTCCCAGTTTCCAAACCTGCCAAGGGTTTCGTAAAATTGTAAAATGTATTTTAGACCATAAAGTGCATCTAATTCAGTGGCACTCAACTCTACTGTACATTTAGAATCACCTGGGGAGCTTTAGAAAATGCCAGGGCTGGGGCCTCACCATGCCTAGGTACTCAATTTCAACTGGTATAGGTCCTGAGTATTAAATGCTTTTGAACAGCTCACAAGTGATTCTAATGTATAGTCAGCATTTGAAAACTTGGATTTAGTCCATCCTTTATATAAAAATAAGGAAACTAATACTGAGAGAGTTTAAGCTTATTGCCTTATATTAGCTGTCTATTTCTGCATAAAAATTACATCAATAATAAACATTTGTTACCTCTCAGATCTTCTGTGAGTCAGGGCTCTAGGTGTAGCCTGTCTGCATCTAAGGGCTTAATGATGTTGCTGGATCCTCATCCAAGGTGGATCATTTGCACACTTGGCAAGTTAGTGCTGCCTCTTGGCAGGACACCTCAGTTCTTAACTGAGTGGACCTCTCCATGGGGCTGCTTGAGTATCCTCACAATATGGCAGCTGGCTTTTCTTAGACTGAGTGATGCAGAGAGTGAGTGATCCACAATACCTTTATGACCTAGACCTGGAAAGCATGTGCCTCACTCACCTCGGCCCCAATCTTTTAATTTGAAATGAGTCACTAAAACCACTCCATATTTGTGGCAAGGGGATTCAGGCATCATCTTCTGCAAGGAAGAATATCAAGGAATTTGTGTTTTAGAATCACCCCTGGCCAAGGTCATGTAACTACGTTTAGTGTCAGAGCTACAAGTCCAGTGCCCCGTCAGCTAGTCTCATCAATTGATTCTTAAATAAGAAAATGCCCATAAAATATTTAAGCTTCCATCAGTTGGCTCCTTCCAATGAACAGATTGGTTCTCTAAAATATCAGCATCCAGAGAAAGGTCCCTCACCTGCAGGCATGTATGTGACCATCCCATCCCTTGCGTGATTCACTTGGACTTACTGCCTCTTTTCACCCATTAGAGTCCTCTGAAGGATCGGATTACTTTGCCAGTGGAAAAATATGAGCTCCCTGTGTGATATACCATAACTGCAACAGCACATCGTATAATTTTCCCCGAAGGCTTGTTGCAGCCTATGTCGAGTCATTTGTATTTATGACAGCTCGGGCGTGATTTAGCGCGACCTCACTTTGATAAAAGCCATTTAAAGCTCATAAATATGGGTGACGTGCTGCCTCCCTGGCCTAGATTTTTAAGGAGAGTCTGAGATTTGCATTGCCATTCAAAGTTCCATTGTTCAGAAAAAGAAAAGAGCCAGGGAGTGAGCAAAAGGGAGGGAAAGAGTCAGGGAAGGAGAGAGACTGAGAGAGAGGTGAGAACGTGCTGACGCCTGGGACTGTGGAGTTGGGCTCCCCACTGTTGCTAGGCTCCACTCCAGCCTGTCCCTGGGCGGCCTGGGGGGTGTGAAGGGCACCAGCTCATAGGGAGCGCTGATGAAGCACGCAGGAGTGAATAGGTCACTAGACTTTATGAGCCATTTACTTCCTCTTTTAAAAGCATTGTTAAATCACAACCAAATTACAGTAAATTGTCGATTTATATTGGAACAAGAAAGCCCTATAGCTTCACTCCTTGACACACTGCTCTCTGGGGACAGTTTGATTACCAGGTAGAGCAGGTGGCTACCTGGTTGTAGGATCTGAAGGGCACCAGCCGGGGCTCTCCCAAAGCAGTGTCTCCCAGTGAAACCCAGGGTACCTGAAATTCCAACATTTAAGAGCCAACTTGTTTGTTTAGAGGCCTGCACAGGCTACAGATTCCTCAAAAGAAATGGTCTTCAGATTATCAGTTAACACGTGGATCATGGGGATTCAGTTCAGTTCAGTTCACTTCATGTCGATTTATATTGGAACAAGAAAGCCCTATAGCTTCACTCCTTGACACACTGCTCTCTGGGGACAGTTTGATTACCAGGTAGAGCAGGTGGCTACCTGGTTGTAGGATCTGAAGGGCACCAGCCGGGGCTCTCCCAAAGCAGTGTCTCCCAGTGAAACCCAGGGTACCTGAAATTCCAACATTTAAGAGCCAACTTGTTTGTTTAGAGGCCTGCACAGGCTACAGATTCCTCAAAAGAAATGGTCTTCAGATTATCAGTTAACACGTGGATCATGGGGATCAGTTCAGTTCAGTTCACTTCAGTTGCTCAGTCATGTCCGACTCTTTGCAACCCCATGGACTGCAGCACGGCAGGTTTCCCTGTCCATCACCAACTCCCGGAGCCTACTCAAACTCATGTCCATCGAGTCGGTGATGCCATCCAACCATCTCATCCTCTGTCGTCCCCTTCTCCTCCTGCCTTCAATCTTTCCCAGCATCAGGGTCTTTTCCAATGAGTCAGTGCTTCCCATCAGGTGGCCAAAGTACTGGAGTTTCAGCTTCAGCATCAGTTCTTCCAGTGAATATTCAGGACTGATTTCCATTAGGGCCCCAATTGTGGGGATGCCCACCAGGTGACAGAGACAGGATAATGGGGAAAAGTTGAAAGGAGAGATCACAGAATAAGCATTCACCCAATTTTGTGAGTGGTCTTTGGTCTGACTACCCTGCTTAGTTATTGCCTTCATTTCCCATCTGCACGAGGAAACTGTGAGAAGGTAGACCCTCATCTCTCGGTTTCCCGTTAGCTGTTTGGCGAAACCATTTGAAGATGCTGAAGTCATCAGCCATGGCCTTGGAGCTGGGGGTGTGGGGACCCTGGAAATCTCCTAGTGCAGCCCCTTTGTTCTGCACATGAGGAAATGAGGGTCTACCCTCTGTGGACCAGGAGACTGATGAGCAAGTTCCCTCAGCCCAGAGCTGCTTTCACAGCTGCTGGAGGCCCTGGTGAGCTCTCCTTTCCTAAACTGGCTCACTTCTTTTGTTCAGAAGTGATGTCTGCATAACAGGGATTTGGAAATGAGAGTGGTGATAGAGCAGTTCCTATTCGGCAGCCACATAATATGAGGAATGAAGGGTCTTCCGACAACACGGACGGCCCGGGGCCAAATTCATTGCACAGCTGTCTCTTTTTTGACCCACACAGTGTTTTTACCAAAATTTGCCAGCATTTGAAAATAAAAAAGATTCTTCATGTGTACATGTTATCGTGTCCACACCAGGTTTTAGAGTTTTGGCTTCTGGAAACAATTGGCTGGCGTGAGCTGGACACTTTCGATCCTTCAGTCACCACAGCCCCCCAAGAGACCCTCCACGTCCACATTTCTTGTTTGAGTTTGCAGCTCTTCGATTTGACAGATGGGAAAACTGAGTCTCAGAGGGGCACATGGAGCATTCAAAGAAGTATACAGGAGGTTAGCGGCAGTGCAGGGCCTGGAATGCAGTTCTCCTGATACCTGTTGTTCAAGGTCCTGCTTGAAAATCCTGACACTTGGTATCTGGCAGCCTCTGTATCCTCACACTTCTGGGCCTTGGGCTTCTCCCACGTGGTTCTGTGCAGATCACAGAGGCCCTGACGGAAGGAGAGCTCTCCAAGGGCGGACACGTGGAGGTGGTGGACGGTGGCCTTATGGGCAGAGGGCGGATACACCCTTCACCCATCCGGCAACCCCCTCCCCAGCTGCCGCTCCCTCCCCCCTAATCTCAGGACCATTCACCTTGGTGCACAGGACTGGGAAACAAATCCCACTTTGCTCATGGAGAGAACCCAGGCATCCTGACTGCTGTCCATACCTGCAATGACAGTTTCTTTTGGCAAGTACCATTATCGGAGTCCCCACAGCAGAGAGAGGATGATTTTCCATGATTTAAGTCTCTTATTTTCATCCTGCTGACCTTTCAAGTCCCTAAACTCTTTTTGTCTTTGATCCAGATTCTTCTTTATCCTCTTTCCAAAGGTTTAATTTGCACTCCTGTTGTGGTTTTTTCCAATGTGTGCATGGGAGATGGGGGTTGGGGGTTCTATTCTTTGACTTATAATACACTTATGTGTGATAAGCAAATTTATTTTCTCATGCAAATAAATTAGTTGTTAATTAAAGCTTTTTGATATAGTGAAAAAAGAGGGCATATTTGATATCAGCAGCTGTGTGCTTTTCGATTTCTAGTTTGTCTAAATTCCGTTAGGATTATCAGGCTTCATCTGCAAATATAGCCCCTCCTCTTTGCTGGGTCTTTTCTTCCTCCATTCTCCTCTCTCCTTCTCTTCTTCCATTCTCTCTTGATTCTCTCCCACCCCCCACCCCCAATCTCTGTCTCTGTCTGTCTGCCTCTCTCTCTCACATACACGCGTGAAAGTATTAGGCCACGGCTACATTGTTTTGGCCTCAATTAGACAGACACTTTCTGCTTCCTCCTGTCTTATCCAGAGGGTTGTGCTCTTGGAGGCCCTGCGTGGAGATGTGTGGAACCTGAGTCTGTGTAAGAGAGGGTAAGCCAAGAGTTTTACAGTTTGCTCAAGTTTGGACAGTTGGTACAGCCAGAGCTGGGATTTGAAGCCAGGTAGAACTGCCCCCAGAGAAGGCAATGGCACCCCACTCCAGTACTCTTGCCTGGAAAATCCCATGGACGGAGGAGACTGGTAGGTTGCAGTCCGTGGAGTCACTGAGGGTTGGACACGACTGAGCGACTTCACTTTCACTTTTCACTTTCATGTGTTGGAGAAGGAAATGGCAACCCACTCCAGTGTTCTTGCTTGAGGAATCCCAGGGACTGGGGAGCCTGGTGGGCTGCCGTCTCTGGGGTCGCACAGAGTCGGACACGACTGAAGCGACTTAGCAGCAGCAGCAGAACTGCCCCCCAAACCCTCTACTCATCATACTGTGAGGGAAGAGAAATCATGGGCTTTGCCCTGTAGGCACATACCACTCACCTGCAAGGGCAGGTGAAAACCTGACTCAAGTTGACCTGTATAAGGCAGTGTATGCTGAGGGTCCTCTTAAAGATGCCCAGTATTTCAAGTATAGACGTTTAGAAGAGGAGGTTGCTGGAGGGTCTTGGTGGCTATGGAAGCAGTTTCTTGAATGAGGCAATCAGGAGTGGCTGTGTGGAGAATTGAGGTAGTCATGGGGGCCGGTGGAAAAGCAGATGTAGGCCAAGTTTGCTTTCCAACATGATATGGCATTCGTCTTCGTGCATGGAACCAAGAAAGAGCTTAGTGTTGTGGAGAGAAGGGTATTGATATGAATCAGTGACTGATCAAGTTTGATCATGTGAGGGAGAGTTTTTTCTGAATGGTAAAAAAGATTATACCTGGCTATTCTCTTTTACTATTGGACAGTTTCCAGATAATGATTAGAGAAGAGACAAATATCCACAGACATCCATTTTCTTTTAAACTCAGAGCAAGGTTGTTTGATAGAGTGTGGTTATGACACTGGATGGTGCTACTTCTGTGTTGATTTTCCCACCTATAGTTAAATAGCTTCCTTGGACCATGGTTCTGCAGGGCCCTGGGATATTTCCAGGAGTCTAGGGCAGTCATCCAGCCCCTTTATTGTTACCCTCCTCATTGCCCTTGGCTCCTTCAGAATTGCCTGATTGTGGCCATTTACACACATGGAACTTTCCAGGAAGCAGGAGGTTTCACACTTCATCTCATTAACCTACACGGGCACCTGTATGCAGAATTCCCACTCAAGGCACTGAGATGTTCTGCCTGATGTTCTTCATCGGTCAGTCTCTTGTTTTTGGGTGGTTAATTTCCCTGCTGGTTTGCACCGTGCACTGAATTTGCAGGAAGACCGCAGCTGCGGTTCTGCAGAGCCGTGGGCCACCGTAGGGATGGCCGGTTTCATACACTCAGTGCTGCCAGGGCACGACATGCTCTGCCCCCTGCTCTGGGGATGTTCCCCTTGGGCAGCTGCTTCACTGCTTCCTCTAAGGCTTGTTCCAGGCAAGGATGGCCCCTCAACCGCTGCTTTCTCATTTATCTGTATTCACAGGGGAGCCCGGTTCTAATTAATTACCATCTACACTCTATACTCAAGGGGGAAATCTGCTTGGGGGAATGTTGGAGGGGGGTACATTTAGAAATTCAATCAAGATCTTCAGGTTGCATGGCCTGCTGTTGGCAGCAACACTTCCTCCTGGGGTAAACAAGAACAGAGCATCCGCTTTGTGCAAAGCTGCGTCTACATTTGGCTTTCCTGTGTCCCTAGTGCCTAGCAGAGGGAATGCCTGGAAGTGCCTGAGAACATGAGCCTCCCTCAGCCTCAACCTGGAAACTCAGGGCTCCTCAGGTTTAGGATTTACGGAAACACATTCCTCCTGTTGCACTGGGGGATCTTAGCCTTTAATCTGCGGCAGTCTCTTGAGATGATTCAGGCTGTGAGCACAGTGTCTTTCAACCCTGGCTATGCTTCCGGAGTACTTGTAGAACTTTTTAAAAATTTCAGAAGCCCAGTCCTGTTCCTTCAGTTTTTAAAAATTTAATGCTCCCAGAGTATCTTTTAAAAGAAAAAAAAAAAACAACTGAGATATAATTCACATTCTGTTTGTTGTTTTTGTTTAGTTGCTAAGTTGTGTCCGACTCTTTGCAACTCCATGAACTGCAGCAAACCAGGCTTCCCTGACTTTCACTATCTTCTGGAGTTTTCTCAAATTCTTGTCCATTGAGTTAGTGATGCCATCCAACCATCTCATTCTCTGTCACCCTCTTCTCCTCCTGCCCTTGATCATTTCCAGCACCCAGGTCTTTTCCAGCATCAGGGTCTTTTCCAATGAGTTGGCTCTTCACATCAGGTGGCCAAAGTGTTGGAGCTTCAGCTTCAACATCAATCCTTTCAGTGAATATTCAGGGTTGATTTCCTTTAGGGTTGACTGGTTTGATCTCGTTGCTGTCCAACGGACGGTCAAGAGTCCTCTCCAGCACCACAATTTGAAAGCATCAGTTCTTCAATGCTCAGCCTTCTTTATGGTCCAACTGTCACATCCATACATGATTACTGGAAAAACCATAGCTTTGGCTGTATGGACCTTGGTCGGCAAATTGATATCTCTGCTTTTTAGTACATTGTCTAGGTTATCATAGCTTTTCTTTCAATTAGCAACTGTCTTTTAATTTTGTGGCTGCAGTCACCACCCATAGTGATTTTGGAGCCCAAGAAAATGAAATCTGTCACTATTTACACTTTTTCTCCATTTATTTGCCATGAAGTGATGTGACTGGATGCCATGATCTTAGTTTTTTGAACGTTGAATTTTAAGTCAACTTTTTCACTCTCCTCTTTTACCTTCATCAAGAGGCTCTTTAGTTCCTCTTTGCTTTCTGCTATTAGAGTGATATCATTGCATATCTTAGGTTGTTGATATTTCTCCCAGCAGTCTTGACTCTAGCTTGTGCTTCATCCAGCCCAGCATTTCACATGGTGTACTCTGCATATAAGTTAAATAAGCAGGGTGACAATATACAGCCTAGACATACTCCTTTCCCAATTTTGAACCAGTCCATTGTTCCATGTCTGGTTCTAACTGTTGCTTCTTGTCCTGCATAGAGGTTTCTCAGGAGACAAGTAAGGTGGTCTGATATTCCCATCTCTCTAAGAATTTTCCACAGTTTGTTGTGATTCACACAGTCAAAGGCTTTAGCACAGTCAATGAAGCAGAAGTATATGTTTTTTTGGAATTCCCTTGCTTTTTCTTTGATCCAATGGATGTTGGCAATTTGATTTGTGATTTCTCTGCCTTTTCTAAATCCAGCTTGTACATCTGGAAATACTGTTGAAGCCCAGTTTGATAGATTTTGAACATTAGTTTGCTAGCATGTGAAAGGAGCGCAACTGTAGGGTAGTTTGAACATCTTTGGTGTTATCTTTCTTTGGGACTGGAATGAAAACTGACCTTTTCCAGTGGTGTGGCCACTGCTGAGTTCTCCAAATTGGATGGCATATTGAGTGCAGCACTTTAACAGCATCCATCATCTTTTAGGATTAGAAATAGCTCAGCAGAAATTCCATCACTGCCACTAGCTTTGTTGATAGTGATGCTTCTTTAAGGCCCACTTGACTTCACACTCCAGTATGTCTGGTTCTAGGTGAGTGACCACACCATCATGGTTATCCAGGTCAGGAAGATCTTTTTTGTGTAGTTTTTCTGTATGTTCTTGCCACCTCTTCTTAATCTCCTCTCCTTCTGTTAGGCCCTCGCGTCTCTATCCTTTGTTGTGTCCATCTTTCAAAGTGCACAGCTCATCGGTTTTTAGTGTATTGCACAGTTGCACAACCATCATCACCATTTATCAGAACATTTTCATCACCCCAAGAAAGAACCCCACTCATTCAGTTATCTCCCATTTCCCCTTCCCCTCCCCAGTCTAAGACATGTGTGATTTACTCTCTGTCTCTTCAGACTTGCCTATTGAGGACATTTCCTATAAACAGAATCACATAATATGTGCTTGGCCCCATTTTGAACCTTGTAAATTGAAACATCAGAGCCTTGTGTGTTAAACATTTTTTTTTTAAACAGTCTCAGGTGATTAGGCATAGCCAGGTTTTGGGTGCCCTAGGCATGGAGTGGTAAAGCACTCTGCCTGGGGGCCCCATTTGCCCCAGCACACAGTAAGTATGTAAGTATTCAGGAAATGTTTGTTGAATGAGTAAATTGACATTTTAGAGGAGTCTCTCAAGCAATGGCACCCCACTCCAGTACCCTTGCCTGGAAAATCCCATGGACGGGGGACCCTGGTAGGCTGCAGTCCATGGGGTCGTGAACAGTCAGACACGACTGAGCGACTTCACTTTCACTTTTCACTTTCCTGCATTGGAGAAGGAAATGGCAACCCACTTCAGTGTTCTTGCCTGGAGAATCCCAGGGACGGGGGAGCCTGGTGGGCTGCCATCTCTGGGGTTGCACAGAGTTGGACATGACTGAAGTGAATTAGCTTAGTTTAGCTTAGCTTAGCTCATAGCCTAGTGTGATCAGGATGTTTGCCTCCCAGATTATCGATTAGTCCTAATTTCTCCAATTAGCTGTTTCATCAACAGTATATGGAAATAAGGGCTTCTCTGATGGCTCAGCAGATAAAGAATCTGCCTGCAATTCAGGAGACATAGGAGTCACTGGTTCAACTCCTGAGTCAGGAAGATCCCCTGGAGGAGGGCATGGCAACCTCCTCCAGCATTCTTGCCTGGAGAATTGCATGGACAGAGGAGCCCAGTGGGCTACAGTCCAAAGGGTCACAGTGGGTCAGATGCAACTAACACTGTCACTTCTTTTCATATGGAAATAAGTCAGAGTCCACTGTAGTCTCTACTTTCCTCAGTTCAGTTCAGTCGCTTGGTCGTGTCCAACTCTGCGACCCCATGAATCGCAGCATGCCAGTCCTCCCTGTCATCACTAACTCTTGGAGTTCACTCAGACTCACGCCCATCGAGTCAGTGATGCCATCCAGCCATCTCATCTTCGGTCATCCCCTTCTCCTCCTGCCCTCAATCCCTCCCAGCATCAGAGTCTTTTCCAATGAGTCAACTCTTCACGTGAGGTGGCCAAAGTACTGGAGCTTCAGCTTCAGCATCATTCCTTCCAAAGAAATCCCAGGGCCGATCTCTACTTTCCTACATCAATAAATTGATTGAGTCTCATTGACTGTTATCATCTCCCTAACTTACATAGAACTTTTTTTACATGGAACTGTGGCTGGGTGCTCTTGAAATGTGCTCAGAGAACTCTATAATGACAGGGATAGTCCTGGTCAAAGGAACTAAACTGAAATGGTCACCCTGGGGTCTCATGCATGTATTAGAACCAAAGCTAGACTGACATTGCAAAGAGGGGATAAAAACATATCCTTAGCAGAAACTAGAGCTGGGAGAAAGAGGAGGTTAAGAACAGGCATATCACTGCAGTGGTTGGAAGGGCACAGGTTAGAGTCCCACTTTATATGATGGCTGTAAGATCTGCTCAGTAGTCCAAGTCCTGCTTTTCTACTTCTAAGGCCTCCTGTTTCCCAAAGGATCCAGCCCTAGCCAGAGGCCACTCAGGCCACGCCTGTTTGCCTAGTGCCTTGCACAGTTCTGCCATGATGCCTGCCCAGTCATCTGTAACACTAGCATCTCCATCCTTCACTCTGCACCTTCCCAGACGAGAATCTAAGCCATCCACAGCCACCACAGTGAGTTCACAGGCCCATTGGCTGAAAATCCAAACCTGGCCTGCCGTGGTGTGACGAAGTGGAAATGGCTTGATGCAAACCTATCTCCAGTGCTCGGGACACAACGCAGAGCCCTCCTGATTGCAGAGCAGAGAGACATTCATGCCTTACTTGTCAATAGGTCCCTATTGAACCCCTATAATGTGTCAGGCACTGTTGAGACGTAGCAGTGAATGAAACAAATCTCTGTATTTTGGGAGTTTAACTGAAGTTGGATGGGACAGGGGTTAGAAGAGAGACAGATAAGAAATGAATTAAGAAATACACAATAAAATGTGAGAACTCTAAATGTACCAAGAGAGCGAATGTAAGGCAGACGATAGAGAACAATGGAGACGAGGAAGAGGTGGTGATATGGAGGGACTAGCTGGCGAAGGCCTGTCTGATACGTATTATGACGTGCATAGAGTCAGGGAAAGAACCAGTAGGCATCCCAGGAAAGAGAATTCCAGACAGAGAAAGCAGCCAGCACAAAAGCCTTGGTCCTCAATCCTGGCTAAATGTAGTAATTACCTTGGCAACTCTACAAAAACTTTCTAGGGTCGGATTTCACCCTGAAGCGTGGGTGTGTGTGTGTGTGTAAAACACTAGGCAATTCTGTAGTATGTCTGACAAAGGCTGCAAACCAACTGTGTGAAAGGAATGTGGAGCTGAGTGGGCCAGAGTTCCAGAGAGTGAGAGGATAAGTGTACAGGGCCTTGAAGGCCACGGTAAGGATCTCAGCTGTTAAAGAAATGATGGAAAACCCCAGAGAGTATGGGAGCAGGGGTTGCAACGAGCATCGTACTCCGCGGCAGGTCAGTATGTGCATGTCTGATCCATGGGCATATCGACAAAGGTTGGGAAGCAACATTCAGAGAAGCTGTCTTTGCTCATGTCAGTGTACAGATAGTTAATCCGTGTTTAGTTACATGTCTAGAAAAGACATGCATACCTACTTTATGGGCTAGAAACTGTAATACTAGATAGCCTGTGAACTTAACACATTCTAATTCCCCTCCCTGGCACGCCAGGGGAAGATGAAGATACGCCAGATGAAGATAAATGTATCTCCTAGGTGGAAGAACAGGGAGGACCCCAACTGTCTCATTTTTTTTTTTTTCCTCGAGGAGTGGTTTTAAAAATGCAAACAAAATGAAACAGATGAGAAGAGTTGCAGATTACATTTCTGACAATGGGTAATCTCCGCTTGTTTGAGCATGGTCATTAGGAAGCCTTCTGATTATCTGGCAGCTCTGGTTTCTAACTCCCTGTGGACAGAAAGAGGCATGAAGAGAATTACATTTCTCCAAGGGTGGGGTCAAAGGTCTTTCTGTGCATTGGACAGCTGGCTCGAGTCATATTGAAGTGCCGTGGCCTCAAGTGTTACTAACAGAATAGCTGATGGCCCTGTTGTCAGTTTCTTTACGCTCACTATCTATTACAAATTCAGCTGAAATTGTGGATTCTCAAAAATCAGGGGAGAAAATCTCCACCTGCTCTCCCCAGTGTCCTGTGCTCATATTGAATCCCTAGTGGCGAAGACGGGTAGATACCACACACTGTGTGCTGAATGGGTGCCCATGCCAGAGCCACCCTGATGTACTCCTAGGAGGATGCGGTTGGCACCGGCCTCGTGTGCCCCAATGGCAACACATCAGTAAATTACCGCAGACACTTTAAGTAGAGTGTTGTCCTTGGAATGCCAGTGTGCAAAAGACAGATACCCACGTGTCCCCTCTCCCCGGCCACTGGGATACAACCATTTAATAAAAATATCACTGAACCGAGAGTGCAAGGCTTGGGTTTTAAGCCTATTGCATACTAACCTCGTGGTGTTGAGCAGGTGATTAACCTTTCAGAGCTTTAATTCACCTATCTGAATACATTCAAATGTTTATTTCCAGCAGTGTGAGTCTGGGATGCTTTGCCTGAAGTGTGTATGAGCAGAGAGGTGAGGCGAGTCCTGCGGTACCTGGGCTCCGTCCATGATGTGTGAGACACTGTATCAGTTACACCTTCCTCAAGGTGGGGCTGAGCCAGAGACGGGGAAGGCCATGGGGAACAGCACTCAGCAGAGGAATTGGAGACAGGAGTTCAGGTCTCAACTCAATAGCTTTCTAACCACGTGGCCTTGGGCAAATGACTCAATGTCACTGGATCTTCAGAATGGAATGACTGATACCTATTCAGAAAACTTGTGAGGAACAAATGAGATATGTCTGACACACTGATACATATGAGAGCTTATTATGTAAAGGCTAGTTATACCATCAGTTGCCCACTCCGTAATGGGTGATTATTTATAATTTATACCTTTGGAGTTCCTGGTTATCTTCCAATATGACATAGAACTCAGCAAGGGAAAGATTCGTTCTCTTAGTATTGGTTTCTGTTGTAAATGTTTCTAAATTGCCCCCAAGTCTTCCCATTTAGCTTTCAGCTCCCAAACTTGATCATTTTTGGTGTGAAGGACTGCATAGTGTCATGCACAACCTAGATCCAGGATGTTCCTTTATCCCCTAAATCCATCGTGAAAGCTATAGTCATCTAAACAGTTAATATCATGTATTAACTCATGGTATATCATGGTATGTGCATCCCAGTCACCCACTCGCATCTAAAAGAATACATTGCAACTCCCAAGGGACTCTTCCCCATGTGGGGAGATTAGAATCCCCCCAAATCAGGGAGCCGATCCCTTGCAGTTTTTCCATGCACCCAGGTCTTGTGTACAAACCACACACTCTGTTCTTCTTTCTGTGGCCTCTTGAGAATGGTTCAGAAGTTTTGGTGGAAATGAGTACCTTTAGGCAGCCCGGAAAGAGAATTTCAGGCAGAGAAAACAGCACAAAAACCTTAGTGTTTTTTGACACTGACCATGTCAAAATCCTAACGCAAACACGTTCATGCAAAACTCTTTGTGTCTTTCACTCTCTGTTCTATAGACTCTTGTTATGGGTCTGCCATATCTGAGGACTGCGAATGGCCCAGAAACAGATGCAAAGTCATCCAAGGTCCAGAGCTACCCTCAAGAAGCTCACAATTTCTGGTCAGAGACTCAGGACCTGGTCAACTTCAGAGCATCTCTGGAGGGGTGTCCTGAAGGGCATTACACAGCAGCTGCCTGTAGGGCCTTTGGTCTGGCTGATGGAGCAAAGTTCATACACCCTACAGCATTATCAATATCATCACCACCATCATCCATGAGTCAGAGTAATTATTTCCCCTGTCAGCCCAGCAGCTATCAGAAGGACAAGGCAAGCTAAGTACCAAATGAGTGTTACAGGTGAACACGGTAGAACAGTTCAGAGAAGGGAGGTTCGAGAAACTTCTTGAAAGATTTGAGTCTTTCTTTGGACCTTAGTGATGCTCATAATCTGGATGGCCAGACAGAAGTGGAATATCAAGCTTTACTCAGGCAGAATTTATAAATAGAGGATGATATCTGGGCTGGGATTTCACTGCTTTTAGGGAGACGGCTCAGGGAGTTATCGGAGCTGGTGTGTTGGAAGGACTGTATAAACTATTAATGGCCCAGAACATCTTGACTCTTAGCTCTTCCTGCTTTACTTCTTTAGGCTTGTGTTTCCTTTCTCTGCTGTGCAGCACTTGGGGGAAGCTTTTGTCTTGTCCTCTCTCCTCCTCTTTTCTCTCTTCCCCTCTTTCTTTCTTTCCTGCCATATACCCACAAGTGCCTGCCAGCTGGATACTGTGCTTTGTTTGAGTCTTAGTGTCCTTTCCTATAACTGAGAGTTTACAAATTCTTCCTGAGTCTAGGGGGTTTCCCTGGTGGCTCATATGGTAAAGAATCTGCCAGCAATTCAGGAGACCCGGGATCAATCCCTGTATCGGGAAGATCCCCTGGAGAAGAGAATGGTAACCCACTGCAGTATTCTTGCCTAGAGAGATCCATGGACAGACCATGGGGTCGCAGAGTCGGACACGACTGAGCGACTAACACTTTCTTCTTCCTGAGTCTAACACCATGTGTCCCCTGCTTGCCCTCAGCCTTCCCTTGCCTCCACCTGCTCCCTCAAGTCTCTGAGTTGGAAATGTCAGCCTCCAAAGGGAAAAAGGACCTGGGTCAGGTGCCTCCCCAAGGCTGCTGAACCTCAGGTGGGCAAGGTAGCATTTGCTGCTCCATTTCACTCAAGGAGCCCACATTCCGTCAGATGGCCAGGGGCTGCCTGCCTCATGCCCCAGGCTCACAGGCCTCCATGCCCTCCCAGGTGCAGGCAGCTCTGGGGAGTGGGCAGGAGCTGTGGCTTTGATCACACACACAATAACCTCAGCACCAAGGCATCCATGCTATGACTTTTGATTACGAATGGATTAAATGGGACAGCAGCTGCACAGGGCAGCTTTGATTCAGGCCTGCTCAGTAATGAGATGCGCAGGCACAGGCTGGGAGGCTGCAGCCAGGAGCTCTGCCCAGCCCCCAGCCCACCTCAGGGCAGGGGGCACTTCTCAGAGATGCAGAAGAAACCAAGGCAACTCACACAGACCCTTCACTAAGCTAGCCGCTGGGGTGCCCTCAGCCTCTCGGAGGTGTCCCTTGGCTGCCCTGCCTGCTGTGTCCTTGGCCATTTGTTCACCCGTGCTCTCCACCATGGCTGCGGGAAAGAAGCCTGTTCCCTCTGTGTTCCCAGGAGGTAAGGTGTGAAGCTGCTGGTTAAATAGCAGCTGCTCTTCTGAGATGAATCCCAAGTCCAACTCAGGAGCAGCCAGCTCCACAAGGGATCCAGTGGGTCCTCTCCTCACCTAACCATGGTCATTTGGCTTATTGGAAACAGTAGAAATCATAGTATCCTCAACAATAGTCTTTGTTTACATAACAGGTGTAAAGGATGTTCATGACCACCATCCCAGAAATATTTTCCCCAAACCCCGTGAGCTCAGCGGAACTTTTGGATCTCTTTCGGAAATAAGAAAGCTGAAGTTCAGACAGTAAAAAGGCTTTGCCCAGGTGCTTGTGTGTACCCTTTCTGGATTGCTGGGGACTAGCCCAAACTGTCATTCTGCCATGTAATCATCTACCAGCTCCTCTTTCCCCTTATTGGAGGGTGTCCTGAGCAGATCTAATTTCTGATGATGGACCCATGAAAGCAGTGACCGCCTGCATGTATCTATTTTTGTATACAGATTTGGGGGAGGGGGATGAGCAGCTGCCTTGGCTAAATTGCAAGGCTCCAGGCGGGGAGAGGAGATAAGAGGGATTCGGCACTGAAGCCAAGAGTTCTCGGGGCTGTTAGATACACTAATAAATTTGACCTTGGGACATTTACTGTGTGGCCAAAAGACTTTGAAAGAACACTGGGGAATCCCCTGTTTCAATAAAAGCTTCCACAGAAGAGCCAGCTTTTCCCACCACCTCCTGCCCACCCTCACCCTCAGCCTAGGAAGGCCAGGTATCATCCTTCTGCCGAGGTGGCCACTTAAAACCCAGCCACAAAATAGCCATGTCCAGAGCCTCTCCATGTTGCCCACAACCCTCCAGGGGCATGGGGGCAGGCAAGGGAGAGGAACGAGCATGAGGCTTACCGCCAGCCATCACTCCTGTCAGTGGGGGACAACATGCCCTCCCCACCATCCCATTTCAGTGATGCAAGTCGAGCCTCACCGCACCCCTTAAGGGTCTGAGAAAGAGGCGGGCAACTGACCTTTATGAAGCACTGACTGCCTAGCCTCCTTGCAGGCATGTATTTCATTGTTTAAACATCTCTATGAGGCAGCTAGTGTTACCCACATTTTATGAATAAGAAAACAGAAGCTCAAGATTAAGCTGCTAGGAAGTACATGAACCTGACTGATGACAATCCAGTATGGGCCTGATCGGTGTTCCCACTTCCCAGGTGATAAAAATGAGCTCCAGGGACAGTAAATGAACGGAATGAGGGCACAGTGCTGGCTCATCAAGGATTTGGTGAGGATTCAGGAGTCTCACCTTGGTCTAGCCTACTTTTCACATTAGAGATTGTAGTGAAAGTGGCTCAGTTGTGTCTGACTCTTTGTGACCCCATGGACTATATAGTCCATGGAATTCTCCAGGCCAAAATACTGCAGTGGGTAGCCCTTCCCTTCTCCCAGGGGGTCTTCCCAACCCAGGGATTGAACCCAGGTCTCCTGCATGACAGGCAGATTCTTTTCCAGCTGAGCCACAGGGGAAGCCCAAGAATACTGGAGTGGGTAGCCTATCCCTTCTCCAGCGGATCTTCCCAACCCAGGGGTCAAACCAGGGTCTTCTGTATTACAGGCGGATTCTTTACTAACTGAATCATCAGGGAAGCCCAGAGATTGTAAGGCCGTTCCAATTCACACACCGTTTTTCTGCTCGAGGCCTTTGGAGGATGGTGCCCATCTCCGGAGGTACCTTTCCCGTGCTTCTCTGCTTGGCCACGTCTGCTCGTTGCTCAGGGCTCAGCTGCGTTGTTGCCTCCTCAAGAAAGCTTCCCTTGATCAGGTTGCTCTTAACTCTCTACCCTATCCATACTTTTTTTTTTTTTAACTTGTCACAACTCTAAATTACACTTATTTCTGTTATTCAAAATAATTGTCTCCCTGATTAGACTCTTGAGTTTCATTAGGTCAGTATTTCTATCGTATTTGTTCATTGGTGTATCCGGAGAGTGTACACACTGCATGGGCTTGGCACTCCCATGGATTCAATAAGACAAAGTTGAAATTTAGACCCGAGTGGAGCCAGAAAACAAGAAGGAGCATGGGGTCCAGAGGTCTGAAAAAACTCACACCCAGCGAATTCAACCAAGATGGAGATGAAATAGGGCCAGGTTCCTCTCTTAGTCTTTTTAGCTGCTATAACAAACTATTGTAAGCTTGTTGTTTAGACACTAAGTCATGTCTGACTCTTTTGAGACCTTATGAACTGTAGCCCTCCAGGCTCCTCTGCCCTGGAATTTCCCAGGCAAGAATATTGGAGTGGGATTTCCATTTCCTTCTCCAGGGAATCTTCCTGACCCAGAGATAGAACTCCAGTCTCCTGCATGGGCAGGCAGGTTTTTTACCATTGAGCTACTAGGTAAGCCATTATAAATTAGATGGCTTATAAATAAAAATGTATCTCTCACAGTCCTAGAGGCTAGGAAATTCAAGATCAAGGTGCTGAGTGGCTTGTTATCTGGTGAAGGCCTGCTTCCTGGTTCTTCTCACTGTGTCCTCACATGGAGGAAGGGGCTAGACAGCTCCCTGGGGGTAAGAGCACTAGTCCCATTCATGAGGGTTCTACCTTCATGACATCATCACCTCCCAAAGGCCTTGCCTCCAGATACCATTAGGCTGGGGTCAAGATTTGACATGGATTTTTGGTTCACCACATTCATCTGAGATTTCCTCAGATTTATCTTGAACCCCTAATAATGAGATTTCTCACTATGGCCTACACGCTGGATAAATCCCACATGCCTTTCAGGTCTCCTTGCCCAGCACATCCTCAGCACACCTCTCGTTCTGAACAGGGAGGGCACTGCATTTGCACACAGGCCCGCTGTCCACATCTGTTCTGCACTGAGGCTCTCTATTCTCAGTCACACCTGATACTCATGGGTTGTGAACATGCTTCCACCACCACCCACCCCAGACTTCCCAATTTTTAGAAGTAACTCCATCCTTTCAACTTCTAAGGCAAAACGCTGAGTGCCATCCTTCATGCCCGTCTCTCCCTCTCACTCCACAGCCAGTCCATCAGCAAAGGCTGTGGGCTGTTCTCGACACGGCAGCTGGGAAACCTTGAACAGTGTAACTCAAATTGTGTGCTGTGTCTGTCCTCTGCTGTGCTTCGTTGTTCAGTCGTGTCCAACTCTTTGCAGCCCCAAGGGTTATAGCCCACCAGGCTCCTCTATCCATGGAATTTTCCAGGCAAGAATACTGGAGTGGGTTGCCATTTTCTTCTCCAGGGGATCTTCCCAGCCCAGGCGTCAAACCCAGGTCTCTTACATCTCCTGCATTGGCAGGCGGATTCTTTACCCCTGCCCCACCTGGGAAGCCCATGTCCTGTGTCTGCTCTCCTCCAAAGACTCTCCATGTCCTTTAGAGTGCTATGCTATGACCGAGACCTCGGAACTAACACGGGATGGCTGTGTGTAGCGTGGCCTTGCTCTGCGCTCGTCTCCAGCCACCTTCCCCTTGCACACTCTGCCCCAGTGACACTGGTCTCCTTGCTGTTTTACCACTACACTGAGCTCATGTCCATGTCAGTAACTGCACGTTGTGTTCCCTCTGTTAGGATCGTTCTTCTCCAAATATCACACAGCTCACTCCCCTACTTCTGTGTACTGAGATATTCTCTTTTTAGATAGACCTTTCCTGACTGGCTTACTTTAAAGCAGTATATCCTAAACTCTGCCCCTTTCTTCTGCTTTATTTTTCTTATCTTTTATTACAATTGATAGCTTATAGCATTATTTTATTTTTATTGTTATCATTTTACTTCATTTTCTCTTGCTGAAAACAGATTTTTTTTTTATCTCGTCTCCAGCCACCTTCCCCTTGCACACTCTGCCCCAGTGACACTGGTCTCCTTGCTGTTTTACCACTACACTGAGCTCATGTCCATGTCAGTAACTGCACGTTGTGTTCCCTCTGTTAGGATCGTTCTTCTCCAAATATCACACAGCTCACTCCCCTACTTCTGTGTACTGAGATATTCTCTTTTTAGATAGACCTTTCCTGACTGGCTTACTTTAAAGCAGTATATCCTAAACTCTGCCCCTTTCTTCTGCTTTATTTTTCCTATCTTTTATTACAATTGATAGCTTATAGCATTATTTTATTTTTATTGTTATCATTTTACTTCATTTTCTCTTGCTGAAAACAGATTTTTTTTTAACTTTTATATCCCAGTTCCTAGAAAAGTATATATTTATTGAATGAATTTATTTCATGAATATCAGCATCCTTCACATTTACTCCATTCAAAAGCTTGGCTTACTTCATACGCAGATTTGCACAGAGAGCATGTTAGTTTCTGGCCATAAGTCACCTGGTCTGTGTTCCAGTCCAGTTGTCAGTGGTCTGTAGCAGATAGTCCTGTGGGCACTGTGGTATGCTGGAGCCAGCTTGTGGTGGCAAGAGGCAACAGGGCACGTCTATTGGACTTGAACTGGTGGGAATATTTACACTGTGGAAATAGGCAAATGTCTTACATTAGGCCGTTTTTTTCTCCCCCAGAAAGTCAGTTATTAAAGATTTTTCCAGGATAAGGCTTGTTAGTAGCAGTTACTCCTTCCACTGACACAGAGCCACATTTTGCGGAGGCATTTGTAACCTAGATGCTGATGACACCAGAAACCAAGAGGAGGAGAGTTAAAAGCCCTTAGATATTCTACCTGAGGATGTATGGATATAAATATACCTGGTCATCAAATGTATTAGGAATGGCCAGTGGCAGGAGGACCAGGTATACTACAGTGTGGGCACATGGGAAAGACTGGAGAATTTATGGGAGAGGCTGTGTCTGAAATCCCCTGGGTTTAGTGTCTGGCTCTTAACTTGAGATCTGTGGCGTGGAGTGGGCTAAGTAGTTTCCTCATCTGTAAAATGGGTTCATATTACCTGTTTAACGGGGAGATCTTGGCAGTAAAAGAGGCAGTTAGCTCCTATTCCTCAGAATGAGAGTGATGAGTTTTACTGAGGCATATTTCAAGTGAATAAAGGTAGAATTTGCTGAAGACTGAAATAGGGAGTGGCACTTCCTTAGAATGATTCACGCTGGGTGTCCATCTGTCAGAGAAGTTAGAGAAGGGGATTCCTGCATCGGAGGGAGGCTGGTCTGAATATATCAGCCCCTGGATCCCTTCTACGCTAAGACTTCTAAAGCTAAAAACATCCGCAGGCAAGTCACTGACCAATTTTTTTTTGCCTCATTTCCTCCATCTGTCAAACAGGCAGGATAGTTTCTGTCCCTCGTGCGTTTCATTGTTGTTGAGATGACTGAGTGAGATCATCACCTGAAACGTTTTTAGATCTAGGAGTAAAGATATTTCATCAATACCGTACTTCACCATCCTTTTATAAAACCGCTTTACACCTTGGAGTAAAGCAGCATTCCCTGCGATGTGACTATGAAGAGCGCCTGTTGCGCTGCACTCAGCAGATAACAGAGGGTAAATAATTAAAAGACAGCCCTATTGTCAAATTATTGTCAGTATATGTGGAAATAAACTTGTGAGTTTTAGAATTAGGAGGTGTGTTAATATCCCATGAGGTCAAGAAAGCCCTAGGGTGAAGATTAGGCCACTGCTAGTGACACGTGCCTTGTGTTTAGCTACATCAAGGGTAGATACAGCTCCCTACCCTCTTGTTCCTCTTGTCCCAGAGTTAAGACTTGCTCCATATAACTCACCATGTAGCAAAAGATCCTCTGCCCTCCAAATTACGGGCTACTCTCACCTCTATTCTTAGCTGCAGTTCCTTAGATGTAGAATTTCTTTTAATCGAAAGACCTGGGGATTCCAATTCTTCTTATCTGGTTACAGCAAACAGCTGTAATGGGAACAGTTCCAGTGTGATTATGGAATAACTGATTGATTATGGATACTTTCCTAAAACCAGGTTTATGTGGAGAGAAGCAAGAGGCAGTTTACTTCTCCAAAGAATGGTGAAGTATGATATTGATGAGATATCTTTACTCCTAGATCTAAAAATGTTTCAAATAATGATCTTACTTAGTCATCTCAACAACAGTGAAAGACAGAAACCAACAATGAAGGGACAGAAACCATCCTGCTTGTTTGACAGATGGAGGAAATGAGGCAAAACAAAAAAAATTGGTCAGTGACTTGCCTAAGGATGTTTTTGTCTTTAAAAGCCTTAGTTCAGTATGAGATGGAAGCCTGGATTCTCCTAAACGTACACTTAGGCCTCACCAGCTTCTCAGTTCTGTCCAGGGTCCTGCCTCTCCTTCCACTCTGCCACTCCACCAGTTTCCTATGATAACTCACTCCCAAGTACCTTTTGTAATCGACAGTTTATGTGACGCCTGATAGTGCTTTGGGTGAGGAGCAGGGCCATCCATAGCCTTTTCCAGATTCACAGCTTGTCAGATCATGAGGTGATCTTACAGAGTTTCCCATGTCAGGCATGAAATACTGAGGGCCAGGCAGGGACTTGACTTGCCCAAGGTCACCAGATGAATTGCCAAGTGTAGCTGTGAAAGTGAACATTGTCAGTCCCTTGGTGGGCCCTTTGTGCTATAAATAAAGGACTTGGCCATATGATTACTAAGGGAGTTTCGACTAAGTTAGCAGCTACTTCCAGTCCTGCTGATATAGCATCTGTGTGTTGTATTCATTTTGTGCAGCCTCAGTGAGCAGTGTCTAGAGATGTACCCTGCCCCACTGAGCCAGCCAGAAATTCTGAGCAGGCTTGTCCATAACTATGTGGACTGTGAGTCAGGCACACATGTGATTTCAGGGAGAACCAGTTAAAGGATACCTTATTGGGGGAAGAGATTCAGGGAGATATAGTCCACATATGATGGCTTTTGATGAAAAGGAAATATCTGTTTTCCTGATAGATGATCTTATTCTGGAGAGTAAAATCATAAGAAACCATTTTTAGCAAACAGTTAGTTGAAGCAGGACTATGTGAAACAGGTACATACACACCCGGGCAGAAAAGAGTGTTTGGTGAACCAGCTATTTCCAGAAGTCCTGTATAAAATAAATGAGGAACAGAGTTTTCACAAAGTCCCAGGATAGATATTTCAGAGAACCATGCCTTCTTCAAAGCTGTTATGCTAGGACTCTAGTCCTGTCTTCCAAGGGTGTTCTGTTGGCTTAATATGCTGGAGAACGTCATTAGAAAGCTGTGACAGACCCTGTAGAGTATCTTTAATGGTGAAGAATCATTCTGGAAACAGCCACATATCTCAGTCCTCAAGGAGACCCTGTCCTAGGAAATGGCAGGACCAAGTAAGTACACAGCAGATACAATGGTTGTAACATTGTACAGTCTTAGAGTGCAAGAGCAGGACCATTTGTGAAAGAGATTGCATGTTAACTGTGCAAACAGTTTTCAAACAGAGTCTCAAAGTCATTTTCACTTCAACTACTAGCAAGGAATATAAACAAACAAGTTCCACTTGGTTAATTAAAATAAATAAGCAAATAACCTGATTTATATCCTTTAAAATACTTAGTAATCTTTCCAATGAAAAACTGTAGGCAAAGGTATTTGGTAAACAAAGACTGTCCTTTTCTTATTTCTATAGCTCAAGAATATTAAATTTTGATTTATTAATTTTTATTGGGATAAGTTGCTTTATAATGTTGTGTTAGTTTCTTCTGTGAAGCAAAGTGAACCAGCTCTATGTGTACATATAACTCCTCTTTTTTGGATTTCTTTCCCATTTAGGTCCCCAGAGAGCACTGAGTAGAGTTCCTTGTGTTATACAGAAAGTTCTCATTAGTTATCTATTTTATACATGGTAGTGTATATATGTCCATCCCAATCTCCCAACTCATTCCACTTCCCCTTCCCCCTGTCCTTTGGTATTGATACATATGTTCTCTATGTCAGTGTCTTTATTTCTACTTTGTGGATAAGTGCATCCGTATCATTTTTCTAGTTTCCATGTATAAGCAATATTCTACAATATTTGTTTTCCTCTTTCTGCCTTACTTCCCTCTGTATGACAGTCCCTAGGTCCATCCACGTCTCTGCAAATGGCACAGTTCTGTTCCTTTAGGTGGCTAAGTAATACTCCATTGCATATATGTACCACATCTTCTTCACCTGTTCCTCTGTTGATGCACATTTAGGTTCCTTCCATGAGCTGGCTTTTGTAAGCAGTGATGCACTGAGTATCAGGGTGCGTGGATCTTTTTGAATTATGGTTTTCTCTGGGTATATTGCCCAGGAGTGGAATTGCTGGATCGTATGGTAGTTCTATTTTTAGTCAAGGACCTCCATACTGTTCTCCATAATGGCTGTATCAATTTACATTCCCACCAACATTGTAAGAGGGTTCCCTTTTCTGTACACCCTCTCCAGCATTTATTATTTGTAGAATTTTTTGATGGTCTTTCTGCTAGTGTGTGGTTATACTTATAATTTTGATTTGCATTTCTCTGATTATTAGTGATATTGAGCATCTTTTCATGTGTTTATTGGCCAACTCTATGTCTTCTTTGGAGAAATGCCTAGTGAAGTCTTTCACTCATTTTTAGATTGGGTTGTTTGATTTCTTGATATTGAGTTGCATGAGTTATTTGTAAATTTTGGAGATTAATCCCTTGTCAGTTGCTTCATTTGCAAATATTTTTTCCCATTCTGAAGTTGTCTTTTCACTTTGTTTATGGTTTCCTTTGTTGTGCAAAAGCTTTTAAGTTTAATTAAGTCTCATTTGTTTACTTTTGTTTTTATTTTCATTACTCTAGGAGGTAGGTCAAAAAAGATCTTGCTGCAATTTATGTCAAAGAGTTTTCTGCCTATGTTTTTCTCTAAGAGTTTTATAATATCTGGTCTTACATTTAAGTCTTTGATCCATTTTGAGTTTATTTTTGTGTATGGTGTTAGAGTGTCTTCACTTCATTCTTTTACATATAGCTGTTACATATAATTTTCCCAGCACCACTTACTGAAGAGACTGTCTTTTCTCTATTATATATTTTTGTCTCTTTTGTCACAGATTAGGTGACCATAGAGGTGTGGGTTTATCTCTGTGCTTTCTATCCTGTTACATTGATCTATATTTCTATTTTTGTACCTGTACCATGCTGCAAACACTGTATTGCTGATATGCTCAGTTGTGGCCAACTCTTTGCGACCCCATGGACTGTAGCCCGCCAGGTTCCTCTGTCCATGGAATTTTCCAGGCAAGAATACAGGAGTGTGTTGCCATTTCCATCTCCAAACACTGTACTAGCTAGAAGGAAGAAAGAAAAGGAGGAAGGGAGGAAGGGAAGCAGGGAGGGAGGCAGAGGGGGTGCACTTGATTAGGGAGAGAATAGCCACATGATGTATCAGGGCAGACCCTAGTGAGTCCTCGGTCAGCCAGGGTTCAGGAACGAAGCTCCTTTGGGAAAAGTCAACTTGAATTCAGAGAAATGTGAGGGGAAGATCAAGATGTTACCTTAGATGTCTGCACTGTGAGGCTGCGTGGGGCTGGTGGGAGGGAGAAGTCTGGCTCTTCCACGCATGATGGGTTTTCTGGGCTCTGACTAGCTATGGTTCCAATGTCCCTGGGCTGGGGAAGAGACCCTGACACCATAGGGAGGTGCACTTGATTAGGGAGAGAATAGCCACATGATGTATCAGGGCAGACCCTAGTGAGTCCTCGGTCAGCCAGGGTTCAGGAACGAAGCTCCTTTGGGAAAAGTCAACTTGAATTCAGAGAAATGTGAGGGGAAGATCAAGATGTTACCTTAGATGTCTGCACTGTGAGGCTGCGTGGGGCTGGTGGGAGGGAGAAGTCTGGCTCTTCCACGCATGATGGGTTTTCTGGGCTCTGACTGGCTATGGTTCCCATGTCCCTGGGCTGGGGAAGAGACCCTGACACCATAGGGAGGGAGAAAGCACCCTTCATTTAGTGGTTCCGGAGGGGGTCATGGATGCCTTAGACAGAGGAATGGACTTGCCATGATTTCAGAGCTATGTTCAAATTCCAGTTCTGCTACTTTTTGCTCTCATAACTCTGGGTAAATCAGTTAACCAATTTGAGCTTCAGTTTACTCAACTGTGAACTGGTGAAAAACAATACTGTCCTACATTAATAATGTGAAGATTAAAAAGAATACTAAGTTAAAGCATCTACCTGGTACAATAAAGGACCAAAGTAGATCCGAAAAAATAATAATTTTTTAAAAAATCATAGTTGCCAAGAGTTCAAGGTAGGCTTTCAAAGGAGGAGATTCTTCCACTTTACCCGTGGCTTACAAAATCTGTGGCTACCTTCAGCTCCAAGGCTCAGCTCTCACTGGATCCAGCTGGACTTTATCCCTTTTATATATTCACCTGTAATTGTGATTAATTGCTCTAGACTTGGCCTGAGAGACCCAGAGTCTCAGCCAAATTGGCTACACTGAGCTGAGGAGCCAAGCTTTTGACTCCAGTGCTCAGATGCTCTCTGAAGCAAGCACCTTCTGACTTTTCCATTCTCTGCTGCTGACTGAGCCTAGGGGTGTAAATCAGTTCCCTTGCCAAGGAGATGCATTAGAAAACTTTAATACTAGTCTTGGAGCTAAATGAGCAGATCGTCTGGTCAGTTTGAAGCAGAAATACGGTACCACATGAGAAGGCAGAGATGAGGGTGGGTTCTCCCCTAGTATATCCAGCTCCACTTGGGATGTTCAGTGAGGGCAGCCTCTTTTCCTGGCCTTTACAGACTTTGGGAATAGCCCACAGATGCTTCTGATGCAATGTGAATTTTGCATTTTGTTCAAAGAAAAAAGCCAACAGCCCAAATCATGCTCCTGGAAAGCAACATGTCCTTAGCTCCTTTCTTTTCTGATGTTAGCTATGATTTCTTTCTAAAATTTATTTTATTTATTATTTATTTGACTGCACCAGGTCTTGGTTGGGGCATGCAGGATCTTTAGTTGTGACTGTGTTGCTGTACGCAAACTCTTAGTTGTGGCATTTGGAATCTGCTTCCCTGACCGGGGATTGAACCTGGGTCCTGTGCCTTGGGAGCATAGAGTCTTTACCACTGGACCACCAGAGAGGTCCCTAGTTATGCTTTCTTAAGTATGTAGTCTGCTGAACTTCAGATGAAAAAAAAACAAAAAACAAAAAATAGACATCACTGCCTGCACAAAGTGGAAAGAAAAGAAGAGAAAGCATTTTCCTGATGAGTAACTCATGGCAAGTATTAAAAAGGCTGATTTCTTAAAATGAGGTCTGGTCATGCATCCATTCCACTCCTAGTAAGAGATTTCTCTCTGAGCATCTTTGAAGAGGTAAGCTGGTTAATTCTCTTACTCCAGGTATATTCTGTTAGCATTGAGTGACTTGTTCACTACATAGGGGCCTTGTCTTTTAAGATATGCACTTTCAAATTTTCTTTTTTATAGTTTCCAATCAACTAGATCTTAAATGGAAATTCCATATAAAATGCCAGTAAAAGGTGTGCCATTCTGGCTAAAGTGGGATGGGGACTTGGATCTCCCCAACTCATCTTCTCTCACCCACTTTGCAATCCCTTCTTTAGAATCCAAAGCTCCTTAGGGCACAATTTGGAAACCACTGTTCTATAAGTGTCCTTTGCATGGTTCACTTTGAAATATCAGGGGCATCATAGAGGACCTGATAGACCTTCTATTCACAGACACTACAAAAGTAGTTGGGGGCATGTGGGAACATGCATTCACCAAACCAGGTTTCCATGCCTTTCTACCACCTGCAAATTGTGGAACCCCAGAAATGACTTAATCTTCTTGAGCTACTTTTTACCAAAATGCACAGTAAATGAGAATAAACATTCATGTCATTAGTTTATACCAGGTTTACCTCTGTAAACTTCCCACCCAACTCCACACAAGATGCCCTTCATCCATGAAATCCAGTTTCCTTGGTCGGCAGAACAAGGCATTTAGAAAGAATTTTACTGGGAAGTTCAAAAAGGGCAAATGAGCTTCTGTAGGTTCACCAGGTTCAAATTACACGAAATAAGACTTTGTGTTTCAGTGAGTTCCAGATTAGCGCATTCAGAGGCCTCTTCTGTTGTTAGGCTTGGTACTTGTAGCTCTAATCTGCAAGAAGGATTAAATACATGCTCACCCAGAAGTTGAAATATTATAACTGTGACTTGGATAGCAACCAAATATGCACACCATTCTAAGAGCATAGGTTCTATGTACAGGATCACGCGCAGAATCTTTAAAAGCAATGTAAGCGCTCTTTTGGCTGCAAGTCTAGGGGAATTTGTTACAGATCTCACCTATAAACATTAGAATCCCATTATTTAAAAAATAATAAAAGGAAACCATAAGCCATCAAGACCAGACTTGCTTGGGGTTATATTCAGTTATTATTAGTCATCCTTGTTGCTCTTTGGAACAGAGCCTGAAATGAAGACTGGAGGTATCAGTGGTTTCAGGTTTAACCTTTAAAATTCCTAGAGGCTGAAGGGATTTAGCTGAAGGGATTTAGCAAAAGGACACTCCGCCCAGCTAGGATGGCCACTTCAAGTGTGCATCTTAGGCTGTGAAGAAGCTGGCTGCCCGGCCCCTGCGTCACCCACCATACGTGCTCTGGCAGTTAGGATGAACGCCTTCCGAATTGTAAGGTTGTTTACCTTTGGTTTGGATGTGGATGTGACCGCAGCCTCACTGGGATGGTGACCCCGTGTAGCAGCTTGAGTGACCGTCTGTCTAAATTCCTGTTTGCACACCAGTAATAGAGACACAGCACAGGACTATCTCTTTGCCCTCCCGTCTGTCCTTCTGATTAGGAATCCTTCCAGAGAGCGTAGACAGCATCTTAGAAGTGTTTTGTGGGGGAGAATTCCTGGAAAAAAAGAGAGAGGAGACTAGATAAAGTCTGTTACACCTCTTTTATCCCTGAGGTTAGAGAGACTGGGGTACTGAAACTGTGGGGCCAGAAGGAACGTGGAATTCATGCTATACATGGTAAAATGAGACCTGAATAGTAAAGTGACACCAAAACAGATCCCATAGTGAGTGGAGGCAGACCTAGGGCCAGGACGTGAGTTTTCAGCCTCTGAGTCTTAACTTCTGTGCAGCAGTGTCCCAGCTATCATCCTGTGAGGAAAGCAACCGAGTGGTTCCGTTTTACCTCTCTTAATTCAGTGTCCACATTTCCTTTTGTGTTCCTGGAACCCTGTTGCAGGCTTACTCATGGTTGGTTCCAGAGCCTTTTGCTTGGTAGAAACCAAGCTCTCTTCCTTAGCTTTCTTTCCTTTACTCTGTTGTAACCCCTGACTTGCTTTGCTGCTCTTCCCTCCCCTTTTGAGTCTTGCAGCCCTGGGTATTAGATCATCTAAACCTTTCTTTGCGTTGCATACATATGGTTGGCTTTGTTGTTTCTGATTTGTCCACTGGGTAAGTCACTCTTTCTGGGCCTCAGTTTCTAGTTGATGCCTAACAACTCCAATCGCACACATAATTGGGTGTTTGTGTTGCTTCCTGGAACGCTGCCTTCCACACAGGCTATCCCCAACTATTCCATGGTTTGAGAAATTGGGGTGAGATGCAAGCAGAGTTGGGCACGACTGAGCGCCTGCACTTTCACGTTTCACTTTCATGCACTGGAGAAGGAAATGGCAACCCACTCCAGTGTTCTTGCCTGGAGAATCCCAGGGGCGGCAGAACCTGGTGGGCTGCCGTCTCTGGGGTCACACAGAGTTGGACACGACTGAAGCGACTTAGCAGCAGCAGCAGTTCATGGTCCATCCTGTAGCCAAAGTAAGAAGCAAGTGAAAACTTCACAACATAAAGAGGGGGAAAAAATATCTGTTTCCTACAAAAATATAGGAAAGGGAAAGGAAAATAGATTGAAAAGAGGACAGATAAGATAAAAAGCATACTTAATGAAAGGATGGTGTCTTTAAGGGAAATTTGAAATAGGGTCATTTGTTCTCCCAAGCAGTCTTTGCTTTGTTCCTTTATCTGTGTACCTGCCTACGTCCGACCTACCACCCACCCATCCATCTTCCACTTGTCCATCTCACATGTTGTCATTTGCTTTTCTGGCCCACGTCAAGTGAATATTGGAGGAGAGCAAATGACCCAGAGCATCCCTAGCACAGCCAGGCTTCATTGTGTCCAGCTGCGTGTCTACAAGGCTGAGATCCTTTCAGCCACATGTCCAGTGTGAGCCCCCGCCCGTGTTGTATCAGGAATTCCCTTTCCAGACACCTGTGTCCTGGGTCAGCCAGAGGGACTGGTGGAAACATACTAGACTCCACCCTACCCAGATGTGGTGTGTCCTTTTGATGAGGGGAAGTGACGTTCCTGGGGCTGGACGTCACAGAGGGAAGTGGAGCAGCCTCCTCCCCTCCTTTGAAGGAAGCTCTGGAAGCTGTAGACTTTAGCAGGTGAAAAGGAAGCTGTTTGAGAGGCAGTCTGAGGCCCATGGAGGTCCCAGGGTGATGCTGGCTGCAGCTGTGCTGGGGGTGACTTCTGGTGCCGGAAGCAAAGGGATCCCATCCGGTGAACTGGGTGCGAGAGGAGTGCAAATGGAATGCTTGTGAAACGAAAGCTGTTTCTCTCACCCGAGGGCCCCACAGCTGCCTTCATCTTCCTCTAAGCCCCCTGCTCCCCAGCCTGCCTTTTGGGCTTAGAGAGACCCAGAAAAAAAATTGAGCTTGCGCCAAGAGAGAAAGTGCAGCTCCTCCAAAATGGAAAGCAGGGTCATCGTCCCAATGTTCTGAATGTGGACTGTTGCAGAGAGCAGGGAGACGTGTCAGGAATGAGAACGGTCTGAGACAGGGCCCCAGGATCACTGCCCAGCTCCACCAGGGAGATGAAAGAATTTTCTCCTTCCTTTGCCTTTTAAATGTAATTCCCTCTACCCTTCTCCCCCACACCCGCCCAGCTCTCTTGCTGGGAGCAGTGCAGACATTCAGCCATCCTGGGAAAAGGCAGGATCCTTTTCATTACTGCCAGCCTGATTGAAGTCCCCAGAGCTAGGGAGGATTGAATTTTCCTCCCTCTCTGCCTCCCCTGTCCTGATCCCTCCCCACACAGCTAGGATGCTCCGAGAAGTGAACTGGTGTCCTGTGGGACAGGATGAGGATGGGATCTGGTTGTGGGGGACAGTTTGGATGGTCTGTATCAGTGCTTTTGAGGACACTCCTTATGGAAGGACATTCTCATTTCTTCTTGGCCATGCCTCCGCCTCTCCTGAGTGCTGAGCCCATCTTCCCTAGCTTCAGGATAGAGGCCAGCAGCCAGTCATGCCTGGGTGTGAGGGTTGGACCGGACCAAGACAGTCACTCGTGGATGTTTCTGCAGAGGGACCAGGGGTTGTCGACTCACACAGGCTTGTTGTTAGATTAGCAGTGGGACTTGAAGAAGCCACTTCTCAACTTTGTGCAAAACAAGGACTTAGTCTGGAGGTTTCAAATTTGTTTTAGTGGCAGAATATTTGTTCTCAAATGAAACTATATACATGAAAAAGAGAAAAGCTGAGCTGTGCTGGTTGAAAGGAGGGAGAGATGGACAGAGTGGGGATCTTCTGTCTGTACCACCTTTGCTCCTCTAGTTGCCCAGCAGAGGTGGCTCCTGAGCTGCCTGGAGACACAGTGATTTCCTCATCCATCCAGGGACCTTTGGCTGTCTCCTTCAAGTCCTGACAAGACTGGAAGTCTTTTTTGGGGGTCCAGATCTAGGTGGTCTTCAGTTCTGAAATATGGGAGGACTTCCCGTTGTGTATTTCTAATCTACACCTGAGCTCCACACTTCAGTGCCTGAGGGCCAGTTCTTTCTCCTTTCCTGGGTGCAGAATGTGGAATCACCTATGAAATAATCAGCTCTAGAAAGGGGTGTGTTCAAGGAATGTGGTTTATATTTTGCCCATACTGTTCTTTCTTCAATTTAACCTTGACTCGTGCACTGAAGCATAAGCTGATATTCTCTGCTAAAATCTATCATGGACATAGAAGGACTTGTTCCCATGTTGGAGCTGATTAATTCATCCAGATATTTGAATGCTTACTTCATGCAGGAAGTGCTCCAGGTGCTATGCATTCTAGTGTCATTTCCTCTTGTCAACTTGAAGGATGTCATAGGCTGTCTCTCACACGTCTCAGCAATTTAGTCATTCTAGTCCTCACCTCTAGTTTGACGGTATTCCCCACTTTAAAGTTATTTGACCACCAGGCATTCGATGACTAATTGTATGTCCAGACTTTTCTTGAGAAATGCAATAGTTGTGTGGGATATAAACCATTGTCTTGTACATGGACTTGTTTAGGCTAAAAAGGGAAAATTTAAATACACACACACACACACACAACAGCACAAGATAAAACTTCAAATAATTAAGAACTAAATTGTAGGGATTCCCTGGACGTCCAGTGGTTAGGACTCTGTGCTTCCACCACAGAGGGCGCAGGTTTGATGCCTGGTCAAGGAACTAAGATTCTACATGCTGTGTGGCACAGCCAAGAAAGAAAAAAGAACTAAATTTCATGCATCTTTTGCTTTTCTAAGAGAAGGGAAAAGGATGTAAGCTTTCCAGTGAGGATGCGATAGATCCTAACTTTGTTGAGCTCAGGACATAAGGAATAATAACCCATATCTCTATTTCCATTCAATCTGGATATGGTCATTACTCAATCCCAAACCTCTGATTTGACAAAACAGTGCAAATGCTAAGATGCCATGAGCACCCCTGTGGTTTATTTTCTGTTGCAGCGTCTCAGAGCTAGGAAGAACTAGATGCTTTGCTCTCACTTCTGTTGTCTTGTAAACCTTGTAAAAAGGCAGTAGAAGAGTTCCTGCCATACCTGTGTGACCTAAACAAAGGCTGTTTAACCTCCCAGAGTCTCAATTTTCCCATCTATAAAGTGGAGATACTTTCTATCTCATGAAGGAGTTTCGAAGATTAAAAAAATTTCTGTAAAGCAGCAACCACGATGCTGATTCCCACCCTTCTTCCTTGAAGTACGCCATGGCTGGCAGGGGATAATGCAAAGTGAGCCGCCTGCTGGGGTGGGTAAACCCCTTTGCCATGTCTTCTTCCCACTGCCCGCCTGAAGGGGCTCCCTGCACTCCGCCTTGCCATTTTCAAGGCTCAATTCAAACTCTTATTTTAGTAACCCCACCCTGACATTTCTTGCCTTACATTGTTCACAGTTTGACACTAACACTCTACTCAAACTGACACATGCGTGTCTTACCCTTGGACCAAATTGTATGTTCCTTGCAGGCAGACGCCTTATAATTATGTTCCGGCCCCACTGTCTCATGAGGTGCCCTCGTGGCTTGTTGTTGGCTGTGTTTGCAGTCACAGGGGCTGAGCTGCCTCTCTCTCAGGATGGTGCCACCATTCCAGGCAAATTCCACGTCCCCGGGGTTGAGGGGTTGCGGCGGGGTCGGGGCGGGGTTGTGGGGGGTGGCGCAGCGGGGAAACTACCTGCAGGCCTGGGTGTGGGGAGAGAGGTACAGCTTTTGCGATCTCCACCTCCTTCCTACTGTATCCCAGAGTTTACACCACTTTGTGCATCATTTTAGGCAAAGTCATTGCCTAAAGAGCAATGAGTTCAGTTGAACTTTTCTCAGCTAAAGAGCCCAGTTGAGCTTTTCTAAGGCTGGAGGCACTGCAGCCCAGCATGACTTCCTCTTTCTTGAACCAAACAAAATATTGTTACAGCAAACATGAAATCTCTCTTATTTTTCACAAACGCTCTCCAGGCCTAACAAAGCTAGCAAGCAGTCACACTCCTTGAATCAAAATAAGCATCTGCCTCTTTTCTCTTTATCCCGCTTTCCCAGCATTTTTGAGCAACAATTAAGAATGTGAGTCTTTTATTAATTTATCTTAGGACTCCTCTGAGTGTTTTCTGGATAGCATGCAAACATATTAAAACCTTAACTTTACCCTTTAATATGGATTGAACACAGAGATACGGAACATACGTAGCCTGACTTATCCATCAACATTGTGCATGATAGTCGGACTCATAAACTCTGAATATTTCAAAAGTACATAAAATGAAAGGCAGCATACAGTAAAGGGAAACTGAGCCATGTGCAGCTGGGGAGAGGATGGAGTCATTTTCACTGGTCTGATTTTTAAAAAGAGGAGGAAGAAGCAACAGCCCTCCTGGAGGAGATGGGCCTTTAACTGTCTCTTTTACTTGTGGTATCACAGAATAATTTGATAGTAGGAAGGAAGTCAGGGACTCTCTCCCTAAAGAAGTGTGTGGACTCACATGTAATTTGTACTTACAATCTCAGGGACTCTGTGGGGTCCTTTGGAATCCATTCATAGTTCATGCTGCCTAACTTAAGACTGAAGGATTGATCGCACCTAGAAAGAAGATAGGAGAAGGCAGCAGAGAGTCAGAAATAGAGTAGACACAAGGTGAAAAGGCCATTGCTTCCAGGCTGCTAGCCCAGAAGCACTGCGTTTGCCTTTTGTGATTCTGCTACTTAGCCCTGGCTCTGGGCTCTGTCTGATCCATTGCTGATCAGTTGTCCTGGGGACGCTGTATGCAAACTGTTGAGAAGTATCACTAAGGAAGACTTCTTTGTTCTTTTCCAGCTCCTCACAGCCAGTGACCTTGCAGCCAGCGACCTCAAAGGATTTCAGCCACAAGTAAGTTCCACTGATCCTTTTATGAATTTTGGTTGTGAGGAAACAAAGTTGGCACCAGGGCACAAGCCCCCACCTTGGATTTCCAGCGTCTCTGACTCAGGGAACCAGCCTTGACAGTGGCTTGGTAGCTTGTCATCTCAACTCATCACAAACAAAACCACCTCTTTCTGCTTCCTTAATATTTTATAGTGTGAAAGAGAGTAGACCAAGCTGCTTGGAATGTGTGGTGGTGGGTGACTCAGCATAGGAAAGGGTTAAACCAAGAATGTAGAAGGTGGGATTTTCTCCTGCATTTCTCCTCTTTGGTACAGGGTACTCCCATTTGTGGAATCTTTGTGAGCAGATAGCCACAGTCTGGGGGCCAGGTTAATCTCAGACTCTGCAGAGGCAGATAGTTGAGTTTTGCTGATCTTGGTTAGAAAATGGGCCATTATTATCTCTGGCCAGAATGCTTTTTGGAGGTCACTATGAGCAAGCGACAAGAGGCACAGGCAAATCTCTCTTGGGACCTCCCTGGCAGCTTTGAAGGTGGAAAATCACCTTGCCTGTCTTTGGAAGGAAGCTTACTGTCTCCCCACAAATGCATAACCGCACACACACACACACACACACACACGCATACCAGACACACATAATCCTTGTGTTCTGCATGGATCCCAGTGTAGATAGAATGTGTATGCAAAGACGGGTAAATCCAAGAGCAAGAAATGAGCTATCTCACCCCTGCCTCTGTTCCCCCTTGAGGGGGAAACTTCCTGTCACTCCCCAACTCAGTGCTGCCCAAGACCCCACCCGCCGCACCTCTGCAGTGACTCCCAAAGGCAGAGCAGGTAATTGGTAATACAAGAATTCCAAAAACTTGAGGATGTTTTCTTCTTTAAACATGTTTTATAGCCAAGAGCTCACTGTACCCTTACTACATTTCCCCCAAGTGGAGTGTATCCTGTGGGTCACCTTTTACTGCCGGAGGAAACTGAGACCCCAAGACCTGGGGAGAAGAGGCCCCAGACCACTGAGAGCGCTAGGGACCAGATCGGAAGGAGAGTAAGAGGCTTGGGGGAGACAATGAACAAAATCCAGGGCCCCGCTGGTGAGAGTCAAAGATAAACCCATGTACAGTTTGGGGTGTTTTGATCACAGCTTGTTAATCCTTCTGTCGGGACGCAGTGAGGTTTTAAAAATAGTCAGGAAGCCTTTTGACAATATTGGAAAATGATAATTTATTCAAGTAGTTATTCACATAATGCACACAAGCTTTCAGGTGAGCTCAGAGAATGTAAAACAAAAATAAAAGAAAATCAATCCATGTCCCACCCACCTCCATACCTACACTTATACACAGTGGCATCCCGGCCAAAGATTTATTTTTATCTGGAATTTATAAAAATAAAGGTGGGGGAAGAGGCTTTGTACTATGTTGTTTTGTGGCTTGAAAAGGATACATAATGGAGACTGACTTTATGGAAGATATGTGTATATATGGGTGTGTGTGTGGTTTTGGCATTATTTCTGAGTTGATGTATTCTCTCTCTATTTGTTGAGCCCACAGTTCTAAAGATATTTGATTTAAAATGAACTATTGTTAGATATATTGGGGGTCTGCCCATAACACTTGAGGCCATGATCCTAGAAAAGCAGCTCCCCTGCTCCCTGCCGATTACACTGTGGTGGTTGGTGCAGATGGCTCACTCCCTTGGTTCCATCTGACCTTTCCACATTATTCCATTTGTGTGTCATTCCCCCGCGGCTGGAATATAAATGTGTGTTTTTCACTCCTCAGGATGCATGTTCCTGAGGCCAGAAGGCCCTGGGAATCTTGTGGCCAGAGTGTAGTGCCCAGATCAAAGTCAGTTCTTCAGTGTTGTTCCTAAATCAAAAAGGCCCGGATGTGTCTCGAGTGAACACCACCCTCTCGGGTGCTTTTCCAGAGAGAAACAGAACATTGCCCACACGTTCAGGGCTGTGCACCAGTTCATTGGCTTCTGTTATTGTTTTCCCTTCTCTCTGGGTTTCAGGTGAAACTGAGCCCCAGGCAGCCTGATGTCCAGTCATTCATGGGTGTGTTCCTTCCCAGGAACTGTCACTGACTTTCAGGAGGCAATTCACTGAGGACCCCTCCCTGGGCTCATTGTCAGTGGGCCTGTTGGCTTTCACGTGGTTCACATTCACCACTTGCATGGAAAAGTTTTTGTCTCTTTTTTCCTTCCTTGAAACATTTCCTGCTGCAGCCTCTTAGGGAAAATAGTCATGATTTTCTCCCTCATCCTTGCTGCCCCCCTGGTTTTAAGGTGCGGAGAGCAGTGAGTGTATGAGTCTGACCTCTCCTGTCTCCTGTCTCTCTCCTTCTTTTCTGCATTCCAGATAAAGAAGAGGAGGGTTAGGAAGTCACTGTCAGCCTTTCTCCCTGTGATTATTGGTTTGTAAAGGCACCATGTTCATTCCTGGAAATAAACACATTACTTTGAAGGTAGAGCCTGATGCTGAGATTTTACAGTCTGTGTACTAGGGTTGAGAGTTCTTCCTGGGTCGGTGAGCTTCTGGCTGGCTGAGCAGGAAGAACTGCCTCACCGGAGGTTACTGATCTCAGTAGGCTGAAAAAAACACAGATGGAAAGCCTCCTGAAATTCACACCTATGTCACCCAGACTCTTCTCTTAATATTTGGTCCCCTGCAAACACATCTTTCATTTTCCAGCACCTTGTTCTTCCTGCCTTTGAAGGCATGAACATATTTGAGCCCCCTCTTCTTATCCTTGGATGACTAGAAATGAGAACCCAGACCATCTCTCTCCATTCTCGAAAGGATTAAAAGCAGCAGAAGCTTAGTAGAAGCCCTACAGTCATGTGACTTCTTCTTCATTTTATTTTTACTCTTTTTTTCCTCTGAGTTAAGAGCTATAAGTTGTTCACTGTAAAAATTTTGGAATAAGTGAAGGTGGTAAAAAAAAAAAAGTACAGTCTTCTAGTTATAAAATAAATAAGTCCTGGGGATGTAATGTACTCCATGGTGACTTTAGTTATATTTGAAAGCTATTAAAAGAGTGAGTCTTGAAAGCTCTCATCACAAGAAAAAACTTGTAATTCTGTGTGGTGATGGATGCTAACTGTAAAAATTAACTAAAAAGAAGAAATTTGGAAAATATTTAGAAAAATTTGAAAATCTCTTTCTACCCCAGAAATACTTATAATGACCTTTTGGGGTATAGTCTTACCATAATTATTGTGCAAAAACGTACACATCTATGGGATTTTTAAAAAAATTGACACTCATATTTTATATGCCTTTTTAACCTTCTTTTTTGTTTGTTTGCATGCTTTTCATGTCACTGGAAAATCTTCTAGCAGCTAGCTATTTTTGTCTTCTTGCTAGTACCATCATTTATTCACCACGCCCCTCTTGCTAGACATTCCATTCCTTTTGCAGGCTGAGCTCTCCAGGAGCAATCCAAGGCAAACGCTCGATCCTCTGCTCTCATCTAGGATACAAATAGCAGCCACAGCTTCTTTGCAGTTAGTTCTTTGTCTCTCCTACAGGCATCTGACGGTTGTTTAAATTTTGTAGTAAGTGTCCGTGTATATGCCCATGGGCATTTAAGCACAAGCTTACAAGGGCCCTGGTGGGGGATGTTAGGAAGAAACAACCATAGCCTGGGGCCCAAGCTCAGATGCAAATGTCATCTGTCCATCTGCCGCGCTGGGAAGCAACCTTGAGAAGATCCATCCCCCCAGAAGAGAGCACCCACTAAAGGACTTGCTTCTCACCTGCTTCATAAACACCCCACTATCTCAGAGGAGAGAGGAGGCTTCCTATAGGAAAAATTGGATTTTACTTCAAGTATGCCTCAACGACAGGATTTCGGGAGGCAAGTATAATAGCTGTTATATAAGGGTAGCTATTTTAAAAGAAATTTCTAAAATGGCTATTGCTGTTATGGCCAAGGGGACATTTGCAGTGAAAGGTAAGAAGAGTCACTCCGAACACACGGGAAAATATTTTCCAGTTCAGAGAAAACAGGACTTTCAGTTACTGAGCTGCCATTTCATTCAAAGGTGCCCATGGAGATCTTTAATTAAAGCTATGTGCTGCACAGACTCTTACCAGAATTTGGCAGTTCTGGAATATTCTACCACTATTAGCTTTGTGAACCTGCGGAGGTTGCCTAATGGCTTTAATCCTCATTTTCCTTATCGAGCGAAAAAGCTGTGCTGCTTATCCCAAAGCTTGTTGTGAGGATCAAATGAGACAATACTGTGAAAGTAACCTAGCATGGTGGCTGCCCCACATAGCAAATTCAACTTTTCCTTTCATTAGAGAAGTGTGTGCTTAGTCGCTCGGTTGTGTCCAACTCTTTGCAACCACATGAACTGTAGCCCACCAGTTCCTCTGTCCGTGGGGATTCTCCAGGCAAGAATACTGGAATGGGTTGCCGTGCCCTCGCCCAGGCAGAGAAGTTTCAGTTCAGTTCAGTCGCTCAGTCATGTCCGACTCTTTGTGACCCCGTGGACTGCAGCGTGCCAGGCTTCCCTGTCCGTCACCAACTCCGGAGCCTACTCAGACTCATGTCTATCACATCGGTGAGGCCATCAACCATCTCATCCTCTGTCATTCCCTTCTCCTTAGGTTAAATTATTTAAGAATTCAGAGGAAGGAGAAATTGTATCTATGTAGAGCAAGCAAAAAAGTCTTCTAGGTACGTGGGCCAAGATAGGTGAGAAGGAAGTGAGGCACTGAACTTACTCCAGGGCAGGGGAAGCCTGGATGAAGACCAAACCAAGGGTGGAGATTCTTGGGTGTGTTCTGGAGACAGAGTGCTTTAACTGCTCTGGTTTAGATGGAATATGGTGAGAATATAGCTGCAAATTAGGTTGGAACCAAATTGTACAAGGTCTCCAAAGTCCAGAAAAATAGGCACACTAGTTTAATAATCCTCCATTTATTATCTAATGTTTATTATCTGTTATTCAACTTTAATAATATGTTGTTACAAAAGCCTTGATTTGGAGCATGGGCTGATTTCTGTGGTGTAAATATCCCCCCAGTGAACAATTTTAAGCTGTCAATGGTTTAATAACCTGTTTGCAAAGTCTTTGACAGTCAGTTTTCGTGAGTTGATGTGATCAGTTCCCCACACACCCTTGGGCCAGCTTCTGTAATCATTACCATTTGCCAATCTTATTTCAGCTATACTTCCAGATACATATGTATTTTTAATTTCAAATCTGGGGAAAGCATTTTTTAAGAATCCCAGTTATCATGTTATTTTACTCATAAATAATCCAGTAAGCTTTTCTAACAAATAAGACCTTTAAAATATATTATCACAATGCCATTATGTTATTGGTTTATGTTATTATTACCTATAAAATATTATTTTTAATATAATATAAACATATTATGTTATTGTTACCTATAAAAGTAACAATAATTCTGTAGTATTTTCTAATGCCCAGTTCATGTTCATATTTCTCTGATTATCTGAACATGGATTTTACAGTTGATTTGTTTGAATCAGAATCCAGATTTTAGATTTTGCCATTTGTCTGAGGACAGCAGAGCCACTAAAGGCTTGAGTATGGGGAAGAACCGCAACTGTGATGCAAGAAGGTGTACCATAGTTAGTAGATGTAATGAAATGAAGAGGGGATTGAGCCAGTAATAAGCCTGGGCCGTTGGTCCATATGAGACGTCGGAGGGAATGAAGCTGGGCTGGGGTCAGTGGGACATGTTCCTGAGGGGAGAAATGCCAGATAAAGAATCGGGGCAGAATCAATGGACCTGGAAGCTACTTGGCTGACTGGACAAATAAGGGGACTGTAAACCCAAAGGAGGTACAGGTTAAGAGTTACAGTGTTCATTCCTGGATTAAGTGTGATTAACCCCCAATGTTCAAAGGAGGAGAACTTTGTCATCCCTAAACAAACCCTTACTCTATTTTCCGCAGGCTCCACAATCTGTTCTACTTACAGACATCAGGAGATATAACCATCGGCAAAATATCTTGGGCTCCATGAGTCCTAACCCAGAAATTTTCAATGCAAGGACTCCAACCATTTTGTGAGGAGAAGCTAGTTTTTAGGAAGGTGTGACCATGGAGTTTCTGAACAGAAAGAAATTCTAGCTGTGCACATGTCCCACCAGAAAAGGCATGGTGATGCAGAGAAGGGGCCATGAGAGTAACCTACGACTCAGTGATGGTCTGTGTTTTTGATTATTTCAAGAGGCTGCTCCTACACTGAAAAGCAGCAGAGCAGGTTAGAGAGTCAGCTTCTCATGGCTGCTTTCTTTTGAATGTGAAATCCCTGAGTTCCCAGGTTGCTTGTTCTTCAAGGGTGCATAGTGTCCTTCAGAACAGAATCACCGTTGTCAGACTCTGCTCCCATGGACACTGGCTGCCTACAGGCTGAGAGTCAACAGTCATAAAGATGGAGAAGGAAGCTCAGGATTTTCCAGAGTACCCAGCCACTGTTGGACTCAGCAGGAGCTGGTGTTGCTACATGTCCACATGGCCTTTGGCTGAGTGTACATATGCCAAAGACTTACTAAAAGTGAACTGTATGCCAGAAGGTGTTCTTTGAACTTTACATTTATTCATCAGTTAATCCTTATAAACCTTTGTGAAATCAGTAATATATTATTTTCATTTCAAAAGTAATTGCAGAATTGCTAAGGTCACAAAGCCCATAAGTGGCAGAATTAGGATTTGAACCCAGGTGGTCCAACACTGACACCTGTATTCTTCATCTCTTATGCTATGAAACCTTGAGTTAGAGCGTATCACCACTGTTAAGATAATTCAAACCTAAACTGATCACTGATAAAATCAGGACAAGCAGCCACAGCTTCACTTTTGTATACCATATTGAGTTCTTTTTATCTCAGCCTATTCAAGGAAAAATAATTCATCTATCTCAGAGTAAGACAGGGAATTTTTGTGGAGCATTTTGAATCCTTTAGTCTTGGCAAAGCATTTCTGCTGTTCTCATCCTTTCCCTTTCCCAGTTCCATGGTGGAGAGTTACGGCAGTTGTCCCTTCTTCAGAGGAAACCGCAGTGAGGCAGAGGTAGGCAGTGGAGTCTCCCACCTAAGACTCACAGCAGTGAGGAAAAGTGTCGGCTTGTTTTGAATATGCCACATCACACCTACTTTGCCATTTGGGGAAGAACCAACCTGAAGCAAAACAGGGCATAAGGAAGTCCTTCTACCAGTGCTTACATCCTCCTCCTTCTATTTCAGAATTGAAAACTCAAGACGGAATACCTAGAGTAGTGGTTCTCAACTTTGACCATAGATGGGATTATTGAGGGAGCTTATAGAAACTACCAAAGCCCAGGTCCAACCCCATTGAGTTAATCTGGGTGGAATCTGGGTGGAATCCAGAAGCACCAAGTCTTTTCAGAAGCTCCCCAGAATTTAAATTAGCCTCCTCATTTTCTAGATAAAGACTGAGTCTTGGAGGAAGTCTTAAAGAGGAGAGAAAGTAAAGGGCCCCAAATTCAAATGGCTTCTGCCTTGTGTTAGGAATGTGTAGTGTGCTTCACTAGCCCCTGGTGTCTAAGCCCACAACAGCCTGTTATCAGATGGCTTACACTTCCACTTTCACTGAGGAGGAAACTGGGGTCCAGGCAGAGGATATGTGGCTAAGCAGGTATTTGAAAAGGCTACCCCTGTGCCTACGACTGGCTATTCAGGTGGTAAAATACACTTGACAGGCCAGCACCAGTCTGCAGTCCATGCCCTGAATCAAACTGAATCAAAGAGCAAAGATTCATGGCAAGAGGCAGAGGGCAAGCTTGAAGAAAGGCCTTGAGAAAAAGATATGAGCTTACTTACAGAGATCAAATTGCCAATATCCATTGGATCACTGAAAAAGCAAGAGAGTTCCAGAGAAACATTTACTTCTGTTTATTTATTGACAATGCCAAAGCCTTTGACTGTGTGGATCACAACAAACCGTGGAAAATTCTGAAAGAGATGGGAATACCAGACCACCTGACCTGCATCCTGAGAAATCTGTGTGCAGGTCAAGAAGCAACAGTTAGAACTGGACATGGAACAACAGACTGGTTCCAAATCGAGAAAGGAGTACATCAAGGCTGCATATTGTCACCCTGCTTATTTAACTTATATGCAGAGTACATCGTAAGAAATGCTGGGCTGGATGAAGCACACGCTGGAATCAAGATTGCCAGGAGAAATATCTATAACCTCACATATGCAGATGACACCACCCTTATGACAGTTAGCAAAGAACTAAAGAACCTCTTGATGAAAGTGAAAGAGGAGAATAAAAAAGGTGGCTTAAAACTCAACATTCAGAAAACTAAGACCATGGCATCCAGTCCCATTACTTCATGGCAAATAGATGGGGAAACAGTGGAAACAGTGACAGACTTTATTTTTTTAGGTTCCAAAATCACTGCAGATGGTGACTGCAGCCATGAAATTAAAAGATGCTTGCTCCTTGTAGGAAAAGCAATGACCAACCTAGACAGCTTATTAAAAAGCATAGACATTACTTTACCAAAAAATGTCCATTTAGTCAAAGCTATGGTTTTTCCAGTGGTCATGTATGGATGTGAGAGTTGGACTAAAAAGAAAGCTGAGCACTGAAGAATTGATGGTTTTGAACTGTGATGTTGGAGAAGACTCTTGAGAGTCCCTTGGACAATAAGAGATCCAACCATTCCATCCTAAAGGAAATCAGTCCTGAATATTCATTGGAAGGACTGATGCTGAAACTCCAATAATTTGGCCACCTGATGTGAAGAACTGACTCATTTGAAAAGACCCTGATACTGGGAAAGATTGAAGGTGGGTGAGAAGGAGACAACAGAGGATGAGATGGTTGGATGTCATCACCGACGCCACGGACATGAGTTTAAGTAAGCTCTGGGAGTTGGTGATGGACGGGGAAGCCTGGTGTGCTGCAGTCCGTGGGGTTGCAAAGAGTTGGACACGATTGAGTGGCTGAACTGAACTGGTGGGCTCATGGTGACTATATTTGTATTGTGAATAATGTTCCCCCTTCAAAAAATGGCTCTACGTGTAAAGGTGTTTCTTTCTGACTACTTGTTGGATACCTACATAGAACATGAATCTTTTCCCACAATTTCTAAGGCAACCCACTTTGTTTTTCTTACCTTACACCAGTATTGTCACATCTGTGACAGCAGTAGAGCATTTTAAGCAAAGACATTTGTTCACCGGCATACACACAGTTTGTGCTAAAACTCAAACTGACATCATTATTTTCTTACATGATATCAATCACTTCGTACAGGTATATCTTTTTTACACTGCCTGCCTGGATAATGTTTATAGTAGACTTAAAAAAAACAAAAGACAATGTTGGTATATAGTCCTGAAGAAAGAAGTCCCCCAGGTGTTTCCAGAGTGTCCGGCATTTCAGTGGAATATTCTGGTCTTAATAAGTTCTAAATATCTTTAAAGTCTGTGAATATTTTATTTCTCCCAAGATATTTTGAACACCTGAAGACCAATTGCAGGTGGGTCCAGCTTAAAACAGACCTAATATGCAGAAGTTCACACTTGGGAAAATTGCTGGTTGACAGGTGGGTGTTGGGAGGAGAGGTGCTTCCTCATATGAAGAAATTTTTTTACTGCATTTTTTCAAAGGAGTCAATGTAAGTTATCCCCACAAAATATTAAAATATGATTTAGCCTTAAAATCTGATTTGATCAAATTTTTAGCCTCAAAATCTGATTTTGATCAAATCTGATATGATCAAAAGATCAAATTTTCAGAATAGAAGTATAAAAAAATGAAACCAATCAGTGATGATTAACTTTGAATATCATTCTCTTTTCTTTCAACAATAATTTTCATCTGAAAGAAAAACAAAAACAAACCAAAATGCTTAGCAGCAAGGATATAGAGCTAGATGATTTCTATGATCCCTTGAGACTCAAAACATTTAATTGCACTGGCTTCTTCCTCTGACTTCATGTTTCTAGTTTTCTATTTTTGTTTTTCTCTTCAGTTCTTTTGGTAAAGTGGCTTCAATTTGAGCTTCTTAAAAATCATCCTGTAATTCTGATCATTTGAGGTATGAAGTCATTAATTTTTTGATCTGAGTTACAGATTTTTCTGTCTAAATTTTAATGTGATATGTAACTTTGTTCTATACATTTTTAGGGCTAGGAATGACTCATGGAGAAAATGTACATTCAGAGACCACCTTTAGGACTTGAAAGGAGATGTTTTCTTCAAAGTCTGTTTAGCAGGATAGTTCTAAACCCGAGGCAGAAGGCCCACCTCTCAGATAAGCAAACTCATTTAAGTTCTTGCCAGTCCCCTACTGTTTGGCTCACATTTCAACCCTCTTGTCCTTCTACCTATCAACTCAACCTCTTTCTGACCATCTTGTACCAGACAAAAGGGGTCAACTGAGAGGTATCAGGACACCCCCATAGGAGAGGGGCCTCTCATAGTGGAACAGCTTGCAGACTTCAAGAGGCATCTTCCAACCACCTGTCTCCTTGTGTTTCGGGGCTGCATCAAGTCTGCAGACAGCCACCGCTTCCTTCTGTGTCCCTGATGATGACTGTGCCCTCCCTCTTCTTCAGGTCTGCAAATGATCTTCCTTTTGCGTCACCCACTTTCTTAAAAGTGTGTTTATCAGAGCTTCTAGCAGACCCATGTTGCCAACAGGTTGTCCTAAGGGATTGATTCTGTCCAAGATTCATGGGACAGAAAACTTTTAAGTGATGTTGTTGTAGTCTTTATTACTATAAATAGTAAAACTGATGCATATTTAGGAATATGGCATGAATCTCTCACCCTTCTGTTTCTAGTAACTAGCAGGGAGGATATTTTCCATTACTTTATGATTTAGTAGTTAAACTCGCAGGTCTGCCCTGTATTAGCTGTGTGGTCCTTGTTTTTATGTGGCTCAGATTCTGTTTTAATGAAACAAGGATACCTGTTCTGTGGGATTTTTGAGGAGGATTGAATAGATAGGCCAAAAAACAGTGGTATCTGCTAAGCACTCCACTCAGCACACACATCATGTGTGCTGTTGTTTCAGTATTCTTATAAGTTACATATTGAAATTGAACCTGGACCACTGAAACTGACTTTAGAGCACAAATTGCAGCCTCCCGAGACAATATTACTAGAATTGGGGATTGTTGTTCAGTTGCTAAGTCGAGTCTGACTGTTTGCAACTCCATGAACTGCAGCAACCCAGGCTTCCCTGCCTTTCCCTATCTTCCAGAGTTTGCTCAAACTCATGACCATTGAGTCAGTGATGCCATCCAACCATCTCATCTCCTGTCACCCCCTTCTCCTCTTGCCCTCAATGTTTCCTAGCATCAGGGTCTTTTCCAGTGGTTCGTCTCTTTGTATCAGGTGGCCAAAATATTGCGGCTTCAGCTTTTAGTCCTTCCAATGAATATTCAGAGTTGATTTCCTTCAGGGTAGACTGATTGGATATCCTTGCTGTCCAAGGGACTCTCAGGAGTTTTCTCCAGCACCACAGTTCTTTGGGATTACCAAAGAAGAAAACAACCTAAAAAACAAACAAAAAATCTAGATCTTGCCTGGTATTTTTGCTAGTTTATGACACTTGCCAATCAAAGTGAGCAATGGCAAACAGCCTTGCCCTGTGAGAATGACCCTACAAGAGAAAGGAGGACAGGATGGATGGGATAGATAAAAGATAGATAGGAACTATTTGACAGGGACATAGGAATACTTAGAAAGAAGTGTGTTCATTCTTGCTTCCTTCCATTAGTACCTCTGGCACCTTCCCATGGAGGAAGACGATCTAGAAAGTGCTCAAAACGATTTTAAAGAAATATATCAAGAACTTTTTCAACCACCAGAGCATTGCCTCATCTGAACCAACTCCCTTGGGTCCAGTGATCCTCGGCATAGTTCTGGACATCTACTTCAACTCCAACCCTGTAAAAAAATCATAGGCATGATGATTTATTGCCCCCCAAAAATCAGTGAGAAATTGTACCAAAGGGCATTTGAGTGAGTGCTGTTCAGAGAGGCTGTTTTAGGAACTGGGGACTTAAGGGGGATTTTATATGATGACTTTCATATCCATAAGTTCATTTGTTTCTGTATTAAAAATGAGATTAGGAACATATGGGTTCTGGATTCTGTGGGCCGTCAGATGGAAGTGGCATCTGCAGAAGGGAGCCCTCCTGGCTGCAGGACTCTTGTCTCTAGTAAGCAGTTCATTGTCAACATGCTGACAGGGCAAGTAGCTTGCTGATGGGAATGTGAGGTCTGTGCCCAGATGCTAGCCTTGTCTGTACTGTGAGAAAACACAGCTGGCTAAATTTGGCTTTCTTACCCTTCATCTGGTTAGGAACAGAAATGCCAAAGTGGAGAATGGGGTTTCAGATGACCATTGTGTAAAGAAAAGAAGAATCTGTGCTTCTACAAAAAAGTAGATGCTCAGTGAATATTTGTAGAACCCATACTAGGGATACGTGTCTATCAGCAGTAAAAATAGATCCCCCAAACAAAAGTGCATGTATCCAAATTCTGATATTTCTTTAGTGCTTCTGGCCTTGTGGTTATAATAAAGATGTCTTCTATGACTTATTTTTGGAGCTAATGAGTTTTGTAAGCCTTTTTTAGAACAACCAAATCTTTGGAGGTTTGCGAGTCTTTCACCGTTATTTATGGTGTAGCAAGAGCATTCGAATACCTCTGGAATTGGGACTGGAAATACACAGCTTTGAATTAAATCAGTTTTGATTTACCCGTTTCCAATCTATTCATTATTGGCATCCTGTGAAAGGTGACTAAGGCATGGGGTCATGAAAGAAGTGGAGAGAGTGTTGAAAAAAAGAACTGTCTGTGAAATCTCAGCCTGCAGGCATCTGGAGAGACAGCGCGTTTCATTCTTGATAAACTCCAGCAGAAAAGAGCAATCAGCTCAACGAGAGCTGGACAAATTAAATGGCTGAGTATTATTTCAAAGGGGAGCTCGGGCAGCATCAGAAATTCCCCATCAGCTGTAATAACGCCAATTACTTTGCCAATTGCAGATTCCATCATGATGTGCTTCGTGCAATCAGGCGTAGGACTCTTACAGGGGACTGATGGGTTTTGTTTACTCTGAATGTGCGTTTGTAGAGAATCTTTTGCACCTAAAAGCTTAGAGCTCTGAGCATCTTCTTCTTGGTCCAGACTTATCCACAGCTGAGGGAGATTATCTATGTGATGGAGGCGGGAGCCACCTGGGCAGGCTGGACCCAATGCCCCTATCACTGGCGAACGCCTGGGATTTAAATACAAAGAGCACAGCTGGGTGTGGCAGTTCTTGTGAATGTGGCGATCTCCAGAAAATCTCTTTGTAGATTACCCAACTAGTAAATAAATACATATTTCTGATTATGAGCAAAGCTTCTTGGCACATCGACACATTGGACAGATCACCTTAAACAGTAATAACAAACAGAAGCTCTGGGAGGAGAGACTGCGCCAAGAGTTCATTAAGCCTTAAATACTGACAAATGAGGGTGCAGGGCTTTTATTGTCTCCCTTTGAGAATCATTTGGTTGGATGTCAAACAGATCAATTCAAATTTGGGAAGAGATGGTAAGAGAGGAAGATATCCCTCCTCCTCCCAACATTTTTAGCAGGGGAAATAAAACTTGGAGAGTCTACAGGAACATTCATTTTCTGTTTACATTTGGCTCCGTATAAATTAATGGGTGTGTGGCTCCAGCTACTTTGAGAAGTGAGCTGTGATTCTCCATTTACACTCCCAATTGAGGAAGGCGCTAAACGTGGGCTTTACTGAGTGCTTCGGCCTGACTGACAGCTGGAGTGGAAGCTGTATCTGTGGCTGCTGGGGGTGCAGGTGAAGAGCTAAAGGCTGATTTGATTCCACTTGTGCTGAGCTGTCATCTGAGGCCAGAGCCTGGAGGAGAATGGAAAGCCGATTCTCTCCCCTCTGCTTTGTGACAAGCTACCAATGTCATTGTATTGTTTTAACTTGCCTCTTCCTTCTTCATGCCTAGGATACAGGCCCCTTTCCCTAGGGAAGAAAGGATTCTCCTGAATTCAAAGGCAGCTGCCACTGCTTCCAAGTTAGTGGCTCATCGACTCCCCAAGTCCTCCTTCTCCCAGCCTAGCTGCTGCCCAGGGCCCCCCTGGCCCACAAGACCAGCATCGGGCAGGTTCTGCTGTTGATGGGAAGCAACAGAAGATCAGGTCGGGGACAGAGGACAGGTCCATAGGATATCAGTTAGTCTGGCAGGGCTCATGCCTTACAGATCGTTCATTCCAGAAGTGTGTGTCTGTGCGCACACACACGTAAGCATGTTCATGTGTTTGTTTCCCCTAAAAGAGGTACTTTAGCTAGTGTATTTGGTTTGACACCAGCTTTTCGGCAGGTGGCAGCTGTTCAGATAACGTTCCTGGCTCTCAGATAAGAGACAGAACTTGTCTCCTGCAAATCCCTGGGGACAGAAACAACCCTTAGAAATCATGAGATAGCGTATGAAGCAGTAAGTGGAGATGAGGCCATCAAATCATGCCATGTGTATTCAGCATCAGCAGCTCCACAACCAATGGCAAAGGGAGCTGCCAATCCTGCCTTCTTAGCATCATGACTTTGAAAGTATTCAGGGATCTCCTTGTTTGTGGGGCGAGTCATTTGTTCACTTGTGGAATCAGAGAGCAACCCTGGCTTGGTAATACAGCCTCCACCATGAGCAGGGTGTATCAAGACGCATTCATCAAAGTCAGTCTCAGTGGGGTGTGATCCTGTGTCTGACCCCTTGAGACAGGGCCAGCCTCAGATGCACTAACACTCAGCTGTGAAAATTAACAAATACTCTTTTCCCATCTTTCTCTATAATATCCTTTTTTTAAAAAAATTCCATAAACAATCTAGGGTTTTAAGAAACTAGACCCTTGGACCAATCTCAGTGATTCCACTTTCCTTAAATATATGTCAGTTAAGATGTCTGCCGACCTAGTAACACATCTCTGCTAGGTGCAGGAGCACCCACCCAAAGGCCAGAGAAACCCTTTTAAAGGGCATTTCATTCCTTTCACTTGTGGGATGAATAGGGTCATGCTCTAAGCCCATATACAGGGTACGAAACGATAAAATCAGCTTGTATTTATGTAGCTGTTTTATGTACCTTCTTATACCTAGAGAGCACCAGATACACAGAAAGTAGGTAAATCCATTTTACGGAAGAAAAAGTAAAGACAGAGGCAGATTAAATGGTTTGCTCAAAGTGATCAAAGGAATTCACCAAGACTCTAAAACCCCATCCTCTCTTTATTCTTTGCTGTCTTGTCCACAGATGTAAAACAATAAGGTAACTGGTGTTGTGCACTGATGGCATTTTTATATATTTCTGTTTTACCTATAGAAGATATTTAGAATTTCAGCTAAATGTTCCCTAAAGAAAACTGAACCTATGGAAGTTAGTTGACAGAGGCATGTTTCCAGTGTGTTTAGAAAGACTTTCCCAGCACTGGAAGGCACTTAGCCCTATGTGCCTAGTTAGCACCCCATCTCTGGATACTTATGAGTAGAAGGAAAGGCTATATACCAGAGGGGTTTTGGCAGGTGCAGATACAGGTACAAGACCTGAGCCTGAACCTCAGCATCCACATTTGCTGCCGTTGTGACCTTGTTCAGATTAGATAACCTCTCTGTATCTTGTCTCATTTCATGCATGCAATGTGAGTGTGTGAAAGTCGCTCAGTCATGTCCAACTCTTTGCAGCCCCATGGCTTATACAGTCCACAGAATTCTCCAGGCTAGAATACTGGAGTGGGTAGCCTTTCCCTTCTCCAGGGGATCTTCCCAACCCAGGATCAGAGCCAGGTCTCCTGCATTGCAGGCAGATTTCTTTACCAGCTGAGCCACAAGGGAAGCCCAAGAAAACTGGAGTGGGTAGCCTACCCCTTCTCCAGCAGATCCTCCTGACCCAGGAATTGAACTGGAGTCTCCTGCATTGGAGGTGGATTCTTTACCAACTGAGCTATCAGGGGAGCCCACATGCAGACAATGGAGGGAGCAGTACTCCCCTCACCCGGGGTAGGACTGATTAAGTATATACATGAGGGACCAAGCACTTTGCCTGGAACCAAGCACTTTTTCAAGAAATGTTTGGCGTTTCTTTAAGCCATTGCATCCCGTGTGTCTCCTGTTTCCCTGCAGCCCTGTCCAAGCAAACACTGTCTATACCAGGTGAGGAAAGTAGGCCCAGCAGGTCCTTCCAGTGGCAGCACTGGGCCCAGGGGCTGTGGTCCTCACTCGCAGGTCTGGGCAGAGCATCTTATTAAACTCATTTTAGATTTGGAAACCAGAAGAAAGTCATTGGAAAATGAAATTGGAATCTTCAGCAACTCTGAGTAATTCACCAGTATGTTGTTTGGGAAATTGTTTTTATGTTTGCCAAAAAATGATACATGGAAAATGTGTCACTGAAGACACTCTCATTCAAATAAAACTTCTTCCAGTCCATTATGCTAGAGCCTGCTGGCAACTTGAAGAGGCCTTTCCAAAAATAAATGTCCTGGGTAATCCGAGTCTCTCAGTATGTCATGAGCTCAGTGCCTAGGTGTGTGTCTCAGCTTCTTTATGGCCTCAGATGACAGCTGAGCTCAAGTGGAATCAAGTCAGCCTTAGCTCTTCATCTGTGCCCCCAGCTGTCCCAGATGCAGCTTCCACTCCAGTGTCACCCAGGCCACGTGTCTCAGTTTCTTTATGCACCAAATGGAAGGCTGTGCTTGAATGATGCCTAAACAGTCTTCCAGCTCCAGTATTTTATCCTTTCCCATCCCATCTCATTCCTGTAGACATCAGACTTCTAGAGGCTGTAAAGAATATAATGAAGGTTTTTAAAGAATAGGCATAGCTCCTCCAGAGCTCACTGCTTAGGCTACAGACTACTTAAATCTTTATTTACTCCATCCAAGATGTTCCTCAGCCTACTTGGATCAAAGCCTTCCCATTTCATTTTTTGACACTTGCATATTTTTCCAAGTTGGATACTGTACTTTCATATTCATATGTAGAAGTAGTTTTAATTTAAAATAAAAAGAGTGCTTGGAGTCTGTAGCCCTCGGGTCTACCCAGATGCCTTCTACAGGAAGCACCCTGTCACCTTTGAAGTATATCCAATTCCTTGTAAAAACTTCAGTACCCGTCAGAAATATGAAAAAAGCCTTATTTTGGGGTTTCACTAGCTTCTCCTTTTGAAAGTTTACTGGACTATACATTTTATTACTATTTTTATTAATTAAAAGGAAGCCAACTATCCTATTTGATGCCACACATAAATGACAGCTTTCTAAAGTCCCCTAAAATCTTCCCATTGAGCTCTTTCAAAGTAACCTTTTAATTCCAGTTGAAGGATCTTATGCTGAACATTGGCAGAGGCTCTGGCTTGCAGTGAACCATCAGGAATACTTGCTGGATGAGTGAATGAATTGGTGATTGAATGAGTGGTATTTCCATCTGGTATTTGGGAAGAACTTGGAGTTTGGGGTTATATAGAATTGGATCTGAATTTTGATCATCCTTTTAGTAGGTTCATGATCTTGAGAAAATTACTAAACTTTGATTTTTCCTTCATCAAATGAGGACATGAATTCCCTTTGAGTGTTACTAGAAGGATTAAGAATGATGCATGTAGGTGCCTGATACATGGGAGGTGCCCATTAAAAGAAGACTGCTTTTTTTTTTTTTAAACTATCCTGCCTCATGCACTGCTGGCACCCAGTGGGCGTTTAGGAAATATTTGATGACTGAAGAGAGCCTAGCACCATTCATCTAAAGCCACAAGTCATCCACACACGGAAATTACACCTCCTTCATCTACTGAGCTGCTGTTCTCAGCTGGGGAAGTCCCAGTCTCCTGGTTGCCATATTTGCCTAGTCAACCAAGCGCGTGTGGCTCTTTCTAGCTATTCTGAGAATGAGCAAAATTACCTGGAGATTCCATTCTTGTCAGGACTAGAGACTCCTGCTCTTAGGGCAGAAAAAACAGTTCTGATAATGAGATGACAGAGCAGAGGGCTTTCCCTGATCTCAAGTGGGGTTCAAGCAGTAGAGAAGCAGGCCAGAATGTGCCAAGGCTAAGGTCTGTGGCAGGTCTTCAGGATGAGACAGGAATGAAAACTGGCCAGGATCAGTTATTCTAAGGTGAGCGTTCAGACTGGGTCAGATTCTTGGTCCACTGACAACAGAAGAAGCCACAGGCAGAAAATACAGTGAGCCATGGCCAACTATGTCCAGGATGCCTAGGGCCTATCTAAGCAGGGGTGGGACAGGAGGATATCCAAGCCTTAGCAGATGTGGTCAACGATTACATGAAAGAGTGGTGGCAGGACATCTGATCCCAGATAATGGGCAGTCAGGCCCCCAAATGCCAGGGCTCAGTTGGAGGAACGTGGGATACTGAGGTGTAAGACAGTAGAGCTGAACGAGAATTCATTTGGACCAACAAACAAATCATTTTCTGGGCTCAACAAAGAACTTATACATCAGAAGAGCATCCAGTCTCCATCCCTGATGAAAGGCAACCCAAACCCTGTCCTTGGTGGAATCGTTTAGAGTGCTAGTCCTGCTCTGTGCAAGGGAAAATGGTCCATTTCTACACCCAGCTCCCGGGGAGGCAAGTGTGTAGGCTGATTCTGCAGCCATGCATTTCAGTGGGGAGGAGAGCTAAGGAAACTCAAACCAAGGGTTTCATTCCCTTTGAGTTTCTGCCTGTGTGAAGGTACAGTCTTAGCAGCTTATCAGAAGTCACCAATAGTCCATGCTTAGAGCACACTCAGGGTCTGTGTTCAGGTCAGTGCTTGGAGAAGCCTTTTTACAAGAACTCAAGAAATAACATTTTGAAGCTGATACTGTTCTTTCTATTCTTTGGCAGATTTATCTTCCCTGAAACCTTATGAATTGAATTGGCTCCAAAAGGAATAGGCTTCCCATTGGTGCAAAATAAAAGTTATATAGCAGATAAAGGAGCTTTGTGCTTTTATTAAAATGGTGGCAATCAGCCTGTTCATTTCCTCAGACTTACCTTGTCTACTCAAGGCCTAATGCCCCTCTATTATGTTTATCCCTTGTGTGGACTTATATGAGCAGTGACTGTCACTGACATGGCCACTGAAGATTAATAACACTGATGCCACTGACAGCTTATCCAGCGGTTTGGAGCATAGAAACTGATGGATAGTAAATTGGAGGTCAATGAAAAAGGTGCAAAGAAAGAGGGTCTCGAAAAAGTTGACAACCAGTCCTTCCTGGGAGTCAACTGCTTTAGTTTTAAGACCTGTTCCTTGAGGCTGTAGCAATGTCCCCAGTGGCACCATCCATTCTCTCCCAAAGGGATAATAAATAACACCCCTGATCACTCACCAGCAAGTGGAAGTTTCTCTCTCCCATACTTCTTTTCTTCTCTTCCTGTTTTATTGAGATATAATTGACATACAACATGTGTAAGTTTAAGTATACAGCATAATGATTTGACTTACATACATCATGAAGTGATTACTACAGTAATTTTAGTGGACATCATCATCTCATATAAATACAAAGTTAAAGATATAGAAAAAAATAGTTTTTTTCTTGTGATGATAACTCAGGAATTACTCTCTTCACAACTTTTCTATATAACATAGAGCAGTGTTAGTTATCTTCATCATGTTGTAATCACATCCCTAGTACTTACTTATCTTATAACTGGAAGTTTGTGCCTTTTGACCACCTTCATCCAAAAACCCCCTCGCACCCCTCACCTTTGGTAACCACAGATCTGGTCTCTTTTTTTCTATGGGTTTTTTTGGTTTTGAAATATAATTGACCTACAATACTATGCTGGTTCCTGTTATACAACATGGTGATTTAATCTCTCACACTTTTTTATTCCAGAATAACAGCAAACTGATTTATTTGTCTGTGCTCAAAAGTTGAATGTGGTCCCTAATCAACTTTTTTCTCCCTTTTATTGTAAAGTCATATTCCTCCCACCTTTTTTTCCCTTCAGCATTTCAAAATGGAGATAAACAATTTTGCTGATGCTTTTAGGATTTCTCAGATTCTTTGATTAATTCCCAGGGACAACAATAGGCTTCTGTGGCTTTAAAAATGTTCTGTTTTCTTGCCAGATGAGGAGGGGAAGAATCAAAAGAGGAAGTTAAACTTTGTTCTGAGATGTTCATTCTTCCTCTAAAAGTTTAAGAGCTGTCATCAGAGCCTTATCTGTTGTCCCTACTCAAACCTGTCCTAAGAACAGGTGAAGACAACATGATGAGTTAACTTAGACTGTTTTGGTTCCCTTTGGAGCTCAGTTTGGACCCAGTCACATGGTGAGCATACATAAGAAACACCATTTCTAGATGCTAAAATCACTATCCACAAACATCTAAGGGGGTGACAACAGTGTTTCCACGTGTGAATATGTTGACTCTCCACTTAAAAGAACTGAAATGAGAACCTCACTTGTTACATTCTGCTGTAAGGATCTTAGCAGATTGCTAAATTAAGCTATTGAGATAGAACCTTGTGATAGGCAATAACCCAGGATAGATGTCATATCCTCATTCCTATATACACATAGAAGGGACAGAGAAAGGTAAATTAGATGTTTATAATTCGTTGCCATCTATGTGGAGAAGTACCGTTCCACAGTCTTGAAAAAAAGTAACTGACCATTGGAAATTCTGATTTCTCTGAAAATGTTTCCTCTTTTTATTGGATAGATAAAATTCCCCAACATCTGATGGAGGATTTGTTGTTTTATGTGTTCTTGTTCCAGTAGTGATAAATCATTATGTATAAAAAGCAGGATGAGAACAGCTTTATAAAACTTAGTGGGGCTATTAATTCTAGATGTTACTAAGTCTTCTGCTTTCTGGATTTTTCTCCCTCTAAGAGGTCATTCTGTTCCTCTCTACCTATTGAGGGAAATTTTCAAGATGGAAAAGTCATTTCCACAAAGATTTTCTTATAGACCAAAGGTGGAACATTCTAAAATATTTGTGTGAGGTGAAGTGAAAATCACTTAGTCATGTCTGACTCTTTGCGAGCCAGGACTATACAGCCCATGGGTTTCTCCAGGGCAGAATACTGGAGTGGGTAGCCATTCCTTTCTCCAGGGGCTCTTCCCAACCCAGGAATCGAACACAGGTCTCCTGCATTGCAGGCGGATTCTTTACCAGCTGAGCCACAAGGGAAGCCCAAGAATACTGGAGTGGGTAGTCTATCCCTTCTCCAGTGGATCTTCCTGACCCAGAAATTGAACCAGGGTCTCCTGCATTGCAGGCAGATTCTTTACCAACTGAGCTATCAAGGAAGCCCAATGTTTATGTAGGTCCCATTAAAATTATATATTATCAAGTTATTATTAGGGCAAATATGCCTATTTTTCTTTCATTCTTTGATTTAGGGGATCCCCCAAAGTAACCTGAGCCTGCAGCTGGCAGAAGAAAATGTGACGGGGTGACCTATAAACTCTAACTTATATACCTTATCTTACATTTGATAGTGCTTTGTTGCTGGAAACATAATTTCAGAATGACTGTTGCAGTTAATTTTCACATCAAACCTGTGGCCTAGCCAGGGCAATTATTTTATCCAAATTGTAACACTAAGGAACTGAGAATCCAGAGATTGAATGGTTTGCCTGAGCTCCCTGTGTTAGTAAGCAACCACACTGGCTTGGAATTTACAGGGATCTTCTGATTCCAAATCTCCAGTTTTGGGCCAACAAAAAAATGTTAAACATTTGACAAGATGAAGCACATCAACACAAATGAAATAAAACAAAAGCACTGTAAACCCATATATTTGATCATCTGTGTTTGATCACACATATTGTCAGCAAATATTCATTAAGTGCCTACTCTTTGTAAGGCATTCAAGGAAACTGGTTTGAAAAACAGACCTTGAGTTGAAAGGAATCTTGATTCACTTTCTTTCTTTAGTTCTCAAGCGAAATGTTCAATTCCATTGTATTTTCTTTACATATGTGAGCACAATCGTACATTATAGGTAATACCCAAGGACCTGACAGATCACAAGGTATACAGAAGCAGAGCAGAATGAGTTGAATCTTAAAGATAGAGCAATTCTGATAGAGAAGGGAGAATGAGCTGAGAAGGAGAGAATTTATAGGAAATATATATTATATACTCTGGGCAGACTTTTTATATTCCAGTGCAATCCTGGGCCTCCTGGAGCAGAGATAGACTTCAATAGTGGGGCCACAGACAGACACTAAACCAGTAAGCACATATATAATTTTAATTCACTAATTCTTGCCATGTACATCATTCTCCTTTTTCCTCTTAATCCTCTCCTCCCTACTTGTCTTCCTCCTCCCCATCCAGACACCTGTGAACATAAGCAAGAATGGAGTAGTTTGGGGCTCATTATAACCTAGCCTGTGTTCTAGCCATGGTGTGTAAGATCATCAGGAGTGGATTTGTTCCACTGAAGGAGCCAGAGTTGGTGTAAACCCAGTTAATGCTGACTGCAGGTGCCCTCTTCCTGAGAAAAATGGTGTGTTTGAGGCCTTTGTGATCCCAGTAGGCTGTGAGTATTTTCAGGTTTCTTAGACCATCGCTTAGGCTTCCATTTTCCACTTCCCTCTTTGACTAATTCTGAGTCCCACTTCAGAAATGCCAGATTTTGGTTCTATATAATGGAGGTTATTCTTTTCTTCTTTAGGTTTCATGTCTTCTCACAGAGATTTTTGTCTTAGACGTCTTGAGATGGGAACTGTGAAAGACATTATTTTTGAACACTACTTTTCATTTTCTCAAAGGAGTTTGCACATGATCGACAGACATATTAATCAAACCCACCTACGAGATGAGAAACTCAGACTCAAAGCTGAGGGGAGGGAGAGACCTGGGTGCTCTAGTGTGAGAACAAAGCATAGAAATTAAGCTCAAGTGTCTCATTCAATGAATCCTGAATAATCCTTTTACATTCAAACATTTTGACAGTTTTTGGCATGAAAGGGAGTGAGGCGTTTACAGGAAGCCCAAATTATCTCCAAATTGTTTGTTTCCTATTAAAGGATAAAAGAAAACATAAAACAAAACTCCTGGCTTTTCACTATTAGACAAGAAGAAGTTCTGTTGCACAAAAACATGGCTGTTGAGAATGGAGAGTTACATGGCTGCCCAAATGTTGCTTGAACTGTTGCAGGACGAGGGACCCCTTCCAGGGCCCAAAACTGGGCTCTTGTCTAACACTCGGAAACGAATTGTCCGAGGAGACACACGTGCTGACAAAGCAAGAGATTTTATTGGGAAAGGGCACCCGGGTGGAGAGCAGTAGGGTAAGGGAACCCAGGAGAACTGCTCTGCCACATGGCTTGCAGTCTTGGGTTTTATGGTGATGGGATTAGTTTCCGGGTGGTCTTTGGCCAATCATTCTAATTCAGAGTCTTTCCTGGTGGCGCACGCATCGCTCAGCCAAGATGGATGCTAGCGAGAGGGATTCTGGGAAGTGGACGGACACGCGGTGTCTCCTTTAGACCTTTCCCGAACTCTTCCCGTTGGTGGTGGCTTATTAGTTCCGTATTCCTTATCAGGATCTCCTGTCATAAAACAACTCATGCAAATGGTTACTATGATGCCTGGCCAGGGTGGGTTGTTTCAATCATGAGTGTGCTTCGCTTAACAGAACCAGGAACTTTAGATCTGGTCTTGTGTAGAAATTAAGGATGGGAAGCAGAATGTCTTCGGGAGGCCTTGCAAAAGTTCCTAGGTGGTGCAGACAGTTAGTTGCAGCCAGCATTGAAACAATGACACTGCATATGTGCACGGCTTTAGGCCTTTTAAAGCCAATTCATATGTGTCAACCCTGTAGAATTTTAACTCTACAGAGTCTCGATTCAGTGTGATTTTGCTATTAATTCAATAATTCAATTAGGCATACCTACTAGGCTATCTCATCTCTGCTTGAATGTTTCTTGTGATGGAGAGCTTCTATTGGGCCAGACTTATTTTTGTGGCTAGAGGGCTTTTATTGTTTGGAAATTAATCTCTATGTAGAATTCAAATCTATTTCATTGAAACTTCTATTTGCTGGCTTTTATCACACATATTGTCAGCAAATATTCATTAAGTGCCTACTCTTTGTAAGGCATTCAAGGAAACTGGTTTGAAAAACAGACCTTGAGTTGAAAGGAATCTTGATTCACTTTCTTTCTTTAGTTCTCAAGCAGAAATGTTCAATTCCATTGTATTTTCTTTACATATGTGAGCACAATCGTACATTATAGGTAATACCCAAGGACCTGACAGATCACAAGGTATACAGAAGCAGAGCAGAATGAGTTGAATCTTAAAGATAGAGCAATTCTGATAGAGAAGGGAGAATGAGCTGAGAAGGAGAGAATTTATAGGAAATATATATTATATACTCTGGGCAGACTTTTTATATTCCAGTGCAATCCTGGGCCTCCTGGAGCAGAGATAGACTTCAATAGTGGGGCCACAGACAGACACTAAACCAGTAAGCACATATATAATTTTAATTCACTAATTCTTGCCATGTACATCATTCTCCTTTTTCCTCTTAATCCTCTCCTCCCTACTTGTCTTCCTCCTCCCCATCCAGACACCTGTGAACATAAGCAAGAATGGAGTAGTTTGGGGCTCATTATAACCTAGCCTGTGTTCTAGCCATGGTGTGTAAGATCATCAGGAGTGGATTTGTTCCACTGAAGGAGCCAGAGTTGGTGTAAACCCAGTTAATGCCGACTGCAGGTGCCCTCTTCCTGAGAAAAATGGTGTGTTTGAGGCCTTTGTGATCCCAGTGGGCTGTGAGTATTTTCAGGTTTCTTAGACCATCGCTTAGGCTTCCATTTTCCACTTCCCTCTTTGACTAATTCTGAGTCCCACTTCAGAAATGCCAGATTTTGGTTCTATATAATGGAGGTTATTCTTTTCTTCTTTAGGTTTCATGTCTTCTCACAGAGATGTTTGTCTTAGACGTCTTGAGATGGGAACTGTGAAAGACATTATTTTTGAACACTACTTTTCATTTTCTCAAAGGAGTTTGCACATGATCGACAGACATATTAATCAAACCCACCTACGAGATGAGAAACTCAGACTCAAAGCTGAGGGGAGGGAGAGACCTGGGTGCTCTAGTGTGAGAACAAAGCATAGAAATTAAGCTCAAGTGTCTCATTCAATGAATCCTGAATAATCCTTTTACATTCAAACATTTTGACAGTTTTTAGGCATGAAAGGGAGTGAGGCGTTTACAGGAAGCCCAAATTATCTCGAAATTGTTTGTTTCCTATTAAAGGATAAAAGAAAACATAAAACAAAACTCCTGGCTTTTCACTATTAGACAAGAAGAAGTTCTGTCGCACAAAAACGTGGCTGTTGAGAATGGAGAGTTACATGGCTGCCCAAATGTTGCTTGAACTGTTGCAGGACGAGGGACCCCTTCCAGGGCCCAAAACTGGGCTCTTGTCTAACACTCGGAAACGAATTGTCCGAGGAGACACACGTGCTGACAAAGCAAGAGATTTTATTGGGAAAGGGCACCCGGGTGGAGAGCAGTAGGGTAAGGGAACCCAGGAGAACTGCTCTGCCACATGGCTTGCAGTCTTGGGTTTTATGGTGATGGGATTAGTTTCCGGGTGGTCTTTGGCCAATCATTCTAATTCAGAGTCTTTCCTGTGGCGCACGCATCGCTCAGCCAAGATGGATGCTAGCGAGAGGGATTCTGGGAAGTGGACGGACACGCGGTGTCTCCTTTAGACCTTTCCCGAACTCTTCCCGTTGGTGGTGGCTTATTAGTTCCGTATTCCTTATCAGGATCTCCTGTCATAAAACAACTCATGCAAATGGTTACTATGATGCCTGGCCAGGGTGGGTTGTTTCAATCATGAGTGTGCTTCGCTTAACAGAACCAGGAACTTTAGATCTGGTCTTGTGTAGAAATTAAGGATGGGAAGCAGAATGTCTTCGGGAGGCCTTGCAAAAGTTCCTAGGTGGTGCAGACAGTTGCAGCCAGCATTGAAACAATGACACTGCATATGTGCATGGCTTTAGGCCTTTTAAAGCCAATTCATATGTGTCAACCCTGTAGAATTTTAACTCTACAGAGTCTCGATTCAGTGTGATTTTGCTATTAATTCAATAATTCAATTAGGCATACCTACTAGGCTATCTCATCTCTGCTTGAATGTTTCTTGTGATGGAGAGCTTCTATTGGGCCAGACTTATTTTTGTGGCTAGAGGGCTTTTATTGTTTGGAAATTAATCTCTATGTAGAATTCAAATCTATTTCATTGAAACTTCTATTTGCTGGCTTTATCCTAAAGCCCTACACAATGATTTTTCAGTCATTCAAAAGCAGTTATCAGGGCTCTCCTAAATCTTCCCATCTTCATGCTAAACATCTCATGTTCACAGCCAACCCTTACATGATTTGGTCCCTAGTCTCTCCTCACTCCTGCTCACCTTTCCCTAGCCTACACTCTTCTGCTGTCTCCAGACTCTAAGCACAGTCCTCAGACTGTGACGCAGCCCTACATGTGCCCTGAGCAGTGTGGCGTGAGTGTCAGCAGTGTCCCTTGAAATTTGCTGCTTCAACTTCTGCCATCTAGGATTATGACAGCTATTTTAGAAACCATTGCTGGCTCAAAAAGCGCTTGTGGTCAAATGACATCACCAGTCCTCTTCCCAGAACAACTTTAGTCATTTCTCCCCATTTAATTCTTTCTCATCTCTTTAAAACAAACAAAAACCTAAGTGAAAGGTTTGGGTAGTTAGAACAGATGGTAATACCTCAGTTTTAAAAATATTAGATAACATTTACTGACTGCTTCCTAAAAGCCAGACATTGGCACTGTTCTAAGCACTTTTTGTGTATTTAACTCATCAAATCCTCATCATAACCCTTGAGGGTAGGTTCTCTGAAAGCTCCATTTGAAAGATAAGGAAACTAAAGCATGAAGAGGTTTAGTGATTTGCCCACATTCTGGTTTAGAGGGCAGAGAATCTACCTGCAATGTGGGACTTGGGGGTTTGATCCCTGGGTCAGGAAGATCCCCTGGAGAAAGAAGTGGTAACCCTCTCCAGTATTCTTGCCCAGAGAATCCCATGGACAGAGGAGCCTGGTGGGCTATAGTCCATGGGGTTACAAAGAGTCGGATGCGAATGAGCAATTAACACACACTTTATAACCAGGAAAGGTGATATTCAATTCAAAAATACAGTTGGTGGCCAACAAGAATAAACCCTCAGTCTCCTGGCTGCCTCATCAGTGTTCTTTCTTCATCCCACTGTGGCTTCCTGTAGTGGCAAAAAGTCTTTCACTTTTGTTCTCTGTAGAAGATGTTTTGTTTTGTTTTCTGGGTTGAGACTCATAATCCATTAGTATGAATTTAATTTAGTGGATTACTACCAGCAAAAGGAGAGAAGAGGAGAGGAAGAAAAGGGAGAGAGAAGAGGGGAAGAGAGAGAGCGGAGAAGGAAGGGAGGAGGGGGAGGACTGTAAAAATGCCTCTTACTTAGTAAGTGTAAATTTTGTTTCTTAAACTCTTGTGTGTGAAACACACGCACACCCAAATATACACTATGTATACAGTTACAGTGAAAAATGTATTTATTGTTTCTTATGATCAAAGCAGTTGGAGCATTACTGCCTAGTAAATTTTATATGTTAGACTTTGTTCATTTCTTTAAGGTTGAACAGGCATTGTAGGACACACCTAGTTTTAGATCTCCACTGTTGGTCTGCACGCAGTGAGAACATAACTTACAACAAAGTTTAAGCTAAGAACTTCAGAGAGAAAAGAAGTGGTTGAGAATTGAAGTAAAAAAAAAAAATTAAAATCTGTTCTAATTACAGTTGAGTTTCTATTCAGCAGCCTGATAGATTCCTAACTCATCACCTCAAGCAAATCACTTCCCCTCTCCCCAAGCTGTTTGCCAGAACCAGCCAGAGAATTCAGGAAATGGTACTCTCTTTTTCTTTGTGAAGCTTGGCAAAATGACTTCAATTTAGCCAGCCAAGCAGGAAGCAATTGTAAATATAAATTTGTTTTACATATGCCTCCTGGAGGAGACATGCAGTTTGCTTCCCTAGTAAAGGGAATCCCTAGACTTTCATTCTTTGTGATCTTGCTTGGATCACTTTTTTTTTCTTTTTACCCCTCAATGTATCAGTGTCCTTGAGATCGTAATGTTGAGCTTCTTGGATTGTCATGAAGTTTCATTTACATGAAAGAATGGTACTCAATTAGAAATCATAATATAAGGAGAAAAATGAAATTATGATGTTGATTATTATAGACATATAGGATTTCTGTTATGTCCACAATGATATATAGATTGTAGACTGAAAAATAGTAACTCTCCATGAGTATTTCCAGAGTCATCTTAGCCATTTGGAAAAATGCATTCTCTCATTTCATTCATTTAAATTATATCTAAGAATGAGGCAAGTATAGCATAACAATTTCCAGGGATCAACAGAGGCCCACCAAGAGAATCTAAACAGTTTTCAGCCATTGAGAACAGAAGACTGTTTAGGCCAAGTCACTGTTGAAAACATAACTGAAAAACTATTTTTTCACATCAAATGCTATGGATAAAAGTATTTAACCAAGTTATTGAGAATTTTGAAAAATTAAGATCAGCAGGAAGTACCATGAATTTTGAAACTATTCTCTGTCTCTCTGCATGGTCCTCATAGATAAATCAGGTGCTGTTCAGTCTTCTGTGTTGGCTGATTAGGTTGGGCTACAAAATGGCAGTGACCTTTGACAGAGGAAGTGAAACAGCTGCCCAAGGTGCACCACAGCAAGTTGTTGGAGGAGGTCATTGGGCTCACAGGCAATTGCTCTTTCCACAACTCCACGCTGCCTCCAAGTGGGAAGGTGGCAGTGGTGTTAGGATGTAATCTCTTCATAAATTACTATCTTTTCCTCTCAGTGGACAAGTGGCTAAGGATTTTAGGATAGCTTATAAACTGAACAACTTAGTGTTTAGTGTCTAATTTGAAGATTAAATGATTCCCTTGAGGGAAACTACAACATTTAGTTTTATTTATTTCAGCCAAAGAGAAAAAAATACGTTGAATGCATTATAAGTTATTTGTCAGTATCAAGTGCCAGATCCAAAGGCCTTTTTAAAGGAAATTTAGTATAATACTTAATATGATGGTGGGGTAAAAATCAATTCCCCTTTCCTCCCTACCCACCATTATGCTCCTGACTTAGGCATTAATCACTCCATCAGTGAAAGGAGAGGAACATAGACTTGCCCAGAGCTTTGTGGCTATTGCATACCTGTAACACTTGATCCTCTTAACGTCGCTGGTTGTTACTTACGTCAATGACTACTCCTGCCAGGTGGGATGAGGAGGGTAGTGTGGGGAAGATGAGGACAGGCTCTCAGCTCATTTGTTGTTCTGTCGCTCGGTCGTGTCTGACTCTTTGGGACCCCGCAGACTGCAGCCTGCCCGGCTTCCCTGGCCTTCACCGTCTCTGGGAGCCAGCTCAAACTCATGTCCATTGAGTCAGAGATGCCGTCCAGCCCTCACATCCTCTCGGCACGTAAAACCTTTGAATGGGAGTTGAGAGATATCTGGGAGAGCCACTGTTCTGATTCCCCATCTAATAAAGACTCTACCAATGGACATTCTGCCTCTTCTAAAATTTCCAGTAGTTCCTCCCATTTCTGAACAATTCTGATTTTTAGAAAAGCACTTTATGCTTAGCTAAAATCTATGTCCTCGTAACTTTCACCTATTAGCTATTCCTACCCAGTTGAACTATATGTATGGTATTAATCTTCCATGTCATGATTTGAAGAGAACTGTCATCCTTGAGTCTCCCCACTCTGCATCCAGGATTTGATTCTGTAGTCTAAATGCCCACGTTCTTCCTCCTGTTATGCCATACCGCTTTCACCTCCAGCCTTCTTTGTGTTTGTCTCATCTGTTCTAGTTTGTCAGTGTCCTTACTCAGTACTCTTTGGTTGCAGACTATTTAAGCAGCTATCAATCCACCGAACTGTACTATCACACACACACAAGGTTCTATCAAAACTGTGAGTCTTTATCAGAAATGTTTACCCAGCTGTCGCCCAGAGCGTGTTGGCTCACTCCTGTTGGGACTTCACTTCGCTTCTGGCTGGGCAGCTGTGCACTCCTAACTTTTTATTTTCTGCCTTGTTGCAGAAAAGCACTTTAGAGGTTGAGATTGTTTGAGCTCCAGAGTTACAGCATTTCTGCTTTTAAGTTTAACATGGTCTGTTTGGGGCTATTTAAAACCCCAAATGTTGAGTTATATCCCAGTTTGTGTCCATGAAACTCACTGTGGACAGCTTCCCTATCTCCAAACAGTAAGCTGAAGCTTCAGGGCATCACTGTGTTTGATAAAAACAATCTGGGACTTTCTGTATATTAGAAAGGGTGAGCAACTGAAGCTTTTGTGAAGGCAATATGGTGTTTCTATTGATCCATGTGAGCTGAACATATGGAGGCTCTGAGAAAAAGAGTCTGCCCTATTTAGCGACCCAGGGCTGATGAGAAGGTGTATTACAAATCTGTATTCCTCCCAGCATGTGGTCTGGGACACATCAGCTCATTTTACTGATGAGTTCCTCAAATCAAGCAGGGGCCATCATATCTTACCAGTTTATAGCATTAATTGAGTTGTGTGAGAAACACTGCAGGTGCCTCGGAGAGAGGAGAAAAGTAGGAAACACTGTTTTTGCTCTCAGAGAAGTGGTAAATGGAAAAGAGCGCGCAAAGCAGACATGGCCCTGGCAGCAATGAACAAGAGCAGATGTGCAGGTGGTAAGACAAGGTCATCGTTTCGATGAAGGTAATGTGGGAAGACAGTCTAGTCCTGAGCTTTGGGCTCATTCTCTGAGTTACGGCGGCCAGGTTCACCAAACAATCAATACAGACCCGTGGCCTGAGAAATTATTTTAATACACTTCTGGGTATGTGGAATTTTTTTAGTGTAATTAGGATATTAAAATGTTGAGGTTTTTTTTAAGCATACATCAGGGTTGAATGGAGACAGAGGGTCAGAATATTGGAACTGCAGGCCGTTGCAGAAAAGTTTCATGATGTGTGCCATAGTTATAGTGCCCAGACCTCTAAGCAGTGAGTACCCTGGCTGTGAACCCAGGTGAGCCCACTTCACCTTCTTCCACATTCTTTCTGGATCCCAGAGCAATGACCCGTACTGACTAAAGGCCTTTTTGGCTACATCATTTAATTGATCCTATGTATTTATAAATCAGAATTTTAAAACTGGGCTATAATATTAATAACCATGGAGTGAATAGAAAACAAATTTATGGTTACCAAAAGGGAAAAGGGATAAAAGGGGTAGGAGTTTGGGATTAACATATACATACTACGATATATAAAATAGGTAACCAACAAAGACCTACTGTATAGCACAGGGAACCATACTCAGTATTTTGTAATAATCTTTAAGTGAAAAGAATCTGAATGCATGTTTACATATTATACATATATGTGTGTGTGTGTATATATATATATATATATATAGGTGTATAACTGAATCACTTTGCTGTATACCTGAAACTAATACAACATAGTAAATTAACTATGCTTCAATTAAAGAAAAATACAGTGAATGTACATTGAGGATGTGGATGGCTAGCCACTTGGTTCTCAATTTTTTATCCACATGATAATCACTTGGGAAAAAAATTAAATATAGATAGGGCTTCCCAGGTGGTGCTCATGGTGAAGAACCCTCCTGTCAATGCAGGGGACATAAGAGACACAGATTGAATCTCTGGGTTGGGAAGATTCCTGGAGTAGGAAATGGCAACCCACTCTAGTATTCTTGTCTAGAGAATCCTATGGACAGAAGAGCCTGGCAAGCTATAGCTCATAGGGTCGCAAAGAGTTGTACATGATTTGAAGCGGCTTAGCATGCACTATCACTCGGGAAAACATTAAATTTAGAAACAGACAGATAGATAAGACAGATAGATTTCCTGTCTTCAAATTCCAATTTCGTATGGCTAGAATGAGACCCAGAAAGTTAGAATTTTAACAAGCCCTCTAGGTAAATTTGATGCAGGCCTCCCAGATCATATCTTCAGAATCTTAGCTAGAAGAAGATTGTCTCCAGGGGCCCCAATTTCCTGAACTTCCTGGAAGGAAGCCAAAAGCCTGCCTCCAGGATTTTCTTTCCCTTCTCAGACTTTGTGAAAGGGCTCCAGGATCCGCTGTATAGGGTCTCGCCAAGCAGAGTTTGGAGCAGAGTAAATTCTTTTTAGGATTATAGGATTAGGAAACTGAAAGGTGATTCAAATTCTTGATTAAACAGAAAGAAGGAAACAGGAGGGGATGCTCCCGAGCATGCACATCACTCCAATGTGTTTTCTCTGTAATTAGAGGAAGTGATTGCAAAATATTTGAGAGGATTAAATGCTCAGAGAATATAGTGATCAAATAACATGAGATGCTGCATTCTTTAAGATGATCACTGACTTGGCTTTGCATGTGTTGTTGAATTGCTGGCACTTACACCTCAGTACTGAGAAGATGTCCAACAGTACTCTCTGCTACAAGTTTGGGAAAATAGCCCTGAGTCATATGGGCAGACACTGAGGTTCTGTTGTGGTGCCCACCATGAAATTTTGAGTGATGGCAAACTAATGTATAATGTCTTTATTGCTCCATATTCTCTTTTGTCGAGTTACAGTAATCTCTGCAGTGTCTTTCTTCATGTTAGCCTTGTTGATATCTACTAATTCAGCAATAATTCATTGAAAAATTATTTTAAATCCTCTGTAGTATAAGAGGAGCACTTTTTTTTTCTTTATTAATTTTTATTTTTTAGTTTGTTTTGCTTTACAATACTGTATTCGTTTTGTTACACATTGAGGAGCACTTTTTTATATAAAAGTTATATTTATTGACTGGTTTCTAGGTGCTAAGTATTTGGGGGAAGGCAGAGATGTGTTTTTTCCCCAGGAGACTGTTCCTGGGGCTTGAGAAGGGGAGTCATACAGAATACAAGGATGTTGAGAATATACTCAGAGTGGTTTCTCAGGAAAGAAGATCCTATCTCCGAGGAAAAACTGCAGTAGTTCACCATGACAATGCTTGTTGGTCATGGTATATGAGACTCCTGAGTCTGCCATGCAAGAGAGAGTTTCAGACCTCAGAGGCAGCCAGGTCAGGACTGGACACTCTGCTTAGATCATGAGCATGTGATCTATTCAATCACACTAGGCCCCATACTTGGTTAATGCTCTGTTCTCATCGTCTTGAAATTCTTAATTTTTGAACAAGGAGACTTACAATTTCATTATGCATTGGGCACCACAGGCTATACAGAGGTCCTGATTTAGGTATTTCTTTATGCAAATTGGGCTTCCCTTATGGTTCAGCTGGTGAAGAATCCACCTGCAATGCTGAAGACCTGGGTTCAAACCCTGTGTTGGGAAGATCCCCTGGAGAAGGGAAAGGCTACCCACTCCAGTATTCTGGCCTGGAGAATTCTGTTAACTGTATAGTCCATGGGGTCGGAAAGAGTCAGACATGACGGGGCGACTTTTACTTTCACTTTATGCAAATTATTAGACCTTGTGGTATAGAAAAGTGAAAATAAAGTTACTCAGTCATGTCCAACTCTTTGCAACCCCATGGACTGTAGCCTACCAGGCTCCTCCATCCATGGGATTTTCCAGGCAAGAGTACTGGAGTGGGTTGCCGTTTCCTTCTCCAGGGGATCTTCCCAACCCAGGGATCAAACACGGGTCTCCCTCATTGAAGGCAGATGCTTTACCGTCTGAGTCACCAGGGAAGCCAATTCCATTTATATTGTTGTGAAGGGAAAAACAAAGATATTTATTAAGTGCCCTGTTTATAGAAGTTGTTTAATAAATGTCATGTTTAAGGAGAAGAAAGAACACTGGAAATGGACTTTTTCTATACAGGGCCAAATAATAAATATTGTAGACTTACAGGCTACTAAGTCTCTGTTGAAACCAGTCAACTCTGCTATTGTAATTTAAGTAGCCACAGACAATACATAAATGAATGGGTGCAGATACATTTCATTAAAACAATTTGGGAAAACAGTTAATCACAGTTTCCTGGCCTTTGGAATACAGGCTAGAGATGTAGAAGATAAGGAAAGCCGAGACAAATAGACTTGTCATTTCAAGGTGTGGTCCCAGGACAAGCAGTGTCACTGTCACCTGTTAGAAATGCCAGTTCTCAGGTCTTACCCCAGATGCTGTATCTGGGAGTGAGTAGGGGTCAGCTTTTCATCAATCTGTTTTAAAACCTCGAAGACAACTTTATAAGCTCTCATGTTGGAGAACCACTTCTCCTAAAACAAAGAAATTTGAGAATCAAAATATAAAGCAAAGAGTAAGCTTAAAATTCTATTAACAGGTGTTGAACATTACAGAACTTTTATCTTCATGTTGCATTGTAGATGTGAGGAGACCTCAAGTCTTCTCTCCCCACTGATCCTCCAATCTTGCCTAGGTTCCACGAGAGAATACAGTCTTACAGAAAAGGATACGAGTTAGAGTTTTTTCCCCATTCTCCCGAAAATGATACACAGCTGGCACCATTCTAGAGGCACAGGAGAAAAATCACTGCACTATTACAGTGAATGCCATGGACATTTGTTTTCAAAGAGTGGTCCCCAAGCCAGCAGCATCAGCATGGGAATTTGTTAGAAATGCAAATTCCTGGGCTGTGTCTTCTGGAATAAGTCTCAGTTTCCTTGTCCTTTGTTCAGGAAGGAGCAATGATACTGAAAAGTTGAAAGCAAAAGTCAACAGGAGACAAACTTCTGAAAATCTAGCTTGTGAAACCAAACATATCCATCTAATGAGTTGAATATTTCCTGATTGTGTTCTTAGCATCATCTTTCCTTGCAGCTCTATGACTTCTTCCCACTGGAGGAGATGCATTTCAGCCCTTGGTCATGAGGGAGGCATCCTTTACGTCTTGGCTGAAGTTTTGGGTAGAGAAGTAGATGACATGGGTATTTGATCCACTCAATGGGTATCTGAAAAGACACTGGTAATTTTATGTATCCCATCTCTTAGAAACTATCTTTCCTGTCATAATCAGTTCAGTTCAGTTGCTCAGTTGTGTCTGACTCTTCGCAACCTCATGGACTGCAGCACACCAGGCTTCCCTGTCCATCACCAGCTCCCAGAGCTTGCTCAAACTCATATCCATCAAGTTGGTGATGCCATCTAACCATCTCATCCTCTGTCATCCCCTTCTCCTCCTGCCTTCAATCTTTCCCAACATCAGGGTCTTTTCCAATGAGTCAGTTTGCATCAGGTGGCCAAAATATTGAGTTTCAGCTTTACCATCAGTCCTTCCAATGAATACTCAGGATTGATTTCTTTTAGGATTAACTGGTTTCATCTCCTTGCAGTCCAAGGGACTCTCAAGAGTCTTCTCCAATACCACAGTTCAAAAGCATCAATTCTTTGGTGCTCAGCTTTCTTTATGGTCAGTTCTCACATCCATACCTGACCACTGGAAAAACCATAACTTCTCCTGTCATAATAACCCATCATTATATACTGAATGTATAAATATGCTGCATGTATAAACTATAGAGAGAGATTTGGTAGTGGGCATATCTACTCTGCAATACTTTTGATTTGACCAATTAGAAATATTACCCAGGGACAAGAATTCCTAGTAGAATATACGACCACTTTTTCTCTTTCACTCTTTCCCCACAAATGATACATATTAGAATATCTTTTTAATTCCCTTAGGAAATTTTAATTCTACAGTTACCAACTCACTTCTAGAAACTATAGTTTTCTGCCTCTCCAGGCTCATATCTCTCTAGAGCTTCATAGTTCAATATGATAGCCACCAGCCACAAGTGGCAATTAAATTTTAATTAGTAATTAACATGAAATAAAATTAGTTCAGTTCTTTAATTACACTAGATACATCTCAAGGACCCAACAGTTAGATGTGGTGGTGGCTGCCGTATTGGTAGTGCAGATACAGAATATTTCATCATTGTAGAAAGTTCTGCTGGACAAACACTGCTGTGGTACACTGTTCCCACCCACCAAATCTTTCTCTGCCTCTCTTCCTATGTATATCCCTCTTAGGAGTCCCACGTAAATTCACGTGTTTTATTTTATTTTTTCCCATCACCTCTAACCAGCACCTGTATTGTGTATTTATTTATGTATAATATAATCTGACTAATTGCTAATACAAAATAATACATGTATATGTACCATGCAAATGCATATCCACATTTTAATATGAATAAAACCTTTTAGCTAAATTGGTTGAGGCTCTTGATGGTAGAATTTCAGATCACAACTATTGAAAAAGAAAGTAAGACAGAGATGAAATGGGTTGGGTAAGAAGATGAGTGGGGAGCAGTCAGCCAGACCTTTGAGTTGCTCAAAACTATACATGGTAGACAAGCATTTTTTAACCAACTTTTTATTAGGAAAAGGTTGAAATGTACAGAAAATTTGAAAGAATAATAATACGTGAATATCCACATACACTATACCTAAAGTCACTGATATTTGAAAACTAGATTTCCGGCAGCATGGCTATTTACTGCTCCCTACTTCAGTGTGTATCTCCCAGTACTTAGGGCATTCCACCTTATTGTTACCACACACACAACATGAATGCTAATTCCACATCAGTTAAGCATTTACTCATACTAAATATTTCAATGGTACGCATTCTTTCCCAAATAGATATTAGATGAACAATGAGGATTTTGTTTCCCATCAACTCTGTGCAGTACCTGTCATATATGTATAAACCCATTGTCCCACTCAAGGAGTCCAGAGGATTTCATCTTCCCTTGGTTGCCCTGAGATGTCAAGGAGAAAGTATAGAAATAGATCACTGCCTGATATTGTCAGCAAGGTGATCTCTGTCACTTACCAGCCATCCTGTGAGAGTTTGTAGCCTAAGCTACAGGCAACCTAAGAGAACTTAAGGGGAATGACTCAGATGATGAGAGGGTAAAACAAAGAAATGTAAGGAGCAGCCCTTGATCTCAAAGACTTTATTTACGAGTCAGTGCTTTTGAATTGGATAAATACCATTGCCATTTTCATTGTACACCTATCATATCTCCTATCTTTATAGTCAACTTCTTGCAGCATCTTTAGCCCAGTGCTTAGCATGGACTAGGCACAAAATAAATGTTTATTGAAATTAAAATCTCAAAACAGTCATCAGAACAGGTTCATCTGTCACATGCTAGGTGACAAGAAATGTGGAAATAAATTATAAAGTCTGCTGGGCCAGAAGCTATATCTTCTACTGCTTATTATCCTACATAAACCTGCTTCAGTGCTGAGTCTAGAGCAGGCTCATTTGTTAAAGAGATGGATGAGTGACTAAATGAATGAATTAAGCAGAATTTCATGAACAGAAAATATAATTTAGAAACTAGGTTTAGTGTGGATACATGCTATAAAGTCTGACAATACGTCTTTATAAAAGATAAGGGTGATATGAATGGCCTCCTTGTGACTACTTTTTGTTTGTTTATGCATAAGATACCTGGCCTTTGGACAACACATATACACAAGACACAGCACCAACATGAAGATACTTATCAGCCTATTCCTGGGGATTGGTCCTTGCTTCTTCTTATTTTCTAGGTATATGGAGTCTCTGTTCATTTTGCCTTGAATACGTACTGTACTCTTACAGAGGAAGAGTAGACATAACACTACTGGTTTAAATGCCTTCCTTGTAGAGTTTTCTCATGTTTAAAGACACTGAATTGAAATATAAATGAGGCTTGTATTACTGAAAAAAAATCCTCCAAAAATTTGAACTGATTTACATGACCTAACAATGCAAAATCCTATGATTATTTGAAATTAGCTAAGTATGCAATAGAGGTAGTAATTTATAACAGTTTATCTGAGGGGAAAAAAGACAAGGTTATTTTAATTAGGGTAGGCTAAACTGACTTCACAAATATGTGACAAAGTACAGTAGCAGTTCAGGGCCAAATGTTTCTGGTCAGTGAGCAGTACTTCTCCATGTGATTCAGGGACCCAGTTTCCTTCCATCTCAAGGCCCCGCTATCTGCCAGGGTCTTGTATCCTTGCATCAAGTCGGAAAAACAGGAAAACTCTGACCTAGAGCTTTAGGTGACTTCAAAATGAAAAAGATAAAGAGAAATGTAAGCCCCATGAACAAAAATATGAGGATCCACAATGAGAGAGGAAGTAGTTTTAGAATTGTACACTGATTCAACAATGTCTGGATACCACGTTCTAAAGGGAACATTGAAAAACCAGAGCTAAATCAGAAAAGGACAGACTGAGAAGACAATGGCAACCCACTCCAGTACCCTTGCCTGGAAAATCCCGTGGATGGAGGAGCCTGGTAGGCTGCAGTCCGTGGGGTCCCTAGGAGTCGGACACGACTGAGCGACTTCACTTTCACTTTTTACTTTGATGCATTGGAGAAGGAAATGGCAACCCACTCCAGTGTTCTTGCCTGGAGAATCCAAGAGACGGAGGAGCCTGGTAGGCTGCCGTCTATGGGGTCGCACAGAGTTGGACACGAATGAAGCGACTTAGCAGCAGCAGCAGCAGCTCCTAGCACTTTGCCTAACACATCTCAGATAGTCAGTAAATATGTATGAATAGAATTTAGAACTAATTGTCATGACCCCATTTTTCTGTATTGCTGGATCCTAGTGTGGTGTTGGAGAAGACTCTTGAGAGTCCCTTGGACTGCAAGGAGATCCCTCCAGTCCATTCTGAAGGAGATCAGCCCTGGGATTTCTTTGGAGGGAATGATGCTGAAGCTGAAACTCCAGTACTTTGGCCACCTCACGCGAAGAGTTGACTCATTGGAAAAGACTCTGATGCTGGGAGGGACTGGGGGCAGGAGGAGAAGGGGACGACCGAGGATGAGATGGCTGGATGGCATCACTGACTCATGGATGTGAGTCTGAGTGAACTCTGGGAGTTGGTGATGGACAGGGACCCCTAGCATGCTGCGATTCATGGAGTTGCAAAGTGTTGGACATGACTGAGCAACTGAACTGAACTGAACTGAAGAGGGGGCTCTGATACCAAGAGTACAGAAGAATTGGCTGAATGTGCGAGGAATGTTGTAGCCACACCACATCGATGTTGCAACAAGTGGCAGCATTTGCACCATGCAGTATCCCCTTCTCAGTGGCTTTTTTCACCTCTGATTCAAGGGTTCCTTAGCCCAGATCAAGTTTTCAAAAGTAGCCATGTCGCAGCAAGTTTCAGCACACTAGCCACCGTCACCAGGAATCACACAAAAATTAATTAACCTGGTGATCCATCAGAAAAGTTATTTCCTCAGAACTGAAAGATTCCTTTGGAAATCTCTTCTCAGTCCCTGGCCTCCTGCCAGGGTTTTCCTGATGCTACTGTGGATTTGCGTTTAAGATTTTATTTCTACCACCTTTCAGCCACACACCCCTCCGCATAGGAGCACTCACAGTCAGTGGTCAGAAACACTCATTGGATACCTTTTCTTTTTTGAATGTCTTAACAGCAGTCTTGCTAACCAGAAAGTTGCAGAGAGACAAAACCTCTGAATCCTACTGAAAAGATATTCGGGCTTTGTGTAGATGGGGTCACTAGCACTGAGATGCCAGGAAATGCTGGAAATCTTCATTGTCTATTTGAGTTTAGAAATTGGTTGTGATTCTTAGAGCTGATGTGTTTAAGAGGAGCTTAAAACACAAGAATCATAGCATTACAGACTACTCCAGAAGCCTCCCAGAAGTGACTAAGGGTTACCTCCTCCCGCTTCGAAAACTGGACTTAGACAACAAGTAAAATGTCTAGCGCTCAGTGTATCTTTTCTTAATGTTCTGTGTGTTCTCAGTGACTTTTTTATGTAGTCAGATCACCAAGTGAGACATCAAGGGAGAAAATACTTCAGCAAAGATAAAATTTTAGACAAACTACTCTTTGTACTCACTTTCATCAATAGAAGAACTGCCAGTGTACAGAAGGAAATACTCCTCTCTCTTATAGAAAGTCTGAATTTGGCAATAAGGAGTTCATGACCTGAGACACAGTCAGCTCCCAGTTTTGTTTTTGCTGACTGTACAGAGCTTCTCCGTCTTTGGCTGAAAGGAATATAATCAATCTGATTTTGGTATTGACCATCTGGTGATGTCTGTGTGTAGAGTGTTCTCTTGTGTTGTTACAAGAAGGTGTTTGCTATAACCAGTGTGTTCTCTTGGCAAAACTTTTAGCCTTTGCCCTGCTTCATTTTGTACTCCAAGGCCAATTTGCCTGTCACTCTAGGTAGCTCTTGACTTCCTACTTTTGCATTCCAGTCCTCTATAAAGAAGAGGACATCTTTTTGGGTGTTAGTTCTAGAAGGTCTTGTAGGTCTTCATAGAACTGTTCAACTTCAGCTTCTTCAGCATTACTGGTTGGGGTGTAGCCTTGGATTATTGTGATATTGAGTGGTTTGCCTTGGAAATGGACAGAGATCATTCTGTCGATTTTGAAATTGTATCCAGGTACTGTATTTTGGACTCTTTTGTTGACTATGAGGGCTACTCCATTTCTTCTAAGGGATTCTTGTCCACAGTAGTAGATAAAATGGTCATCTGAGTTAAATTCACCCATTCCTGTCCATTTTAGTTTACTGATTCATAAAATGTTAATGTTTACTCTTGCCATCTCCTGTTTGACCACTTCCAATTTGCCTTAATTCATTAACCTAACATTTCAGATTCCTATTGCAATATTGCTCTTTACAGCATCAGACTTTACTTCCATCACCCGTCACATCCACAACTGTGTTGTTTCTGCTTTGTCTCCATCTCTTCATTCTTTCTGGAGTTATTTCTCTGCTCTTCTCCAGTAGCATATTAGGCATCTCCCAACCTGGGGAGTTCATCATTCAGTGTCATACCTTTTTGCCTTTTCATACTCTTCAAACATGGACATCACCAGAAGGTCGATACTGAAATCAGATTGATATATTCTTTGCAGCAAAAGATGGAGGAGCTCTAAACAGTCAGCAAAAACAAGACCAGGAGCTGATTGTGGCTCAGTTCATGATCTTCTTATTGCTAAATTCAGACATAAATTGAAGAAAGTAGGGAAAGAAACTAAACCATTCAGGCACGACCTAAATCAAATCATTTATGTTTATACAGTGGAAGTGACAAATAGATTCAAGGGATTAGATCTGATAGTCAGAGTGCCTAAAGAACTATGGATGGGGTTCATGATATTGTACAGGAGGCAGTGATCAAGACCATCCTCAAGAAAAAGAAATGCAAAAAGGCAAAATGGTTGTCCAAGGAGGCCTTAAAAATAGCTGAGAAAAGAAAGAGAAGCTAAAGGCAAAGGAGAAAAGGAAAGCTATACCCATTTGAATGCAGAGTTCCAAAGAATAGCAGGGAGAGATAAGAAAGCCTTCCTCAGTGATCAATGCAAGGGAATGGAGGAAAATAATAGAATGGGAAAGACTAGAGATCTCTTCAAGATAATTAGAGATACCAAGGGAATGTTTCATGGAAAGATGAGCACAATAAAGGACAGAAATGGTCTGGACCTAACAGAAGCAGAAGATATTAAGAAGAGGTGGCAAAAATACACAGAAGAACTATATAAAAAAGACCTTCATGATCCAGATAACCATGATGGTGTGATCACTCACCTAGAGCCAGACATCATGGAATGTGAAGTCAAGTGGACCCTAGGAAGCATCACTATGGACAAAGCTAGTGGAGGTGATGGAATTCCAATTGAGCTATTTCAAATCCTGAAAGATGATGCTATGAAAGTGCTCCACTCAATATGCCAGCAAATCTGGAAAACTCAGCAGTGGCCACAGGACTGGAAGAGGTCAGTTTTCATTCCAATCCCAAAGAAAGACAATGCCAAAGAATGTTCAAACTACCTCACAATTGCATTCATCTCACATGCTAGCAAAGTAATGCTCAAAATTCTCCAAGCCAGGCTTCAACAGTACATGGACCATGAACTTGCAGATTTCAAGCTGGATTTAGAAAAGGCAGAGGAACCAGAGATCAAATTGCCAACATCTGCTGGATCATTGAAAAAGAAAGAGAATTCCAGAAAAACATCTATTTCTTCTTTATTGACTATGCCAAAGCCTTTGACTATGTGGATCACAACAAACTGTTGAAAATTCTGAAAGAGATGGGAATACCAGACCACCTTACCTACCTCCTGAGAAATCTGTATGCGGGTCAGAAAGCAGCAGTTAGAACTGTACATGGAACAACAGACTGGTTCCAAATAGGGAAAGGAGTACATCAAGGCTGTATATTGTCACCCTGCTTATTTAACTTATATTTAGAGTACATCATGTGAAATGCCAGGCTGGATGAAGCACAAGCTGGAATCAAGATTTCCGGGAGAAATATCAGTAACCGATATGCAGATGATACCACCCTTATGGCAGAAAGCAAAGAGCTAAAGAGCCTCTTAATGAAAGCGAAAGAGGAGAGTGAAAAAGGTGGCTTAAAACTCAACATTCCAAAAACTAAGATCATAGCATCTGGTCCCATCACTTCATGGCAAATAGATGGGGAAACAATGGAAACAGTGAGCGAGTTTCTTTTGGGGGGCTCCAAAATCACTGCAGATGGTGCCTGCAGCCATAAAATTAAAAGACGCTTGCTCCTTGGAAGAAAAGTTATGACAAACCTAGAAAGCATACTAAAAAGCAGAGACATTACTTTGCCAACAAAGGTTCATCCAGTCCAGGCTATGTTTCTTTCCAGTGACCATGTATGGATGTGAGAGTTGGACTATGAAGAAAGCTGAGTGCTGAAGAATTGATGGTTTTAAACTGTGGTGTTGGAGAAGACTCTTGAGAGTTCCTTGGACTGCAAGGAGATCCAACCAGTCAGTCCTACAGAAAATTAGTCTTTAATATTCACTGGAAGGACTGATGCTGAAGCTGAAACTCCAATACTTTGGCCACCTGATGTGAAGAACTGACTCATTGGAAAAGCCCCTGATGCCGGGAAAGACTGAAGGTGGGAGAGAAGGGGACAACAGAGGATGAGATGGTTGGATGGCATCACAGATGCGATGGACATGAGTTTGAACACACTCTGGGAGTTGGTGATGGACAGGGAGGCCTGGCGTGCTGCAGCCCTTGGTGTCACAAAGAGTCGGACATGACTGAGCTACTGAACTGAACTTATAGAAAGGAAGAAATGTAATATACTAGGAAGTGTCCTACATTGAATCAGGTAGTAAAATTCGGCTAGGTTGATTTATATGCTTATTTATTTATAGCAAATAAAATTTATTTATATTTGCTCTAGAATTGATTTTTAACTGGAGTAAAAGATAGACAAAACTTAACAAGAAAAGAAAAATGGAAACAACAAAGAAGAAAACAAAAATAGGGATGTTAGGAAAGTGACAAGTCTTAACTAATCCTGTTTGGACTATCTGGTTGACCTTAGTAACTTTTTGACCTTTTTTTTTTCTTCTTTTAATAACCACTTTAATGAGATATGATTACTCATCATAAAATTCACCCTTTTGGTGTCTTTAATTCAGTAATTTTTAGTATATCTTCAGATTTATGCCATCAATACTACAATCTAATTCCAGAACATTTTCACTATCCAAAAAATATATCATGTAGCCATAACCAGTCACACTCGATTATCTGCTCTCTGCAGTCTCTAGCAACTGCTAACTGCTCTCTTTCAGTCTCTATAGATTTTTGTATTCTGAATAATTCATGTAAGTGGAATATTTTTTGTCTTCCTTAGTTTAATACACTGTTTTTCAAGTCTTATCTCTTCTATAGTATGTAACAGTACTTCTTTTTATGGCTGAGTAATATTCCATTATATGGATATGCCACTTTTTTTTTTATTCATTTATCAGTTGACATATGGATTGTATTTTTACATTATAGCTATTATAAAAAGTGATGCTGCTGTGGACATTCATGTACAGGGTTTTATGTGAACATATGTTTTCAAATTTCTTTGGTATATATCTAAGTGAAATTGGAGAAGGAAATGGCAACCCAGTCCAGTATTTTGCCTGGAGAATCCCAGGGACAGAGGAGCCTTGTGGGCTTTCGTCTGTGGAGTCGCACAGAGTCAGACACAATTGAAGTGACTTAGCAGCAGCCCCATATCTAGAAGTAGAATCCATAGGTTACGTGATAATTCTATTTCTAACTTTTTGAAGAACTTTCAGACTGTTTTCTGAAGCAACCAAGCCATTGTACAGTCTCCCTAGTAATGTCTGTGTGTTAGTTGCTCAGTCATGTCTGACTCTTTGCCACCCGATGGACTACAGCCCACCAAGCACCTCTGCCCATGGGATTCGCCAGGCAAGAATACTGGAGTAGGTTGCCATTCCCTTTATAGTAATCTATAAAGATTCCAATTTCTCCATATCCTCATCAGCATTGACTATTTTGCACCATTTTTATTTTAGCCATCCTACTAGATATGAAGTGGCATCTCATTGTGAGTTTGATTTGCTTTTCCCTAAATAGGAAAAGGAGTACGTCAAGGCTGTATATTGTCACCCTGCTTATTTAACTTATATGCAGAGTACATCATGAGAAATGCTGGGCTGGAAGATACACAAGCTGGAATCAAGATTGCCAGGAGAAATATCAGCAACCTCAGATATGCAGATGACACCACCCTTATGGCAGAAAAATGAAGAGGAACTCAAAAGCCTCTTGATGAAAGTGAAAGAGGAGAGTGAAAAAGTTGGCTTAAAACTCACCATTCAGAAAATGAAGATCATGGCATATGGTCCCATTACTTCATGGGAAATAGATGGGGAAACAGTGGAAACAGTGTCAGACTTTATTTTTTTGGGCTCCAAAATCACTGCAGATGGTGATTGCAGCCATGAAATCAAAAGACGCTTACTCCTTGGAAGAAAAGTTATGACCAACCTAGATAGTATATTCAAAAGCAGAGACATTATTTTGCCAACAAAGGTCTGTCTAGTCAAGGCTATGGTTTTTCCAGTGGTCATGTATGGGTGTGAGAGTTGGACTGTGAAGAAAGCTGAGAGCCGAAGAATTGATGGTTTTGAACTGTGGTGTTGGAGAAGACTCTCGAGAGTCCCTTGGACTGCAAGGAGATCCAACCAGTCCATTCTGAAGGAGATCAGTCCTGGGTGTTCTTTGGAAGGACTGATGTTGAAGCTGAAGCTCCAGTACTTTGGCCACCTTATGTGAAGAGTTGACTCATTGGAAAAGACCCTGATGCTGGGAGGGATTGGGGGCAGGAGGAGAAGGGGATGACAGAGGATGAGATGGCTGGATGGCATCACCGACTCAATGGACATGAGTTTGAGTGAACTCCGGGAGTTGGTGATGGACAGGAGGCCTGGCATGCTGCGGTTCATGGGGTCACAAAGAGTCAAACATGACTGAGCGACTGAACTGAACTGAACTGAATGACGAGTAATGCTGAGCACCTTTTAATTTCCTTTGGCCACAGGCTTTTTTTTTTTTTGGTATGGGGACAGAAATGTCTATTCACATCTTTGACCATTTGAAAATTGAATTGCTTGTCTTTTATTGTTTTGTTTTGTAAGAATTCTTTATACATTCAAGATACAAGTTCCTTATCAAATAAATGACTTGCAAATATATTCTCCCATTCTGTGGGTTGTCTTTTCATTTTCTTAATGGTGACCACACAGAAGTTTTTAATTTTGATGAAGTCCAATTTAAAAATTTTTTCTCTTGTTTATGTTTTGGTTTCTGCCTTAGAAGACTTTGCCTAACCAAAGGGTCAAGAAATTTGCTTCTGTGTTTTCTTCTAAGAGGTTTATAGCTTTAGCTCTTATATTTCAACCTGTGATACATTTTGAGTTCATTTTTGTACATGGTGTGAAATAGGCATCCAACAACAATGTCGTCATTTTTCCCCCTCTTCATTGTTCTCTTTCTTCTTGTTTTGTACATGTATATCCAGTTGTCCAAGCAGTATTTATTGAAAACACTTTCTCCCCTCACTGTATTATTTTGGTGGTGGTGGTTTAGCCACTAAGTTGTGTCTGACCCTTGCATGGACTGTAGCCTACCAGGCTTTTCTGTCCATGGGATTGTCCAGGGAAGAATGCTGCAGTGGGTTGCCATTTCCTTCTCTAGTGGATCTTCACAACCCAGGAATTGAACCTGGGTCTCTTGCATTGCAGGCAGATTCTTTACCAACTGAGCTACGAGGGAAGCAATGATATTAGCACCCATAAAAATTCAATGGACAATACATGTAAGGGTTTGTTTTTGAGCAGTCTATTTTATTCTATTGCTATATGTCTATTCTTATGCCAGTGCCACACTCTCTTGATCTTTATAGTACATTTTGAACACACATTTGTTCTCCCAATTTGTTCTTTTCAAGATTATTTTGACTGTTGTCCCCGACATTTCAATTTCTGCAAAAAAAAAGGTTCTGCAATAGGTCCTTTCAATTCAGTTCAGTTCAGTCGTGTCCGATTCTTTGCGACTCCATGAACCGCAACACGCCAAGCCTCCCTGTCCATCACCAACTCCCAGAGTCCACCCAAACCCATGTCCATCCAACCATATCATCCTCTGTTGTCTCCATCTCCTCTTGCCCTCAATCTTTCCCAGCCTCATGATCTTTTGCAATGAGTCAGCTCTTCGCCTCAGGTGCCCAGAGTATTGGAGTTTCAGCTTCAACATCAGTCCTTCCAATGAACACTCTGGACTGATCTCCTTTAGGATGGACTGGTTTGATCTCCTTGAAGTCCAAGGGACTCTCAAGAGTCTTCTCCAATACCATAGTTCATCAGTTCTTCAACACTCAGCTTTCTTTATAGTCCAACTCTCACATCCATACATCACCACTGGAAAAATCATAGTCTTGACTAGACGAAGCTTGTTGGCAAAGTAATGTCTCTGCTTTTGAATATGCTGTCTAGCTTGGTCATAACTTTCCTTCCAAGGAGTAAGCGTCTTTTAATTTCATGTCTGCAACCACCATCTGCAGTGATTTTGGACCCAGAAAAATTTAGGCCTCCGTTTTCTCAACTATTTAAAAATACTGATAATCTGCCTTCTATGGAGTTCTTGTGAGGCCCCAAAGAACCTGAACCTGCTATAATGTTAAAAAATATTAAATCTTCATTTTGGGAAAAATCTGCTTTGCTCTTTTCGTTAACCTAGCATCACTAAGTCTTGACTAGCATTGTCACTGTACTGCTTCTCAACTCGAAGAAGCATGATGTCTCCCAGTTTCTACAAGAACCGTTTTCACAAAGACTATCATTATGCTGTGTCCTTCTGTTAGAAACACAAAGTTCTGAGTCTATAAAGCAAAATGATCTCCCATCCATGAAGTTGTGATGAGGTTACTATCAGAAAAGAGAGAAGGGAGGATCAATTGGAAGGGAGGAAAATAAGGGGAAATGGAGAACTTCTTTGGCTGCAGAAAGAGCATAGAGAGTTAAGCTAGAAACAGGTTTGTCTCTTGAGAGTTTAGTATCTGGAGGGCAGTGCTGAGGCCAGAATATTTTCCAGCTTCTTCCAGACTTCACTCCACCTCTGGAGTGGGTTACCATTTCCTTCTCCAGGGAATCTTCCCAACCCAGGGATTGAACCCACATCTTCTGCATTGGCAGGTGAATTCTTTACCACTGAGCCACCACTAGTTTATTTGCCACTCTTTGAAGTTATAGGGAAAGTGGGCTCTGAGAATACTGTGGGCATCAATACAGCACTTACAATTCCCTACGCCCTGCTTGTGCACTTGTGATACTTGCTTTGCAACACAAGACTGTCCATCCTAGGATATTTCTTTTGGAAACACAGGAAAAGTGAGAGATTCCATAAAACTAAATGGCTATTGGACCTGGCCCTGAATCTGAGATGACAGGAGATGGGCATGGATTCCTTATCCAGAAACCTGTACCTGTGACATGAGGCATTTTTGTCTAATTTGATCACCCCCATTTTCTCCAGTGTATCTTTAACTCATTTAGGTTATGAAATACCACCAGCTTCTTAGGTCTTAGAATACAGAGCTGGCAAAGAATCATTAGAGATCTATTACTCTGGCCTTTCCTCCTACAAATGATGTTCTGCAATGAGGAAAATTAAAGTAACCTTCAAAGACTCAACAGAGTCCAGGTTAGTACCTGAAAGCTGCTTCTACTGCCCACAAGCCAACTGTGTGCAGAGCACCTGTAAGTTTTGTTTTGACTCTTGGCTAATTAGGAAACCTTCATTTAGGCTGAAGGTGGCTCCTGCCCCAAAGGGAACTTCCTACCTGCCCCTCTTCTTACTATGATTAGGCTTATAAACAAAGAGTTTTATCTCCTCGTTTCTAAAACCAAACAATTGCATTGTTTAACTTGGAGAGTTAAACAGCATCTCATCAAAGGTGAGGAAATGATACCACCCTCTGGGGCTGCCATCTTAGATAATAATACTCTTCCCACTCTGCTCTACCTGTTTAAATTCTACCAGCACAGCCAGACCTTACTGAGGAACCTCTCTGAGCTCTCCAGTGAGATTGTTCATCTTAAAGAGCATGTTCCGCATTCCTTAACTCTTTTCTAATAGACAAGCAGCCAAGATTCACTAATGCCTAACTGTGTGCGAGGGACTGGAGCAGACATCTCGAAGGAGGCACAAATGTATAAAACTTAATGCTTATCATTAAGGAACCTAATATATTACTCAATATGTCAGCAAATTTGGAAAACTCAGCAGTCACCTTAGGACTGGAAAAGGTCAGTTTCCATTCCAGTCCCAAAGAAGGGCAATGCCAAAGAATGTTCAAACTATCGTGCAATTACACTCATCTCATGTTCTTGCAAGGTAATGCTCAAAATCCTTCAAGCTAGGCTTCAGTAGTACATGTACCGATAGCTTCCAGAGGTACAAGCTGGACTTAGAAAAGGCAGAGGAACCAGAGATCAAATTGCCAACATCCATTGGATCATAGAGAAAGCAAGAGAATTCCAGAAAAAACATCTACTTCTGCTTCATTGACTGTGTTAAAGCCTTTAATTGTGTGGATCATAAACAAACTGGAAAATTCTTCAAGAGATGGAAATAGCAGACCACTTTACCTGTTTCCTGAGAAACATGTATGCAGGTCAAGTTAGAACCAGATGTGGAACAATGGACTGGTTCAAAATTGGGAAAGGAGTATGTCAAGGTTGTATATTGTCACCCTGCTTGTTTAACTTATATGCAGAGTACATCATGTGAAGTTCCAGACTGGATGAATCACAAGTTTAATTAAAGATTGCAGGGAAGAAACATCAACAAGCTCAGATTTGCAGAAGATACCACTGTATTGGCCAAAAGTGAAGAGGAACAAAAGAGCCTCTTGATGAGAGTGAAAAAAGCTGGGTTAAACTCAGCATTCAGAAAACTAAGATCATGGCATCTGGTCCCATCACTTTATGGCAAATAGATGGGGGAGAAGTAAAACAATGACAAATTTTATTTTCTTGGGCTCCAAAATCACTGTGGACAGAGGACTTCAGCCATGAAATTAAAAGACACTTGCTCCTTGGTAGGAAAGCTATAACAAACCTAGACGGTCTATTAAAAAGTAGAGACATCAGTTTGCCAACAAAGGTCTGTATAGTCAAAGTCAAAGCTATGGTTTTTCCAGTAGTCATGTACAGATGCGAGATTTGGACCACAAAGAAGGCTGAGCATTGAAGAATTGATGTTTTCACAACCGTGGTGCTAGAGAAGACTTTTGAGAGTGCCTTGGACAGCAATGAGATCAAACAGTCAATCCTAAGGGAAATCAATGCCGAATATTCACTGAAAGGACTGAAGCTGAGGCTTCAATATTTTGGCTACCTGATGCAAAGAGCCAGCTTGTTGGAAAAGACCCTGATGCTGGGAAAGATTGAGGTCAGGTGGAGAAGGGGGCAAGATTGAGATGGTTGGATGGCATCACCGACTCAGTGGACATGAGTTTGAGCAGACTCAGGAAGAGTGAAGGACAAAGAAGCTTTGCATGATTCTAAAAGAGTTGGAATGGGATTTCAAAGAGCTGGGCGTGACTTAGTGATGGAACAATAAGAAAAGGAACATAGGCAATGGTGGAGAGAACATAGGCACACAGACACACACACAGAGACTTCAAGGCAATATATGGCAGATTAAAAAACCAAAAAAAACATGCTGAGGGTTTGGAGGGGTGTAAGCACTTCCAGCAGGGGTAAAAAGAAGGTGTCTATTTCTGATGGAAGTGACATTAAAACTTCTCCTGCTGTACAAGTCAGGTTTACTCATCAAAGCTTTTTTTCTAGATAATGTACTTATTGCTTGATAAATGTTAGTCTTGACTTCTGACTAAATTTAAAACTTTTCAAGGACAGGAACTATGTTTATGACACATAGTGATAGCTTAGTAAATAGTTGTGGAAGTGCTGAGTTTTCTCCCTAGAACTTGTAGTAATATTACCCACGTAATGATGAACTTTAATTGCTTGAGTCTGTAGGGAAGCATATATGTTATCAAATGGATGCTACTGAGTGCCTTCCTTCCAGAAGCAATTTTATTCCGTGATGCTCATGAGTACATCTGTATGCAGATTTCTAAGATAACTTTTCCTACACTTTTCTCTGTAATTAGAAGATTCTCACCCTTTTCCTCTAGTCGTGCTCATTTACACAGATCTCAGACAGTCATTCTCTTCTGCTTGCTTCCTCTCTTCCTCTTTCTTCTTCCCTGGTTCCTAAGCCTTTTCTCTTGGGTATAACCAATGAAGCAGTGAGCCCTGGCGGTATGTGCATTCCCAGTGCTCTTTTCTCCATTTCAGAGTCAGCAACCATAAAACAAGAAGCTCCCTTGAGCTTTAGCTTTTAACCCAGAGGAGTCAAGAATTCTGGAGCTGGGGACTAAAGTGTTTTAAAGAGGAAGAATATACTTTCTGAAGAAACCTGCTCTAAGCCTACTTTCATTCAGGTTAAGGTGTGGTTTGCCTGAATTCAGGTCATTGGGAGTATTGTTTAGTCACTAAGTCGTGTCCAGCTCTTTGTGACTCCTCCGCAAATACAACTTGATGGGTTTCCGTAACAAGAAAAGTTCAGCTTCCTGTAACAGAAAACTCACAGAAAAAATCTCAGACAAGATAGAAGCTGAGTTTTCTCATAACTAAGGAAGTCTAGAGGTAGGAATGCCAGGGCTGGTAAGGCCGCTTCACCCTGTCCCCGGGACTTGACTCTGCTTTGTCTCTCCACTGTCATCAGGGCTCGTGGTTAGACTCAAGCATAAACTCTTATTAAAACTGCTGATGCTGTGGGTGTCCTGAGAAAAGAGGGAAATGGATGGAGTATGCAGGGTCATCTTCACAGAAGATCAAGGATAGAAGTGGGTTAGGACTGAAAGGCGGATGTGACTGGGACATGTAGAGAAGAACAGGCCTGGGAAACTCTGTGGGAAGGGCCAGAGTGGGAAGGAAAGTAGCTCCCTGCCATTCCTGATGGTGGAGAGCCGGATCACAGGCCGCGCTGGCTGTCCCGCCTGTCCAGGGAGCCCCTTTCTTGATGCTGCTGGAGCAGTTAGACTGTGTGCATCCCGCTGTGGTCAGCTCGGCACTCTGTGTGCTGGCTTCCCAGCGCTCGCTCTCAGACATCTCTGAGTGGCCCACAGTGACCATAGCTGATTGGGTAATGGTCAGGGGGACACCATACTATGGTTAGGCCCTTTCCATTTTTAGTTACTAAGGAGGCTTGGTTTCATCAGTTTATTTTCTGTGTGCACCCTCCTTCCACTCCTTTCTCATCCTTTTACAATACAGGACCTGCGGGCTATTCTTGTGACCTTAACAAAATAATACAGGGCCCAGGATACATGCCCAGACCTGGCTTTTCAGGGTCTCCAGCTTTTGTTCTTAGATGAGGGGACAGACCTAGACTCAGTATAGAGTGTTTGGAGCTTCAGAAGCCACCCTTGTGTTCCCTTCCCCAGTCCAAGACACGCTTTTATGTTCTTTCTATGTGATTTCCTTCTGCAACTTGTACATGCTTTGCACAGACGTCAGTGTCAAAGTAAATTGCAGTATAGTGAGTTACCTAGGATGAAGATATTTGTCATTAGCCTGGTAATTGCTATTAATTGTTGATTATGAACACACTGGTCTAGGACAGGGTTTGACTAATGAGGCAAGGCCCTGCTGTCTAAGGAATACTCTGCTCTTAGGAAACACAGTACACTTGTGTGAGTGGGAAAAACATGTGTCATATTTTGTTTTGCCTTTTCAACACTAAGGTCTGAAGTTTGAGTTTTCATTTATTTTTTCTGGGCAGGATCAATGTCACAGTTTCTCTGTGTGACAGGCAGAGACTGGCAATAACTGAATAGATTTGGCAGTGACTTTCCTCTTTCAGTGACTCTTGCCTTTTGATTTCAGATAGAAGAAGAGACGGTTCTTTCATGGGTCTGTATAATCAAATGACAGTAGGAAGTAATAAGGAAAGATAAACATGGATGTCATCAAATGTTATTGTTTAGGACAGGTTTGGGACTGGGTGAGTGATTCTTTGTTTTTGTTTTTTTTTCAATAACATCAAGATCTAGAAGAAGCCAAAAAGTTTATCTTGACCAATCCCTTCATGTTATAAGCAAAGTAATTTGGTAACAGAAACTGAACTTGAACCCAGGATTCAAATTCCAGACCAGCAATCTTGACAATAAGCTTTCTCCGAGTACTGTTATACCAAGACTTTACTCAGGCATGTGTTCTGAGAAAAGGTGCCTAAGCACCTGATGCTTGGAGTGAGCTGATTATCTGATAAGTCCTGTTTTAATTCCTTCATGGATCATAGGAAACAAATGAATTCATTTTAAAAATAGTAAATTTTACTAAGTAAATGGCTCAGGTTTTAACTAATATCATTCAGTTCAGTTCAGTCACTCAGTCGTGCCCGACTCTTTGTGACCCCATGAATTGCAGCACACCAGGCCTCCCTGTCCATCACCAACTCCCGGAGTTCACTCAGACTCACGTCCATCAAGTCAGTGATGCCATCCAACCTTCTCATCCTCTGTCGTCCCCTTCTCCTCCTGCCCCCAATCCCTCCCAGCATCAGAGTCTTTTCCAATGAGTCAACTCTTTGCATGAGGTGGCCAAAGTACTGGAGCTTCAGTTTTAGCATCATTCCTTTCAAAGAAATCCCAGGACTGATCTCCTTCAGAATGGACTGGTTGGATCTCCTTGCAGTCCAAGGGACTCTCAAGAGTCTTCTCCAACATCACAGTTGAAAAGCATCAATTCTTCGGCACTCAGCTTTCTTCACAGTCCAACTCACACATCTATACATGACCACTGGAGAAACCATAGCCTTGACTAGATGGACATTTGTTGGCAAAAAAAAATGTCTCTGCTTTTGAATATACTATCTAGGTTGGTCATAACTTTTCTTCCAAGGAATAAGCGTCTTTTAATTTCATGGCTACAATCACCATTGCAGTGATTTTGGAGCCCCCCCCAAAATAAAGTCTGATGGTGTTTCCACTGTTTCCCCATCTATTCCCCATGAAGTGATGGGACCAGATGCCATGATCTTCGTTTTCTGAATATTGAGCTTTAAGCCAACTTTTTCACTCTCCACTTTCACGTTCATCAAGAGGCTTTTTAGCTTCTCTTCACTTTCTGCCATAAGGGTGGTGGCATCTGCATATCTGAGGTTATTGATATTTCTCCCGGCAGTCTTGATTCCAGCTTGTGCTTCTTCCAGCCCAGTGTTTCTCATGATGTACTCTGCATATAAGTTAAATAAGCAGGGTGACAATATACAGCCTTGAAGTATTCCTTTTCCTATTTGGAACCAGTCTGTTGTTCCATGTCCAGTTCTAACTGCTGCTTCCTGACCTGCATACAGATTTCTCAAGAGGCAGGTTAGGTGTTCTGGTATTCCCATCTCTTTCAGAATTTTCCACAGTTTATTATGATCCACACAGTCAAAGGCTTTGGCATAGTCAATAAAGCAGAAATAGATGTTTTTCTGGAACTCTCTTGCTTTTTCGGTGACCCAGCAGATGTTGGCCATTTGATCTCTGGTTCCTCTGCCTTTTCTAAAACCAGCTTGAACATCCGGAATTTCACTGTTCATGTATTACTGAAGTCTGGCTTGGAGAATTTTGAGCATGACTTTACTAGTGTGTGAGATGAGTGCAATTGTGCAGTAGTTTGAGCATTCTTTGGCATTGCCTTTGTTTGGGATTAGAATGAAAACTGACCTTTTCCAGTCCTGTGGCCACTGCTAAGTTTTCCAAATTTGCTGGCATATTGAGTGCAGCACTTTCACACATCATCTTTCAGGATTTGAAATACCTCAACTGGAATTCTATCACCTCCACTAGCTTTGTTCATGGTGATGCTTTCTAAGGCCCACTTGACTTCACATTCCAGGATGTCTGGCTCTAGGTGAGTGATCACACCATCGTGATTATCTCGTAATTATCTCGTGATTTAACTAATAGCATTACTGCATGGTAAGTATGTGTATTACATTGACTTGAATTTGTGAAAATTCATGATGAAGAAATATGGTCAACTGCATCTCCAACTTGGCAAACAAAGATCCCTGATAGAATGGGATCGTCTTGGGAAAAATATGGGAAACATTTACCACCTTTATTTCCCTTCCTCACTCCATTGTGCTCTAGAATGATTCCTCTCCAAGCAGTTCTCCTGATTTCAGAAATATAGTCAAGAATCAATCCTCAAAGGATGGCTAGGGTTGCATTTGATGACTCAGGAAAACATCATACCCGTTTGTGTGTGTGTGTGTGTGTGTGTGTGTGTTTTGCATAGTCAAAACGACATTAGGAGCAAGTGGAGGGTACAAGTCACTCAGCTAACCATTGACTCAATAAGTATACACAGGACACGGCTCAGTGTGCCCAGCCCTAGGCTTAAGTCCATGGGAATTTAAGAGCAAACATGACTCCAAGCCTCAAAGGGCTCAGAGCATTATTTAAAAAGAGAAAATATATAAACACATAAAAATAATAGTAAATAATTAAGGGCTTGTGTTAGAGTTCTCTAGAGAAACAGAAGCAACTGAATATGTCCCCGTATACAGAAAGAATCTGTTCCGAGGAATTGGCTCATTAGACTGTGAATAGTGAAAAGTCCATGTTCTGCTATCTGCAAGCTAGAGGCTCAGGAAAGACAGCGGTGGATATAGTTCCTGTCCAAACCCAAGGTCCTGAGAACCAGGAGAGAAAATGGTGTTGCTTTTAGTCCAGGTCTGAGGGCTCAAGAGCAAGCAGGGCTGATGCCTGAGGGCAGGAGAGGGTGGGTGCTGCCCCTCAAGTAAAGAGCAGACCCTAAGTCCTTGGGTTATCTTCAGGTCCCCAGCAGATTGGCTGATGCTCACCTACATGGATGAAGGTGATCTTTATGCAGTCTGTAGATTCAAATACTCATCTCCTCCAGAAAGACCCTCATAGACATACCCAGAAATTATGATTTACCAGTTCTCCAGGCGCGCTTCTTAGCTCAGTCAAGTTGGCATATAAAATGAACCATCACAGGGCTCAAATGTTCGGTATTGACTGATAGTAGCAGTCAGGCATTAGACGAGATAAAAGATGGTTGAACAATAAAGAATCCAGAGCAGGCTTCAGGCAGACTCTAGAGCTGGGCTTTATTTGAAGAGAATGTGGTTAAAGCAGGAAAAAGGGGAACTTGGGGAAAGTCACCTGTGGACACCTGCCCTCAATTACTGATCAGGTGCCCTGGGGAGGCACTTCACTCCTTGATCTCGTTCTATCTTCTTGATATCCCATGAGAGAGCCATGATAATCCTCATTTTACAGATGAGGAAACAGAGTCAATGGATAAACAGGTATTCCTTATCACCCAGTTAGCAAATATGAGTTAAGATCCCAACCACGACTGGGTGACTCTGGGAACTTTTCTCTCAACCACTCTGTTTCCTTTTCCAGTTATTTAATTGATGTTTTTCTCAGTCCCCACAAACACTTGTTCTTTTCTGATCTTCAGTTTCCAGCCTGACTGGAGTTTGCGTGACCAGGGATTCCATGATGAAACATTCCTTGCAGGTTTCTCATAGAGAAAAAATCAACTTCTGCCTTCCCTAAGTTCTTCTTTCTTTCTCCTCCTTCCTTCTCCCCCTCCATTTTCCCTCCCTTCCTTTCTTTCTTTCCACAACATTTATTAATTTCTTTTCAAACACTCAAATTTCCTAAACATAATTTGTGTAAATATAATTCCAGTCCAGGTCACAGTGGAATCAGGCATAGAGACACCACCTCATACCTGCAGATGAAGCATGCATTGGTGTTGCCCTATTTAGGGTGTAGAATCCACAAAACAGCCGAGGCATGAGAAGGTATTTTCAGAGCCGCCAGTAAGAGGTTGCATGAGTTATAAACTATGTCAACAAATCAGTATTTAAATCTCAACTTTGTTATTAAATTCTCTCAACCTCAGAGAAGTCGTGTGAACCATTTATGCTACACGTTTTTCAGGCATGAAATGGGACCATAATTCCTCCCTAGTGAACTTTACAAGGATGTTGGGAGGCATGAGAGGTAGTGTATGTGTGAAAACTGTTCCGGAATCTGAAGTCCACCCTGGCCCTGTGATACTTGCTGAATGAGCTGCCTTGCTGGCTGATAAAACACATGACTACAGGCCAACTTGGCAACTCATTGACTACACCAGCGGTCCCCATCCTTTTTGCAACAGTTCTGTGGAAGATAATTTTTCCAGAGAACCTTGGGGTGGAGTGGGGTGGGGGCGGTGGTTTTGGGGTGATTCGCATATGGAGCTTATAACCTAGATCCCAGTAAGGTTCATGTTCCTATGAGAACCTAATGCCGCTACTGATCTGACAGGAGGCAGAGCTCAGGTGGTAATGCAAGCGATGAGGACTGGCTGTAAACGTAGATGAAGCTTTACTCACTTGCTCACCCACCACTCATCTCCTGTTGAGCACCTGGCTTCTAGCTGGCCACAGACCAGTACCGTTCCATGGTTCTGGGGTTGGGAACCTCTGAACTACACCATGCTCTATTATTTGATTCTAGGAACCCCTTCACAGGAAAAAAATTAATACATGTAATGGCTTGGAGGTAGCCCCATTCCCCAGGGAACTTCCTGAATGTCCCTCTGGGTGGACATCAAAGGAAGGACGTCCTCCCCAGGAAGCTGAGTTGGGTAGAAGGAGCTTGGACTGGGACATCTATAAGCCTTGAGCCAGAAGGGTGACTTTGCACCAGCCCTTTCTCTCTAGGCCTCAGTTCCCTTATTTGTAAAATGAAGAGTAATTGATTTACTTGCTGGTTTTGGAATGGCGCCCTCCAAGAGTTTTATGGGGCCCACGTCGGGGCCACCACCTGGAGCGAGGTGGGTTGGCACAGGTCACTGGGAGAGCTCCAGACCTCTGATCCCAGGGTGGCTCAGCTCCTAAAATCTTTATTTGTTTATGTTCCAGCTGAGATTTCATTTAAATCAAGGAATATGAAACTTATTTTTTTTAAAAGCACAGGGCCAGGTGATATTTAATGTCTGACTCTCTGGTCCTGTAATCCAGTTAAGGAGTGAGTTAGCCTCCATCTCAATCCCCCATCCACATGCAGGTGCAAAGGCTTCAATGTCCCAGTCCTCCCTGTCCGCTCCAGCGGGAGTCTTGCACCCTCTCTAGTTCTCTCCTCAACTGTCAGAGTCTGCCTCCTGCAGCTGAGGCTGTGAGGTAGGATAGGGCTCCTTGCTTTCCACCTCTGCACTCAAAGCCAGTGCACAGGAGGGTTCTGAGGCACTGTGCTCCCAGGGTATGATTGAAGCCTTCAGTTTGACTTCCAGGACTCGCAGGAGCCAGATTCGGAGAAGGAGCAGGAGAGGAAAGGCTGGCCGGAACATGTCCGTCCCCATGGCAGCAGGCTTGCTTCTCTCCTAGAAAGTCTCAGGATGTTCACATGCCCTTACATGGACTTGTTCACCATGGCTTGCCTGGAGCATTCTGCCCTCTGCTTGTGATTTTTGGAGGACTCAGGAAAGTACATCAGGTTTTTGAAAGCCAGAATCCTTCCCCTTGCTGCTGAGCCATTCATACTTGCCTCTCAATAAACAGTTGTCAGAGAACTTGATTAAATGAACCCCCCCTCCCCCCCACACACATTCTATTTTGATCACAGACAGCCTGTACCTGTGCATAAGATGTGTTTGCATTTGGACCTGCTCACTGTGCCCTGATTGGGCTTCCTGGGGACATACACATGTGGGCAATTTTTATCAGGGTGAAGTGAGAGCCTCCACCTGAGGAAGAGGGGACTGGGCCTCCTTAATCAAGGGCTTCCTCAGCCATGGCTTGAGGTGAGTCCTTCTGAGAGAGGGCCTCAGTGCAAAGAGCACTTGACTGGGAGTCAACAGACAAGGAATTTATCCCACCTGACCACTAACGAGCCACTGGGCTTCCAGGAAATGGGAAAGATTGCTTTGAGAGGCATGGGTGCCTCATCATTAGAAATATTGAAGCAGGAATGGTTGGCTGTTGCTCAGAAATGCTGAAGAAAGGAACCAGCAGTGGTAAATGGTTGGATCAAATAGCCTCAAAAGTGCTTTCCGACAGAACGTTTCCAGTTCTGACCATTTTGGTCAGGTCTACCTAATCACAAAGTGATGTATGTAAAAATACCCGACTACTACAATATGGTATGAAAATGTGAGAGTGTGTGTTCTGGCTAACAACATTAAACCCGAGATGATGTCTGAGGTACCTGCCACTGAGTTGACTAGACTTCCAAATGGCCTCAGCACAGTCTTGGTGGAAATCTACTTTTCCTGGAGCAATTAGCTGAGATTATGGCAGTTATCAGCTAACTCTTTCCCTAGGGCCTAATACCTGCCAGCCCCACTTTGAATTCCCTCAGAGATAAAGAGGGAATGTAGGCAGCATAGCTGTCCGAGTGCCCTTGGTGTGTTCATGTGTTTAATTACACCTGCCCTTGCAGCAGACCCTGCTCTCCAAGAAAGCAGAGCTAGGCCCCCTTCACTCCCCACTAGGTACCCATCATCTAGTGCACAGGGTCTCACATGGATACTTATTTGTTGAATAAAAATATGATACACTAAAAGAATTAAGGGGTTAACTATAGAGTTCTGATTCTACATATACTCGACAAGTGTTCATTTCCGTTATATCTTTGCTTGCTTGTCACTTTCTCAGAAGGAGTATGTCTCAGACAGATCTCTCCATCTTTCATCTTTAAACTTTGTCTTTATGTTCTATTTTATTTTTTCTTAGCAGTTATTTATTTTTTCTTAGTAGTTAATATCATTTGATTAATTAATATACATGTATGTGTATATACTGGGCTTGCCAGGTGGCACTAGTGATAAAGAACCCGCCTGCCAATGCAGGAGACATGAGACGTGGGTTTGAGCCCTGGATCAGGAAGATCCCCTGGAGGAGAGCATCACAACCCATTCCAGGATTTTTGCTTGGAGAATCCCATGGAAAGCCTGGTGGGCTACAGTCCATGGGGTTGCAAAGAGTTGAACATGACTGAAGTAGCTTAGCATAAACTTGTATATACTATATGTATGTAATATGCATCTGTATATTTGAGCTATATGTATGTATATGTAAACATAGATATAAATGTAAATTTTTGGCTTTTGTTTTTCTGTTTTACCCCACTAGAGTGTAAACTTTGTCTTGAGATCCTAGTTATTGATCTTCAGTTGCTATGTCATGTCCGACTCTTTGTGACCCCATGAACTGCAGCATGCCAGCTTCCCTGTCCTTTACTATCTCCCTGAGTTTGCTCAGACTCATGTCTATTGAGTCACTGATGCCATCCAACCATCTCATCCTCTGTCACCTGCTTCTCCTCTTGCCCCCAATCATTCCCAGCATCAGGGCCTTTTTCAAAGAGTCGGCCCTTCACATCAGGTGGCCAAAGTACTGGAACTTCAGTTCTGGCATCGGTCCTTCCAATGAATATTCAAGGTTGATTTCCTTTAAGATTGACTTGTTTGATCTCCTTGAGATCCTAGAATGGTGCCCAAAATCCAGAGTTCCCTAAAATATCTCTTGAATGTATGAACAAAAGAATGAGACAAGATGGACCCTTAGTTGGGTCTTACAGACTGATTCAAATGTGGCCAAGCCCAACAGGAGAGGGAGAATTCTGCAGATGAGGGGGCAGCAAGATCAAAATCAGATTAGTGAAAAGGAGTTTAGCAAGAGTCCAACAGTTAAAGTAGCTTGTATGCTGATTTATCATCATCTGAGTGGCTGGCCGTCATCCGTGGTTGTCCACTGTGGTTTGCAGCTTCTGCCAGTACCAGCCATGAAGGTCCCTGACACATGTGTTAGAGCCCTCAAGGACAACAGCCACCTACTGGGAGTCTGGCAAACTCCTCCACTCAGGCTTCCCTGGGATTTATGTTTTAAGAATATAATCATAGATTAGTTACCAACTTGTTTCCAGCATTGGTATAGCCACCTTAACTTTTTTGCAGATGACTTGCTTGCCTGGCCTTAGTTTTCCAATGTTCCCCTTTGTTCTCATATATACTGAAGTATATATCTACCAAAATAATGCTGATAGTAACCAGGATATGGGTGGAAACTGAGCTGAACTGACAAGTCTGAGGTCTAGGTTTCAGTCCTCACTCTGTCATTATCTAGCTGGGTGACCTTTCTGGTTTTCAGTTTCCTTATTCATAAAAGAATGTGATTGGGCTATGTCCATTTTAAGACACACTTGATTTATAAATGGAGGTAATTCCCAAAGTCTACTGGCAGACCAGTGGTGAATAACCTACCCATAATGTAACAAGCAGTGGGTAAGGTCTTGGTGAAAGTCGCTCAGTTGTGTCTGACTCTTTGTGACCTCATGGACTGTCTATGGAATTCTCTAGGTCAGAATACTGGAATGGGTAGTCTTTCCCTTCTCCCAGGGATCGAACCCAGGTCACCCACATTGCAAGTGAATTCTTTACCAGCTGAGCCATAAGGGAAGCCCAAGGGATAGGAGTGGGTAACCTATCCCTTCTCCAGAGTATCTTCTCAACCCAGGAATCAAACCAGGGTCTCCTGCATTGCAGGTGGATTCTTTACCAACTGAGCTATCAGGGAAAGTCACTCAGTCATGTCCTACTGTTTGCAACCCCATGGACTATACAGTCCATGGAATTCCCCAGGACAGAATACTGGAGTGGGCAGCCTATCCCTTCTCCAGGAGAGCTAGCAAAACTTACACTATTTGAAGGGCAAGTAGTTGAACTCTTACTGCTAGTGCAGTAAGTTTCCATCATGCCTGACTGGTGCATGTCAAGGACTAAAGTTCTCTGAGGCTAGCCTTGTGAGCCTGAGCAGGAGGGGGCCAGACTCTGTCTTGATGGGACTGGGCGGTTCCAGTGGTAGCTGGTCTTAGAGCCACCATGTTAAAAAGGCTAAAGGCAGGACAGAAGGGAAGCATGGAGCACTCCCTAACAATCAAAAGAGCAAAAATACTTTGCTTTCAATAGTGCGTTGAGACTTCTGAGATGCTGATACATTTTTTTAAAATCATCATAGTTTAGTGCTAAGTGTTATAAGGGATCCTCTCAAAAGATTTATAGTTCAAGAGGGAGAACAGTAGCAGTAACTCTAGTATAAGACTGACTGGGCTAAGCCCTTTAGGATATACAGAACAATATTATGGGAGACCAGTGGATGGAGGGATAAATGGCAGGGTGGGGATTTATGAAGGAGGTGGGTTAGATTTTTACTTTTTCCAGGTGGAAAAAAGGTTTGCAAGGATGACAGAGAATGGCTCTCCCGGGTAGAGGGAACAGTGGGACCAGTGTCGCATGTGGAGGCTCCTCTGTGATACTGAAGTCTACTCGGTGGCGTGCATTTCAGGACTTGGGTTTGGAAGGACTGGTTAGCCAGGCAGAGGAGTTTGAACTCTCTGAGACAAAAAGTAAGCAGGAAGGACTTATGAGTATAAGAAAAACTCATTTTATTTTAGTTACTATTTCAGTTATTTTGCTATGTAAAAATAGGATACAGAGCCTTAAAATCATCTTGTTCTATAAGTGCTTATAGATTTGTAAAGAGAACATATACCTGGAGAGATGAGAAAAGAAAATATAAGCTGTCTCTCTCTAACTATCTCATTTCTTCCTCACTATAACCTGGTTAAGGCATTCTTATGCCCACTTTTGGAGAAGGCAATGGCACCCCACTCCAGTACTCTTGCCTGGAAAATCCCATGGGCAGAAGAGCCTGGCTGGCTGCAGTCTACGGGGTGGCTAAGAGTTGGACGCGTCTGAGCAACTTCACTTTCACTTTTCACTTTCATGCGTTGGAGAAGGAAATGGCAGCCCACTCCGGTGTTCTTGCCCGGAGAATCCCAGGGACGGCGGAGCTTGATGGGCTGCCGTCTATGGGGTCGCACAGAGTCGGACACGACTGAAGCGACTTAGCAGCATGCCCACTTTATACCTATGGGCAAATAGAGACTTTAGTGACTTGCTCAGAATCCCTCTGTACTAATTACAGAGTCAGAACAAGCCTCTGCAGATTCACAAAACTGATGATGGTCTTTTTAATAAAGCATGCGCTAGCCATGTCTGTGAACCTCGCTGAGATCCTAGGAAGAGCGATATTTTCTGCCCAACAAGTGTTACCATGTGAGTTATAGCAGTTATTGGAATGTAAAGTGTTGATATTGCAAATTACCTTTATAAAGAGCTAATGTAATTATATCCTCCTCCTCTCCATAAAGTCACTGGGGTTAGAATCTTAGCTCTGTGTAGCCTGGTTAAAAAATCTCTTTTCTCCAGTTCTTTGGAGCAGCTGTTGAAAGGACAAAGACCCTGTTTTTTAATGACAGTGTTTCTCTTGCCTAGCTGAAGCGAACCCTAGTGAGCAGGCACACAGCATTGCTCAGCTCTCATCCTTAGGTGAAGTGTCCTCTTCTTTCAAGCTGAAGGAGCACAGTATCCGTAAGGCAAGGAAATCTAATTACATGACACACGTTCTAGCTTTAAGATGCTCTTACTTATAAAATATCTGAGAGCAGAAACATTAGGATAGGTACTTCCCAGAGATGACAGTATCCTCCAAGTGATGAGAAGAAGAGTGTCAGGGACCCCTCTTGAAAGTAATTGGCCCAGAGCTCAGAGATTCCAAAGGTTGATCCTCAAACCCAACCTTGAGAAGAGCCATATGCCTATCACCATAGACCAGCTGCCATGTTGGTTAGTATGTAGCAAAAAACTATGGTCTCATGATGTTACAGATTTCTAGGATGGCAGTGCTGGGAAGAACTTTAGAGATCATTTCATCTGACCACATGGTTTTATATTGGAGGAAACATACAGGGAAGTGAAGTGAATCACTAAGTCGAAGAGTATGACCCTCTGGGCATCTGAAAGACATGTAACAGCCCCTGAAGAAAAAAACAAAACAAAACAAAAAACATTGATTTCAGCTCATTGCCATTTGTATAGCATTAACTCCTTTTCTCAAACACAAGATGACTAAGCACTGAATAGGCAGAGACAATATTCCTATTTAACTGGTGAGTAAACTGGGCTTAGAGAGCATACGCAAGATCATTAAGAATTTCGCATTGCATTGTGTACCAACAGGCAGGGCTCCTAATGCCATTGAGTCTTTGCATTGACTCACAGTTGTTGGTCATTTACTTGGGATAAATTTGTCCTGAGCCAACCATGTCCTTTAAGTTAATTATTCTTATGCGTATTTTTGAGCCAGCTAACAAGTCAGGGTTACTACATTTGAAAGTGGAATTGAGTGAAGATAACTGATTGACAGACTGCTGAGCATGGAGCCCTCAGCACTGAACACTAGTTTTGTTAATATGCTTTTGCTACTTTTCCATCTATGACCATGATTGAATTCTTAGTCTCCTCAATTAGCCAGAGCTTTGAGAACTTTTTCACTTGAGACCTTATTACTGAAGGTGAGATATCCAGTCGGTTCAAACCCATAATACCTCTCCACCATGCTCTAATTCTGCTTGGAAGAACTAATACAATGAAATATCTTTGATATCCTTAAGGAGATAAGCCAGCAGAGTAATGGTTTGAAGGTTAAGAAACTAGGGTGTTGGGATGCTTTTGTAGAAACTTTGTATCTGCCAGGGAGACCCACTCTCCAAGCCTTTTTTCCTTCTCCTGCTGGGTATTCTACTTTTCAGGAATCTCTGCAGGAATGCTTTTTATTTAGTTATAGATAGACACAAATAGAAAAGCTTCTGGATGACCCAGTTGTGTATGTGGGACCCTCGAGACTATGGTCTTCTTTCAACTTACACTAAGAGGGTGACTGCCGTCTAGTTAATATATGATGCCAGGTTGGAGGTTAGGCACCTCTGAACTTCCAGTTCCCCAGGCTCCCGTCACTCTGTCCTTCCCACTGATAAATAGGCTTTGGGATCAGGGAATCAAGTGTCATCCACAGCCTAGAATTTTTTGTAGAAGCAGCTCAGGCAAACCCTATGAGAAATAACTGAAGAGAGAAAACTACCTCAGCTGTATTTAGGGCTTTTAAGAATGAGATTCCAGGGCTTCCGTGGGGGCTCAGATTGTAAAGAATCTACCTGCCATGCTACAGACACAGGTTCGATCCCTGAGTCAGGAAGATCCCCTGGAGAAGGAAATGGCAACCCACTCCAGTATTCTTGTCTGGAGAATCCATGGATGGAAGATCCTGGGGGGTTACAGCCCCCAGGGTTGCAAAGAGCCACTCAGACATGACTGACTAACACTTTTCCTTTCGCCCATTTAGTACCAAATAAAGAATAGCTGCACTTCATAGTTTACAGTGGTTGAGCCAGAAGAGCCTTGGACATCCTCTATCACATGAGCAATTTTGTTTTACGAATGGGGAAACTGAGGCCTCGAGGAGCAGTGCAGGCTTTAGAAATCAAGTTTCCTGATGCTCACCCTGATGCTTTACCCTTTGAATGCCAGGAGCCAACTTTGCCCACTTGGCAGGACATGAGTTCATTCAGAAGAAGCCTTGAAATACAGTGTTCGTCCCAGACATCTCCATGCTAACTCCTCTGCTTGTTTGGTGAAAACAGACCCAAGTACACTGCTGACTCCTTGTGAGGAGAAGTGACTCATTTAGGCACATAGTCAGTAAATTACCTTGTGTATGGCATCAAGTATTTTGCCAGGTAATCAGAGGAGCACAGTTAGCTCCCTAAGCCCAGAAGAGCTTGGTAGGTGCAGAGATAAATGGAACCTACTTTCTTGAGCCTGTGTTGAGCTTTTTATTTCCAGAATGACCAAGGTCTGTTTAATGGCTAGAAAAGTTGTAACAGTCTCACCTGAATTTCTTTTCTTTTCTTTTTTTTTTAAACCACAGTGCCCAAGATGTCTGGAACATACCCATGAGGCAGTAACCATAAAATAGAGGGACAATTAAATCTTAGTTCCATCTCCAAAAACATGTATGTTTTTCCCCTGTAAATTCACACGTAATAAAATACTTTAAAATTGCCTTTTATTTCTCAATATATGCAGGACTTTGAGGGAGGGGGCATAGGATTGAGGAGGAAGGGCAGCCTGCTCCAGAAATAGGACCACTCAACCCACAGACTTACTGCAGAAAAACGAGACTGAGTAGTCAGGCTTCTTTTATGATGGGAGAAATGACTGTTTTTATGGCACACTAAATAAAACCTGCTTTGGAGCTAGAAGTTTATTGCAGAGTGGGGAGGGCTGTTGTTAGCGTTTTCTGTTCCTCTTCCATACTCTCCCTTCCCTCGCCTTCAGCCGAGACACTGAAAGATGGATGGTAAGATTTTAGAAGTCCTTAGAAAGTGTATATAAATGATTTTTTAAATTTCCTAAAATTTATCCTAAGTTTTCCCTGAATATCATGCTGATGTTACAGGGAGTATGGTCAGCATTCTTGGCTTTCTGAAATTATTAGATGAGTTTTCAACCAAGCAATAACAAACAGCTGCAATAACCCACATTTATATAGTGCTTTACGGTTTTCAAAATGTTTTCACATCCCTTAGATCCTCACGGTAACCTGGAGAGGCAAGCGGGTGATCATTTCTGTATTACAGAAAGAAGGATGGATGCCCAGCGGGTCAGGTTACTTCCCAAGGTTACACCGCTAGTTAAGGGGTCAAGCAAAAGCTGAAACGCAGAGAAACCCAGATTAATTAAAAAGGAAATGAAATTAAGATCCTTACGTAGGAAATGGGCAGTTTGCGAGGGAGGGCATTAGAAAGAGGGAGAGGCAAGGCTAAAACACTATTAGTCTGAATGTTCCGTTCAGTCGCTCAGTCTTGTCTGAGTCTTTGTGACCCCATGAATCACAGCACTCCAGGCCTCCCTGTCCATCACCAACTCCTGGAGTTCACTCAGACTCATGTCCATCGAGTCCATGATGCCATCCAGCCATCTCGTCCTCTGTCGTCCCCTTCTCCTCCTGCCCCCAATCCCTCCCAGCATCAGAGTCTGAATGTAAATATCATCAAAGATAAATTTCTGTTGACCTGCAGCTGCACATGGGATGTGTTTCAGCCCCTGTCTCTTCTTGCATGTGGGGAATTGCTGAAAACGAGTCCAGAATTACCTGACCTGAGACATGGTTAAGCCAGTGGACCAAAGAAGGAGATCCACAGGTGATGCACAGGAGATTTAGCCAGGAGATCCACAGGGTGACTGCTACTAAAGCATTATTGGCAAGGCGGGTGTCTGAGAATAGGCATACGAATGAGCAAGTGTAATTTTTAAGGCCAAGCTGTCTGACCAAACTTGACAAGGAGCTGAAGGAAAGGTGGGAACAGATTATGAGATGGTCCAGTAACCAAACTGGAACAGAAGCTTCAGGTTGACTTCACCTTGGAGGCAGGTTCAAGAGTCAGACCTATGGGACTAGGTCCAGTGGGTACAACAGAGCTCAGCAAAGTGCATCGGCTTGCAGGTCCCAGAAAATAACATCGGAACAAGGATGTCTTCCTAGTGCCTGCACCTAGTCTTCTAAATGGAGGAGGTTCTCGCAAGGGAATAGGAGGAGCAGTAGGAGATTGGAATCAGGAGACTCTGAACCAACTCTGACTCTGACTATCTGTGTGAGTTTAAGCAATCCATCAGTCTTCCAATTCAGTGTCTTCATCTGTAATAGAAGAGGGTCTAGGATTGTGAGAGCACTGTACCTCATCTGCACTGTGGTCAGATATACCTTTGCTTCATGAATGACTCCAGATGAACTGAGGCAGATACATCAGACTCTGACCTAATGGAGGCAGACATAGATTTTCAACCTACATCCAAACTTCCCTGGTAACCTTTCAGTGATGCCCACTGCCCACAGACAGTTATCAGCATTCATCATAGTGAGTAGTACATTTTGTCTTCATGACTTTATAACACGGCATCACCCAACCCCAAAGCACACCAACAGAAACTCCGTATAATACTCTGCTTTCTATGTTTTGATGCAGAAAGATCCTAAAATCCCTATTAAGCTAAATCATGGCAAAAGACAATGGGGAGAATGTGTATCCCGTTTATAACTTCTAGACCACTGATTGACACTCTAAGATATTTGTACTGCAGGAAGGCACCAGGTACATTTGGAGAGATCAAGACCAAGCCATATGGCCCAGAATAACTGCAGAATCATGGCCAGGGAGTGTGCTTGGGCTCGATTCTCCTTCATACTAGTTCTTATCCCTCTGGTTATCGGAAACCTCCTCCCAGACCTGTCATCACACCCAGAAATTTGAGTTGGACTCATACCAGGAGGATACCTAGAAGTAAAGGGGGCATGTGTCTTGACCCCTCTTGTGAGAGAACTGAGTTTCTGATGGAGGGGAAGGGTGACACCAATAATTAATAATCATGCGATTACAATGTTAGCAATAACTGGAATTTGTTGAACACGTACAGTGTGTTCTATGACAATATTTTTACCAATATTCTCTTGTTTAGTTTTCAAAACAACACTATTAGACAGCTGTGTTACTTCTCCCGTTTTAGAAGAAGAGAAGAAAAGAAACAAGTCTCAGGTCACTCAGGCTGTATGAGGTGAAGCTGGGATTTGAACTGAGTTCCTTCTGATGCCTGAGCCTGAGCATGCCCTTGGAATTCTCCACTGCAGAGTGAGCACTGGAGTAGCCTTGACTCTGTACTTGACACTGAATGAGCTGCCTAACATAGGTTGACATATGTGATTCACCTGTTCACCTTACTGGAGAAGGAAATGGCAGCCCGCTCCAGTGTTCTCGCCTGGAGAATCCCAGGGACGGGGGAGCCTGGTAGGCTGCTGTCTATGGGGTTGCACAGAGTCAGACACGACTGAAGCGACTTAGCAGCAGCAGTAGCAGCATTCACCTTACCAGATAAATGTGTTATCATCCCTGTTCTGCAGCTAAGGAAATTGGGACACAGACAGGTGAAGCAATTTGCCCAATGTCATACAGAGAGTAAGACTGGAACCCAGTCACCTTAGCTCAAGAGTCTGTGTTCCTCACTGCTACCCAGTTCTGCTCCACTGTCTCTCAAAGAAAGAGAAAAGACAGTCCACAAGTGACAGATGCCATACTTCCTTCAACAGGAAACCTCCTAGAGAAAGCTGAGGAGCATGAATTGAATAGGAGATCCCAAGTGTGGCCAATATTGGTTGACATGGGGACCCACGTGATTGCCACACCAGGGACATCACTGTGGGCAACCACCTAGGACACGGTCACACTCCAGGGGCAAGAATTCTGGGCCTCAGCCCTCACCTACAAGGCTATCCCTGTGCCTTCCTCTGCCTCCCTTGCCATCTAAATGATACTTGTGCAAAATGAAAGATGTGCCAAATGCTTGCAGTTTGCAGTGTTTATGGGAAACTTTAAAAGGTGGATCTGCAGGCTGATTCAGCATCTTCGTGACATTTTTTACTTGATTTATCATCAATGGTTATTTTTGCTCTAATGGTAAAAAGCACCAGTTTTGCCATAAAATGGATTTATAAAAAGGAAAGCATGAGGTAAAGAGGGGGAAAATACTTCTTTTCATCTGCCCTCTCCCATCTTAAGTTTTTTTTTTTTTGTCTTCTAACAAGCAAAACTAGATATAATCTTTGGGCTGAATCTTTGGGCCCTTTGCTGCCTGGTCTCTGCTATTCCTCTACCATGAAGTACAGTTCTTAATCCCTTCCTTGTAGAAACCCTTAGGTTACCAGTGTTTACCAAACTTGACTGAAGTAAAGCTCTCTGTTCTCTAGCGCAGAATTGTGACCCCAGACTTGCAGGAGAGAGGCTTAGTGAAATGTGGATTTAGCAGAGACCACTGGTATTTCTTATTGGTGAACAATCTATCAATGCAGGAGACACAAGAGACACAGGTTCAATCCCTGGGTCGGGAAGATCCCCTGGAGTAGGAAATGGCAACCCACTCTAGTATTCTTACCTGGAAAATTCCATGGACAGGGGAGCTTAGAGGGCTACAGTCCATGAGATCCTAAAAAGCTAGATATGACTTAGCAACTGAACACACACCCACATACATTTAATAGACGCAACAATGTATTTTGTGCAGAAGTAAGCTCACTGTGACCCTATATGTCAGGTAACCACCAGGGAGGCTGTGAAGGAAGACTTTGAACTCTGAACATCAGGTCAATTTGGAGGAGGGGTGGCAACAGACTTCCAGAATGAGTGACTGCAAGACCACCATCTGAGATTAAATGAGGCTAAGCATATTCAAAAGCAGAGACATTACTTTGCCAACAAAGGCCCATCTAGTCAAGGCTATGGTTTTTCCAATAGTCATGTATGGATGTGAGGTTGGGACTGTGAAGAAAGCTGAGTGCCGAAGAATTGATGCTTTTGAACTGTGGTGTTGGAGAAGACTCTTAAGAGTCCCTTGGACTGCAAGGAGATCCAACCAGTCCATTCTGAAGGAGATCAGTCCTGGGTGTTCTTTGGAAGGAATGATGCTAAAGCTGAAACTCCAATACTTTGGCCACCTCATGAGAAGAGTTGACTCATTGGAAAAGACTCTGATGGTGGGAGGGATTGGGGGCAGGAGGAGAAGGGGACGACAGAGGATGAGATGGCTGGATGGCATCACTGACTCGATGGGCATGAGTCTGAGTGAACTCCGGGAGTTGGTGATGGACAGGGAGGCCTGGCATGCTGCGATTCATGGGGTCGCAAAGAGTCGGACATGACTGAGCAACTGAACTGAACTGAACTCCCTGGTTAATGTCTCGACCCAATCCCAAATTTCTGCTGGATGTTACTTTTCAGAAAAGCAGTTTATTGAAAATATGTAACTGTAATAGCTATATTAACCTAGCACCTACTAAGAGCCAGGCACTATTAAATACTTGATGCTCACCAACTGCTAATCCTCTCAGCTCCTCTTTGACATGGATACTGCTATTAATTTCTAGATAAGGAAGCTAAGATAGGAGAGGCCACAGGACTTGTGAGCCTGGGATTTAGACTCCTGTGTAGCTCTCAAGCCTCCCCCCACACACTGTGGCCTCTCAGCTGTCTCTTGGATCTCAGGAATAGTGATCTCACACGTAGACTTGAGAAAAGAGAGTCTGGACCAGCACAACTCCAGGTGGGTACCACCTGGGACCTTGTTAGAAATACAGAATCTTCTATTTATACCAGACTCTGCATTTTAACCAGACCCCTAGGTGAATCATGTGCAGTTTAAACCCTGAATTTGAGAAGTTCAAGGTTCCAGTGTCTCTCTTCTATATGGTTCAGGTCTTTCATGGGGGAGGGGAGAACAATGAGTGGACTTTATGAGCTCATCTATCATGCTCTTATTGTTTTAACAAATCACTCTACCTTCAGCTATTGTGTTCAGTCCTCATCATTGTCCTGGGCTTCCCTGATAGCTCAGTTGGTAAAGAATCTGCCCGCAATTCAGGAGAACCTTGTTTGATTCCTGGGTTGGACAGATCTGCTGGACAAGAGATAGAATACCACTCCAGTATTCTTGGACTTCCCTGTAGCTTAACTGGTAAAGAATCTGCCTTTAAAAAAAAAAAAAAGAATCTGCCTGCAGTGTGGAAGACCTGGGTTCCATCCCTGGGTTGGGAAGATCCCCTGGAAAAGGGTGAGGCTACCCACTCCAGTATTCTGGCCTGGAGAATCCCATGGACTGTATAGTCCATGGAGTCGCAAAGAGTCGGACACAAATGAACGACTTTCACTTTCACTTTCTTTAACTTATCAGAGTCCTGATTGGTGCTGACAGGGAAAGGGACTCAGGCTAATTGAAGTGAGGTGGTACAGCAGGGAGGAAGACAGTGGATTCAGCGGCCACGTCCACTGGGGACAGGCCTGTCCTTTCCCCTGCCACCCTTGCTGCCACTCTCTGCTCTCCTGCCCCTTGCCCTGTTGGCTTCCTTCCTCTTTGGAGGATAACAAAGGGCGGCTCCCAGATCAGTAGAGTCCTGGTATGTCCCTGAACGTGACGGTCCCTCCAGCCACTGCTGATGTTATTAATTTTTAAAACAAACTTCCTGATTGAGGTTCTGGCTGCCTCTAAATTGTCTCTACAAGGAGACTGTGTACTAATTAACCCATAGAAACAATCAATGATGTACCTTTTTCAAGTTTCAGGGTGATTAGAATATGAAAATGAAGAGCACAATGGTGCAGATGTTTTAAAATCACAGCAGACAGCAATTAGTGACACGGAAACCAGCTGCTTATCTCTCCAGATAAAGCCTCTTAATAGGGAATTACACTGGAGGAGTCATTACCCAGATGGATCTCACATGATTTACAGAGGAGGCGGGGCAGCTTTAACTTTGATTTGTGAGCAGGTCCTTGTCAAGCTTCCTTCTTACCTCAAAAAGGGGATTTGTGGCTGGGATGGAGGCAGGCTTCATCTTTCTACTTGTTGGCCCAGGTCAGGGAGTCCAGCACGGATGAGGAAAGGAGAGAATGTGGCCTGCAAAAGCCACAGGCACCTGTCTGCTTAATTCAGGCTCCGTTGTTGGGGTTCATCAGCTCCTTCAGCTGTCCCTAAGCAAAGAGCGTGATAGGGCACTCTGCGGTAGGGCAGTACTACCTACTGGCGGCCTCGGTGTTCAGTGAAAAGAAAGTGTCCCTAAATTCCCGAGTGGCTGTGTGTGTGTGTGTGTGTGTGTATGTGTGTGTGTGAGTGACAGAGAGCTCTTTGTAATTCTTTGTGTGATGCATTTTCTTTTTACAATTGAGGTAAATTTTACATATACTGAAATATATACATCTTAAGTATACAGTTCAAAAAGTTTTAACAAATGCACACAGCTGTGTAACTCACACTCTTATCATGATATAAAATATGTATATTATCCCTAGAAACTTTCCTCCTGTCCTTGCCCAATCCCACCCAACTTCAGCATCCACTGTTCTCATTTCTGTCATAATAGATTAGTTTTACCTGTTCTAGAACATTACACAAATGAAATCATACAGTATGTACTTTTTTGGAGTCCCGCTTTTTTCACTCAGCATAATTCACGTGTGTGGCGTATCTGTATTGTGGAATATATCCAAACTTCGTTCTTTGCATTGATGAGTTTGTGTGTTCTTCTGCTGCTTGACACCCAGGCTGTTTCCAGGTGTTTTCTACTCTGAATAAGCTGCTCTAAAATTTTTGTAAAAGTCTGTTTATGGATACATGATTTCATATCTTGGGTAAATGCACAGGAGTGGAGTTGCTCAGTCACAGAGTATATTCTTGCCTTGAGAACCCCATGAACAGTATGAAAAGGCAAAAAGATACAACATTAAAGGATGAAAACCCCAGGGTTGGTAGGTGTCCAATATGCTACTAGGGAAGAGTGGACATATAGCTACAGAAATAATGAAGAGTCTGAGCCAAAATGGAAATTTACCCAGTCGTGGATCTGTCTGGTGATGAAAGTAAAGTCCGATGCTGTAAAGAACAGTGTTGCATAGGAACCTGGAATGTTTGGTCCATGAATCAAGGTAAAAGGATGTGGTCAGACAGCAGTTGGCAAGAGTGAACATTGACATTTTTAGGAAACAGTGAACTAAAATGAACAAGAATGGGCGAGTTTAATTCAGATGACCATTTTATCTACTACTGTGGGCAAGAATCCCTCAGAAGAAATGGTGTAGGCCTCATATTCAACAGAAGAGTCCAAAGTGCAGTACTTGGGATCATTCTCAAAAACAGCAGAGTGATCTCAATTTGCTTCCAAGGCAAACTGTTCTTTATCAAGTAATCCAAGTCTATGCCCCAATCAGGAATGCTGAAATTGAATGATTCTATGAAGACCAGCAAGACCTTCTAGAACTAACAGAAAAAGATGTCCTTTTCATCATAGGGGACTGGAATGCAAGAGTAAGAAATCAGGAGATACTTAGAGTAACAGACAAGTTAGACCTTGGAGTACAAAATGAATCAGGGCAAAGGCTAACAGAGTTTTGCCAAGAGAACGTTATAGCAAACACCCTCTTCCAACAACAAAAGAGACAACTCTACCCATAGATATAACCAGATGGCCAATACCAAAATCAAATTGATTTTATTCTGTGCAATTGAAGATGGAGAAACTCTATACAGTCAGCAAAACAAGACTCGGACTGTGGCTCAAATCATGAGTTGTTTATTGCAAAACTCAGACTTATACTGAAGAAAGTAGAGAAGACCACTAGGCCATTCAGGTATGACCTAAATCAATTCCCTTACGATTATACAGTGGAAGTGACAAACAGATTCAAGGGATTAGATCTGATAGAGAACCTGAAGAACTATGGACAGAGTTTCTTAACACTGTACGGGAGGCAGTGACCAAAACTGTCCCTAAGAAAAAGAAATGGAAACGATATACACAAAGGAGAAAGGGGACGATATACACAACTGAAAACAGAGCTCCAAAGAACAGCAGGAGAGATAAGAAATTCTCCTTAAGTGAACACGAAGAAGTCGAGGAAAACAATAGAAGGGGAAAGACTAGAGATCCCTGCAAGAAAATTCGAGACACCAAGGGAGCATTTCATGCAAAGATGGGCTCCATAAAGGACAGAAACATTAAGACCTAACAAGCAGAAGAGATTAAGAAGAGGTAGCAAGATTACACAGAACTATACAAAAGGGGTCTTAATGGCTCGGATAACCATGACGGTGTGCTCATTCACCTAGAGTCAGACATTCTAGAATGTGAAGTTAAGTGGCCTTAGGAAGCATTAGTAAGAACGAAGCTAGTGGAGGTGATAGAATCCCAGCTGAGCTATTTTAAATTATAGAAGATGATGCTGTGAAAGTGCTGCACTCAACATGCCAGTAAATTTGGAAAACTCAGCAGTGGCCACAGAAGTAGAAAAGGTCAGTTATCATTCCAATTCTAAAGAAAGGGAAAAGTGTGAGCCGCTCAGTCATGTGCAACCCTTTGCAACACTACAGACTGTAGCCCGCCAGGCGCCTCTGTCCATGGGATTTTCCAGGCAAGAATATTGGAGTAGACTGCCATATCCTCCTTCAGGGCATCTTTCTGACCCAAGGATTGAACCTAGGTCTCTCGTATTGAATCCCAGAGAAGGGTAGTGCCAAAGAGTGTTCAAACTACCACACAATGTGCTCATTTCACATGCTCTCAAGGTAATGCTCGAAATCCTTCAAGCTAAGCTTCAATAGTGCATGAACTGAGAACTTGCAGATGTGCAAGCTGGATTTAGAAAAGTCAGAGGAACCAAAGAACAAATTGCTAATTTCCATTGGACCATAGACAAAGCAAAGGCATTCCAGAAAAAACATCTACTTCTGCTTCATCGACTATGCTGAAGCCTTTAACTGTGTGGATCATAGCAAACTGTGGAAAATTCTTAAAGAGATGGGAATACCAGACCACCTTACTTGTCTCCTGAGAAACCTGTATACAAGTCAAGAACCAACAGACATGTAACAATGGATGGTTTTAAATGGGGAAAGGAGTATGCCAAGGCTGTATATTGTTACCCTGTTTATTTAACTTATATGCAGAGTACATCATGTACATTGCTAGGCTGGACGAATCACAAGCTGGAATCAAGATTGCAAGCAGAAATATCAATAACCTCAGATATGCAGATGACACCACCCTAATGGCAGGAAGCTTAGAGGAATTAAACAGCCTCTTGATAAAGGCAAAAGAGGAGAGTGAAAAAGCAAGCTTAAAACTAAACATTTAAAAAACTAAGATCATGGCATCTGGGCCCATTTTCATGGCAAATAGATAGGGAAACAATGAAAACTGTGACAGACTTTATTTTCTTGAGCTCCAAAATCACTGCAGACAGTGATTGTGGCCATGAAATTAAATGACACTCACTCCTTAGAAGAAAATCTGTGACAAACCTAGCTAGACAGTGTATTAAAATGAAGAGACATCACTTTGCCGACAAAGGTCAGTTTAGTCAAAGTTATGGTTTTTCAGTAGTCACGTGCAGATGTGAGATTTGGACCATAAAGAAGGCTGAGCACTGAAGAATTGACGCTTTCACACTTTGGTACTGGAGAAGACTCTTGAGAGTCCTTTGGACAACAATAAGATCAAACCAGTCAATCCTAAAGGAAGTCAACCCCAAATATCATTGGAAGGACTGATGCTGAAACTGGAGCTCCGGTACTTTGGCCACCTGATGCAAAGAGCCAGCTTACTGAAAAAGACCTTGATGCTGGGAAAGATTGAGAGCATGAGAAGGTGGTGACAGAGGATGAGATGGATGGATGGCATCACCGACTCAATGGACATGAGTGTGAGCAAAGTCCAGGAGATTGTGAAGGACAGGAAGCCTGGTATGCTGCAGTCCATGGGGTTGCAAAGAGTTGCACATGACTGAGAAACTATACAACAACAGCAAGGGTAGAGTATTTTTACTCTACCCTTTCTTTAAAAGGCATGACCAAAACAGCTTCCAAAGTGGTACCATTTTGCATTCCCTCCAGCAATGGAGAGCATTTCAGTTGTCCATACCCTTATCGGTGCTGGTCATCTTCAGTATTTTTAATGTTAGCTGTCCTACTTGGAATTTATCATTTTGGGCTCCAAAATCACTGCACATGGTGACTGCAGCCATGGAATAAAAAGACCTTTGTTCCTTGGAAGAAAAGTTATGACCAACCTAGACAGCTTTTTAAAAAGCAGAGACTACTTTGCCAACAAAGATCTGTCTAGTCAAAGCTATGGATTTTCCAGTAGTCACGTATGGATGTGAGAGTTGAACTATAAAGAAAGCTGAGCACTGAAGAATTGATGCTTTTGAGAGTCCCTTGGACTACAAGGAGATCCAACCAGTCCATCCTAAAGGAAATCAGTCCTGAATATTCCTTGGAAGGACTGATGCTGAAGCTGAAACTCCAATACTTTGGCCACATGATGCACACAACTGACTCATTTGAAAAGACCCTAATGCTGGGAAAGACTGAGGCAGAAGGGGATGACAGAGGATGAGATGGTTGGATGGCATCACTGACTCAATGGTATGAGTTTGAGTAAACTCCGGGAGTTGGTGATGGACAGGGAGGCCTGGTGTGCTGCAGTCCTTGGGGTTGCAAAGAGTCGGACATGACTGTGCGACTGCACTGAACTGAACTGATTCTACTTGGGGTTTAGTCGTATCTTGTTGTGGTTTTAATTGACATTTTCTTACTTCAAATGATGTCTGAGGACATTCATATGTGCTCCCTGTCCATTCCTACTTGTTTTGTGATCCAGTGTATTTGGGTGAAGATATTTTGCAGTTGTGTGAGGTTAAGTTGGTTGAGAGCATTGATCAAATCTTCTGTATATTTTTTTTCATTTTTTTTAAGTCAATTTGCTCTAGCAATTACTGAAAGAAGAGTGTTAAATCCTTTTAATTATGTTAGTCTATTTCTTCCTTTAATTCTCTTAGTTTTCATTTCCAGTATTTGATTCACATATATCTGTACAAGGTGCAAACAAATTTAGGATTATTGTTTAATCTTGATGAATTGCTCTCTTATTTTGAAATGTCTCTGATTATCTCTGGTAATGTCTCTGCTCTGAAGGCCGTTTTGCACTATATTAATTGAGTCACTCCAGCATTCTAAAATTTGATGTTTGTGTGGTGTGTCTCTTTCCATCTTTTTAAGCTGTATCTTTGTATTTAATGTGTATTTCTTCAAATATAAGTACCTTACAAGTATATACTTCTATATACCCTTCTCTTGCCCTTTGTTTTATTGTTTTACATTTTATTTCTATAAAAGTCATAAACTTCATGATACATTGTTAATCCCTCCACTTTAAGCAGGCCTTTTGAAGATTTTAAGACCAAGAATAGGTATTAAATTATATGCCCTCATATATACTATTTCCGTGTTCCTCATTCATTCATGTAGATCTGGTGTTAGTTTGCTTTACCCTAAAGACCTTCCTTTTACATTTCTTATAATTCAGATCTGGGCTTCCCTGGTGGCTCAGTGGTAAAGAATCCGCCTGCCAATGCAGGAGACATATGTTCCATCCCTGGGTCAGGAGGATTCCCTGGAAAAGGAAATGGCAAACCACTCTAGTAATCTTGCCTGGGAAATCCCATGGACAGGGGAACCTGGTGGATTATAGTCTGTTGGCTCGTAAAAGAGTCAGATGCAATTTAGCAACTAAACGACAAAAATAATTCAAGTCTACCAGCAGTGAATTTCCTCACTTTTTATTTATCTGAAAATATATTCATTTTGGCTTCATATATGAAGAATGTTTTCTTGGGATAGAAAAAATTTAAGTTGACTTTATTTTCGTTTTAATACTTTAAAGATATTCATTGTCTTCTGGCTTGATCTTTATTGACAAAATATCAGACATTATTTTTGTCACTATTTCCCTGTATATAATGTGTCTTTTTTCTTGGTTGCTTTTCACATTTTCTCTTTGGTCTTCATCAATTTGTTTACAATGTACTTAGATGTAGTTTTTTGTGTGTGCTTACTCTGCTTGGGATTTGTTGAACTTCTTACCTATATGAATCCACATGCATATTCTCTCTCTACTGGGATTCTAATTTTATGTATGTTAGACCACTTGATACTTTTCTATAGGTCAGTGAAGTGTTGTTTGTTTGTTGTTTTATTTAAATCTCCCTCCTTCACTTCATGCACCTTTCAATTTAGATAATTTCAGCTGTCTTTTCTTCATGTTCTCTGAGGTTCTCTTCTACTGTGTCCTATAAGTTGTTAAGCCCATAGAGAATTTTTCATTTCAGATATTGTATTTTTCCAATTTATAATTTCATTGTTATTTTGGTATAGTTGCCATCTCTATGCTGAGACTTTCCATATGTTTATCAGTTGTTCCAGTCTTTTCCTTAATTTTGAGGACCTTGGATCTATATCTACCCTCCTGGTTACAGGTCATATTTATCTGCCTCATTACCTGTCTAATATTTTTTATTGTGTCCTGAATATTATAGATAGTACATTGTAAAGATTCTAGATTTTATAATTTTCCTGTAAAGAGTTTGACTTTTGTTTTGCTTGATAGTTAATTTACTGGCAGATTCACTTTATCTTATTAAGGATTCTTTTTAGACTTTGCTAGCTTTTATTCTAGGGCTCAAGTAACCCTACTCTTAAGGAGAACTATTCCTTGGATATCAGCTGCCTGTCTGGGATGTTTATTAAAGTCTCCCCATTCTGACTAGTCAGAAATGCAAGATTGCCTAATATTATGTGACCTTAGAACTCTAGCTACATTCAGTCCCTGATAGCATACATCTACTGTGCTTAATGGAGTCTTGCCCTCAAGTGCAAGTTAAAGTTTGGCCAAAAACGTAGGGTATTTCTATTAAAGTTTCCAGAGTTACTTTTCTACATGGCTCCCTCTTCTCAAGTACCTTGACCTCAGATTCTAGTCCCCTTAAGCGTCTCAAACTATGATCTCTATTTCCTCTCCCCATAGTTCTCTGGGTTCCACTTCCCTGTGCTTAGGTTTAGAAAGTTCTTCTTGGCAGAAAACTAGGGATATGGCAGAGCCTCTTAAGTTTCCCTTCTATCTAGAATCCAGCTTATATTGCCTGTTGCCCATTGTCTGAAAATAGTTGTTTCATGTATTTTATAGTTTTATGTTTATTTCCATAGCAAAGTCAAGTCTAATACCTATTAATGCCATTATGGTTGGAAACAAGTCAGCAATCATTTTTAATTACATAGAATTACTGTGTACTCAAGGAAACATATGATAGTGGCCTCTGTGTTTGTGTAAGCTGTTATCACCCCCAATAAATGGAGTACTTCAATATCATTCACGGCCTCCAAATAGCAAATCAAGAATGGTTCCTATGGGAACCACATTAAGGTAACTTCCGAGGGCAATTCATGTGGCAGGAAATGAGAACTGTATATATATAATTGGAAACGTCATGTGCATTTAGGGGCTTTTCTATGTTCCATTGCCTTAGTCTGTTTGGACTGCTATCACAGAATACCATAGATGGAGTGGCTTGTAAAAACAGAAATTTATTTCACACAGTTCTGGAAGCTGGGAATTCCAAGAGCAAGGTGTTGGCAGATTCAGTGTGTGGAGAGAGCCCATTTCCTGATTCATAGATGGCCCTCTTCCCTCTGTGTGCTCACATGGTGAAGGACAAGTGAACCCTCTGGGGTCTCTCTTATTATAACAGCATTAATCTCTTTCATGAAGTCCCCACTCTCATGACCTAATCCAACACTGTGCTCCCAAAGGCCCCAATTCCTGATACCATGACATTGGGAGTTAGGATGTTAACATAGGAATTTTGAAGGGACACAGAGAATTCATGGAATTCTCTGAATTCAGAGGTTCATAAAGCCACGGTTTAAATCAGGTACTTAGTTGACATTCTTCTCTACCTGTCATTCGCAAATGCAGAACAAACTGGGCTTAGGAGAGATGCTTTGAGAGCAAGTTCAGTGGAAGCTGGCATGTGCATTCCTCCTATTCATGTGCCCAAATGGTAATTTTCAGTCTTTTCTTAAATGACAGAACCATCTCTCTCCACGTCCTTTCTCTTAAATGAAATCCTTTGCATGCCTGCTCTGTTCAATGGGGGTTAAAAGAATGGTCTGGAGCCTCTCTGTTGCCCAATTCACTGGCTACAATTCAGAAATGTCTTTACAAAATCCTGGGACTCTGTGGAACACATTTGAAAACCATTGAGCTGGAACATCTCCTGATAATATCAGAGCCTCTTTAGTCCCTAACCCAGACCCCTGTCTTTGATATAATCTGGTAGTTCTCAACTCTGTCTGTGCATTGGGATAGCTGAGAGCTTTGAAAAATGTACTACTGTTCAGGTCCCACCTCTAGAATGTTGACTTAATTGGCCTGGGTCAAATCCGAGCGGTGGTGTTCTTTACAAAGCTTCCTGGATGATTCTAACATGCAGCCAGGTTAAGAACCTTGAATCAGACAGCGTGGGGCTGCATTCCTTTTCTCCCACACTCACCTCTTGCTCAGGCTTGAGCACTCACTTTAAGCCTCAGGGGTGGAATGCTGGGATTCCCAGAGCTCTGGGGTTGGCTTGGATGAGATGGGGAAATAGAAATCCCAGGGTGGGAGGTCATGAACCTCTGCATGCCCAGTTCTTTCTGGGAGGATAGGATTCTCACCCACCCATATAATTGACTCTTCTGCTCACTGTGCAGTATACTTGGAAAACCTGAGCAGAGAATGGACTGTATTAAGAGTTTCTAACTGTGTGAATTACAAAGAGCTCAGAGAGCAATCAGGAATGCTCAGTGGTGCCAAACTACGTATCCTAACAGGCCTGTGGTAGCTCCGCATATTTACCACCAAAAAGTGCTGTAAATGTCATAGCAACCACATAAGAGCCCCACCCCAGAGGAATTATGGTGTTAAAACATTAGATGAGTGGTTTTACAACTCAATTATGTTTCAGAATTATCTGAGGAGCATGTTACAATGCACATTCCTTAGTCCCACCCTGGGAGATGGCCAATGAGTGTATCTGCAGCAGGGCCCAGGAATTTGTACTAATAACCAGAACCTTAGCTGGCTGTGATGCAGGGATCCAGGACCACCTCTTGAGAAGTACCAAGTGCCAAAAAAGAGATAAAGCTCCCCTCATTCCCTTATACCCAGGCACGTCTTCCTATTCATGTAAAAGCAAAATATCTCACAAACAGCACATTAAAATTACTGGTGTCAGCAAAAAGTAGCACAAACACAGCTAACCCAAAAGTGTCGTTTGTCATCCACAAAGTCATGCTTGATTTTTGATGAGTTATAGGATTTTCCTCAGGCCGGAATCATCATGTTGTCCTCTTATTAGGACAAAAATTGGGACTTGCTGTAGATAACCCTGAAATAAGGCTCCTTTATTCCATTTTCATAGACTTTTAAGTTTTTATGCAGTGATTTAATGCTTGTTTTTTAAATTATGTAAAAAAATAAAATGCCCTTTAAAAAGAAATCTGACTTGTACAAAATTTAAATTTATATAAGTTAATTTATACATTGGTTGTGGGGGAGGGTATAGTTATCTACTTTATAAAGTAATTTTTCGCATGGCAGACATGCTTCCATAAACATATCCTGTAGGAGAGAAATCTGTCTAGTGTTTTCAAAATGGTATTTCCCTGATGAACATTTGGCCTAGACTCAATGTGCATGGAAAACACATATAAAAAGGAAGCCAGACCTTCAGAATGACTGTGAGTTCCACAGTCAATTTGTGGGGATGGGGAAGCAACCAAGAGTCATGCTGAACTTGATTGTATTAAAAGTTTTCCATAAAAATAATCTAGCCCAATATAGAATATCATCAGCTCTTCTCTTATTTGCTAACCATTTCAGAGATAGCCTTGCTGGGGACTGAGGGTGGTATAAAGTCCATAAAAGATTCAGGTCTGATCCCCCAGAAAAAAATCTATAGTCTAAAGGGGAAACGGAAACATGTGCTATGTGGGTTAATAAAGGCCCCAGTCAAAGCCCTCTGTATGGGATAATATCCCCCAGACAGCTGAGGAAGGATGGGAGGGAGAGCTTGCACCCCTGCAACTGAGCTCAGAGCCCGTTTTGCCATGTCTATCTCTGTCTCAATGGAGTAAGTGCTCAATTCTCAGTGAAGACATATTGGAACTGACAGCCTCACCATTGTGTATATAATCTGTCATGGCTGACAGATGAAGAAATGGGATTTTATGAAATGCAACTGGATATAGCCATCAGCCACTGCTGGAAGGAAAGCCTTGTTCTCCTGAACCCCTTAAAAAGCACTCCTCCTCAGCCCTCTTGCCCCTTCACTGCAGCCATCTGAGCACCAGGTTTAAAGCACCATTTCCCCCATTACTGCTGATCTTTTGTTGTGCTTCCCTTTTGTCCACCCTGCCCTTTGATTGCCAAGCTCTCCCAGCAGGGCAAATTGCAGCTGAAATGGTAGAAACAATGGGATCCGGCAGTGTCCAGATGGAGACACTGGGAACCAGGCATGCTTAACTGCTTACTTTCAGCTGGTCTGCCCTGAGTGTAAGTGAGCAGGCCTCACCTTTCAATTGCCAGAGTGAAATCCATCCTCCTGACAGTCACATGGGTTTCCCCAAAGGCAGAGTTAATTGGAAAGTGAAACAATTAATGGGAGATGGAAGAGAGCTAACAGTAAAAATTGCTTTGAGGGGGAGTTACCATTCAAGTATCTTTAGTCCTTAAGTATTTGGGAAGGATCTTTTGTTCAACATTTAATACATCTGAGCACTCCAGTTTCATTATGAGCCATTATGAAATGAGTGATTGGTGGCTTATTGTCTTTTGTGTGTGGCCATGTATTTTGTCATGGTAATAGGCATCTTAAATATCATTTTGTTTGTTCATTCGACAAACATTGATTGAGAACTTTCTGGGTGGTTTGCTTTGTAGTAGATACTGGGGATAAAAGGATAAATGAGAGCATCTCTGACCTCAAAATACTTCCAATCTAGAAGAAGACAGAAAAGTACACACAAAATAGCACATTGCATTATAAGGATAGTGAAAGATGTCTTCATGAGAGATGATGGTGCGTGCAGAAGGAATGGCATAAGAAATAGGGCTGGAGAGGGTAACTGTGTCTGCAGACAATATGTTGCAATATATAGGTCACTAATCTCACCAATACAAAATGGATTACCCATAGTAAAATGGGTCTTCCCTCATTTAGTCAATAAATGTTTATTGAGTGCCTACTATTTTCCAGGTACTGTGTTTGGTATCTCTGTGATGGTATATACAGGCTAGAAAGGAAAACAGGCATTAATTAAACTAGCACAAAAATCAAATGTAAATTTAAAACTATGATAAGTACAACAAAGATGAGATACATTGTTTCATGAAAACATGAGGACATTTGACAGGCCCCTTTCCCCCATGCAGTCACAGTCATCAAACTTCCCCTCTTTTTTCTTTTTTTGGAAGAAAATTAAGTCTTATTTATTTTTAAAACCAAACCACTAGGAAAATATATCACAGTCTTGAAACAACAAACAGACAATATTATCATTTCAAGTAACAAGTTGGTAGAAGACAAGGTCCTTATCAAAATGATAAGGTGCCAGAATTGGGATGAGAACAATGCGTGTAGCAAAGGCCCAAGCTAAAGTGGTATTTGGTAATGGAGGACAGCCCTTTTACTGCTCTAAAGGAGCCACAGTTCAGCCCTGAGTTGCTGACTTTTCCTCCCTTGACTTTTGTGTTGCCAGAGGATTGTCTCAATAAAGCGCTGTCATTTCTGGGGGCAAAGTAAGCAATACTAGGTTTAGACTTTCATTCTGTTTCATGAAAACCAGATTTTCCAAACCCCGTACTTCACAACAAACTTCCTCTCTTAATTTCCCCAACTTGTGCTGTTTCTCCTTCTTTGTTCCTAATGAGCTGCTTGTTTGAGTGCTGAGATGCTGTGCTCCAAGGTAAACCCCAAACAGACACAAATTGCAATAGGGAACCATGTGTGTTTGAGGAGAAGCTGGGGCAGAAATAAGCTGCAGCTGGAGTTATGGAAGTGAGCACAGGTTATTGAGAAGTTAAGATGCTCTCCTGAACTCTAACACCTTGGGCAGGACTCTCTGTGGTTGAAGTTTTGGCCTCTTCATTTGAAAAATGGAAGCATTGGACTGTGGGACCTTTAGAGGACCTCCCATCTTAAATAGTTCTTGTTCTTGAGATTGCATTAAACCAAGATAGATCCTGTTATTTAAGGTGAGAAAGGCAACGATTAAAGGGTCCTTATTAATATTCAAAAATCAATGCAACATATTTTTACTAAAGAAACTGAAAAACATACCTCCACAAAGCATTCTGGTGTTAAAGGTGGCTACTTCCAACTTATAAATAATTAAGCCTTTTGATACGAAATTTTAAATAGTTTCAACATGCTTATCTTTGTTTCTCTCTCTCTCCTTCTCCATTCCACCCATTCTTAGGCTTATGAGCGGCCACAGAAACACTCAGCTCTCCACTATGACCCAGGCCTCCCACAGGATTTCACCAGTGACACCTTAAAACCAAAGCACCAGCAAAAAAGCAGCAGCCAGAACCACATGGACTGGTCCACCAACTCTGACAATGGACCTGCCACTCAGAATTGCTTCATCAGTCCAGAGTCTGGCAGAGAAACTGCAAGCACCAGCAAGATCCCAGCTCTTGAGCCCATGGCTTCCTTTGCAAAGGCCCAGGGTAAGAAAGGCAGTGCAGGGAGCACATGGAATCAGTTGTCCAACAGTAACAAAGATCTGCTCTTGGGAGGTGTGGTTCCATCTCCAAGCAACCACAGCTCACCAGCCCCACCCAGCAGCTCTGCTGAGTGCAGTGGGATTCAGCCCTTGGTAGATCAAGATGGAGGAAGTACAAAGGAGCCCCTTGAACCGCCTACTATAAGCAGCAAGAAAAAGTCCAGTAAAAAGGATGTGATAAGTCAGACCATCCCAAACTCAGACCTAGACTGGGTCAAGAATGCTCAGAAAGCATTTGACAGTACAGAAGCGAAAAGGGAAGGCTACTCTGCAGATAATGCCCAAGAGGCCTCACCAGCCAGGCAGAATGTGAGTTCCGTCAGTAATCCTGAAAATGACTCAAGCCATGTCCGGATTACTATCCCTATCAAGGCACCTTGCCTCGATCCAAGCAGCCATAAGAGGAAAAAGAGACAGTCCATCAAAGCAGTGGGGAAAAGATCATGCCAGAGAAAGCCTTGACTTCGGGAATCACTATGAGCAGTGAAGTAGTTAATAGGATATTTTCCAACCCTGAGGGTAATAAGAAAGATCCCCGTGTCCCTAAGTTGGGTAAAATGATGGAGAACGAGTCCCCCTCCACTGGCCTTGAAACTGGTGTAAATGCTGAGAAAGTTGTCCCAGGAGGTGTACCTAAGCAGAGAAAGCCACCCATGGTCATGACGCCTCCAACATGCACAGATCACGCTCCAAGAAAGCTGCCAGAAATCCAGCACCCCAAATTTGCCGCCAAACGGAGGTGGACATGCAGCAAACCAAAACCCACCAGTCTGCTTCGGGAGGCAGTCATGGCCACCTCCGATAAATTGATGGTGGAACCGCCGTCTGCTTATCCCATCACTCCATCCAGCCCTCTCTATACCAACACAGACAGTCTTACTGTGATCACGCCAGTCAAAAAGAAGCGAGGGCGACCAAAGAAGCAGCCTTTGCTCACGGTTGAGACAATTCATGAGGGGACGTCCACCAGTCCAGTCAGTCCCATCAGTCGGGAGTTTCCTGGCACCAAGAAGAGAAAGAGACGACGTAGTTTAGCTAAGTTGGCCCAACTAGTGCCAGGAGAGGACAAACCCATGAGCGAGATGAAATTTCACAAAAAAGTTGGAAAGCTTGGGGTATTGGATAAGAAGACCATCAAAACTATTAATAAGATGAAAACACTCAAGAGGAAAAATATATTGAACCAGATCTTGTCCTGCTCCAGCAGCATAGCACTGAAGGCCAAAGCTCCCCCAGAGACCAGCCCTGGGGCAGCAGCGATCGAGAGCAAACTGGGCAAGCAGATTAATGTCAGCAAGAGGGGCACCATCTACATTGGCAAGAAAAGGGGCAGGAAGCCGAGGGCAGAGCTGCCACCCCCATCCGAAGAACCCAAAACAGCCATCAAGCACCCGAGGCCTGTTTCTAGCCAGCCGGATGTTCCCGCCGTGCCTTCCAACTTTCAGTCACTTGTGGGTCTTCACCAGCAGCTATGCACCCACTTTCGACACAGTTGGGTGGGTCCAGTGGCAACCTGAGCCCCGCCAGCACTGAAACCAATTTTTCAGAGTTGAAAACTATGCCAAATCTCCAGCCCATCAGTGCTCTTCCAACCAAAACCCCAAAGGGAATCCACAGTGGGACCTGGAAGCTGTCTCCACCCAGGCTGATGGCCAACTCCCCTTCACACCTTTGCGAGATCGGGTCACTCAAGGAGATAACACTGTCCCCTGTGAGCGAGTCCCACAGTGAAGAGACCATCCCGAGTGACAGTGGCATTGGGACAGACAACAACAGCACGTCTGACCAAGCAGAGAAGAGTTCTGAATCCCGACGGAGGTACTCTTTTGATTTCTGCTCCCTGGACAACCCGGAGGCCATCCCATCTGACACCAGCACAAAGAACCGGCATGGCCACCGGCAGAAGCATCTCATCGTGGACAACTTTCTGGCCCACGAAAGCCTCAAGAAGCCAAAGCACAAGAGGAAACGGAAAAGCCTGCAAAACCGTGATGATCTCCAGTTTCTGGCAGACCTGGAAGAGCTCATCACTAAGTTCCAGGTGTTCAGGATCTCCCACCGGAGTTACACCTTTTACCACGAGAATCCGTATCCCAGCATTTTTCGGATTAATTTTGATCATTATTACCCGGTGCCATATATCCAGTATGACCCGTTGCTCTATCTTCGTAGGACTTCAGACTTAAAGTCAAAGAAGAAGCGTGGTAGGCCTGCAAAAACCAATGACACCATGACAAAGGTGCCTTTTTTACAAGGGTTCAGCTACCCTATTCCCAGTGGAAGTTACTATGCACCCTATGGAATGCCTTACACATCAATGCCTATGATGAACCTTGGTTATTACAGTCAGTACCCAGCTCCTCTGTACCTGTCACACACGCTCGGAGCAGCGTCCCCGTTCATGAGGCCCACAGTGCCACCACCTCAGTTCCACACGAGCTCCCACGTGAAGATGTCCGGTACAGCTAAGCATAAAGAAAGCACGGAGTGCACCTGCAGGGGCCCGTGGGCCTGGGCCTTGGTGACAGGCAGCCAGCCCTGAATCCTCCCAAGGTGGGCAGCGCCAGTCTGTCCAGCGGTCGGCTCCACAAGAGGAAACACAAACACAGGCATAAGCACAAGGAAGACCGGCTCCTGGGGACCCACGACAACTTGAGTGGTCTCTTCGCAGGCAAAGCCACTGGCTTCTCCAGCCACATCCTGAGCGAGCGGCTGAGCAGCGCAGACAAAGAGCTCTCCTTGGTGAGTGAGAAAAACAAGCATAAGGAGAAGCAGAAGCACCAGCACAGTGAAGCCGGCCACAAAGCGTCCAAGAACAACTTTGAGGTGGACACCTTATCTACACTGTCACTTTCGGATGCCCAGCATTGGACGCAGGCCAAGGACAAAGGTGACTTGAGCAGCGAGCCTGCAGACTCCTGCGCGAAAAGGTACTCTAGCAATGGTGGGGACGGGGGCAGCGCAAGACCGGAGAGCCTGGACGTGTTCAGCGAGATGAACCCTCCAAATGACAAGTGGGACAGTGATGTGAGTGCAAGTAAGAGGAGGAGCTACGAAGGCTTTGGAACGTACAGGGAGAAGGACATCCAAGCCTTCAAGATGAACCGCAAGGAGAGAAGTTCCTACGACTCCTCCGGATCTCCAGGTAAGGCTGAGTCGTCTTCACGCTTGGACCCTCCTGTAACTTGGTTGCTGAGCCCTGCCATTCAGCAGTCCGCTGTCTTTGGCACATTATTGCACTCACTAGTTTGCAGAGAGGTAGAAACCATATGACAGTGGGTCGTCTTGTACATTTGAGTCTGCTGTACCTTTTTCGCCTTGTTTACTCAGTATTTACTGTCTTGCCTCTTTTGGCGCCATTGCCTGAGGACTGTGGTCCCAGAGGCAGCCCCAGTAGCTGCCTAGACTACATCTATACCCACTACCTTTATGCTTTTAATAAAAAATATGGTGCCTAGGTCCTCATCTGATCTGATGGTGAATTTGCGAGTTGGGTAAACCTGTAAAACTCACTAGGAATACCAACAAGATCCCAGGAATGTCAGAGCTGGATGCAAATGAATATCTAATTTATCTGACCTGCTAGCTCTAGATGTCAGATAGGCTGAAACACCTATAGCAGAGCCACTGGAAGCTAATGACCAGCGACTCTTGAAGGCTACGTGGTAAGGAAGCCACAGACCAAGGCCGTGCTTTCCTCTTTTTGTCCATGGGCATTTGATCAGCAGCCCTTTGTAGACCCCTCAAGTGAAGCCTTGACCTGTCATTTCCCTGCATAAAGGTGGGGCCGGGGCGGAACCTGGCTGTCAGCACCATGAGTTTCCTGCCTCCGCGGGACTTTACCACCGTGTCTCTTGGCACATCCACTGGGGTTGGGATTTGCCCACTAATCTCTAAACTGAAGTGCTGGTTGCTCATTCCTTGTCAGTTGCTGGCAGAATTTCCTTGCTAATGTGCCCACCCACGTAAACCTTCCTTGCCACAGAAGCCTCGCACTTCTACACATATATCCCTTTGTCCCTGTCCATATATCACACAAATGGTAAGACTCCTGTAGAACGGAGTAGTTATTTACTAGGAAAAGAGTCGAAACTCCTTAGGCCAGACAAACTCTCTGGCCAGAGCCTGGTTTCAAGGACTGATCATTCCTGATAAGATTTGAGTGTAGTGTTTGACCTTTGTGTATGGTGCATATCCGTTGCTCATCCTCCCCCTTCACAGGGAGTCAGATTAGTGAAAGTGAAGGCAATCTATTCATGAGGAGTAGAGACATTTTCCAGGCTAGCAGATTTCAGGAGGAAGTATGGCTATGAGTTCGAAGCCACTTAAAGATTGCCCCAAATTGCCAGTAGCTTGTGAGTTGCTCTTGTGGTAGATGCTGTCCTTGCTTAATGAAGAGACCAATTAGCAGTCATGTCTCCTGCACTTGCGAAGGTGATGAGTGGCCCACACTTCATGTCTGCCCAGATAGATGTCCTCTGCTGGGTTTTCCCATTTCTGATCATCAGACTTTATTGAAGGGCTTATTTTTTTTGTGCAAAGCCTAAATTAAGCCCATCCAAACAAGAGATGGTCTTCCCTAGTAGCTCAAATGCTAAAGCATCCGCCTGCAATGCAGGAGACCCAGGTTCGATCCCTGGGTCAGGAAGGTCCCCTGAAGAAGGAAATGGCAACCCACCCCAGCATTCTTGCCTGGAGAATTCCATGGACAGTAGAGCCTGGCAGGCTACAGTCCATGGGGTCACAAAGAGTTGAACACAACTGAGCAACTAACACACACAGACAAGAGTTGCTAAAAGATTAAATGTTCACATGAGACATATTGTTACTTTCTCTTACAATGTGGTGGAATTGAACTTGCCATGAGCAAAGGGCTTTCTTATTTCTATTTTCTTAGCATTGTTTAGTTAGAAAACAATAATGGTATGTTATTGCTGAGAACCTGCAAGCAAGAATCCTAACTTAACAGACCTGAGAAACAAGGTCTTCCTCAGAAGCTAAAATCAGCCGCTGTCACATTAGGGTTCTCAGCAGTCTCATGGGGACTTCTGCATGTTTCGACTATATAACAGGTGGGCTCTGGCTTAAGTTTGCCAGCTAGAGGTTTATCTCTGGGCCCTGCATCTGAGGGCAGCCACACTGTAGCCATATACAACTCCTTGTATTTGTATTCACAAGGTGGTTGTTACTTCATTTAAAATTCTCCCTCTCCCGCAACTTCTTATTGTTTTGCAGCTAGCCACAGAAAGCTGGATTCAGCCTGGAAATTGAGTTCTGCACCCAACTCTGTTATGACCTTAGGCATGATATCCTACCTCTTTGAGGGTACTATCTGCCAACCTGTAACTTAAAGAATTGGGCCAGATCTCTTTTGTACAGCATATTTCAATTCTTAAAGCCATTTTGCATGTATTTCTTAGAGTGCCCTTCCTGCAATCTTAGAAGACAAATACTTTCATTTCCATTTTATGAAATAGGACGCTGAAGCTCAGAGATCAAGTGACCTGGTCAGGTTCAGAAAAACTGTCACTTTTAATTCTAAGCTAGGGCTTTGCCCTCTGCATTGCAACTCAGCTGCATGTCACCCAGCTAGTTAAGGCCAAGTCTAGAACACAGGTCCTAGTCCCCAGTCAGTGTCCCTGTATCTCACCACCACCCTTCCTCTCAGAATCTCATCTATCCTCTGATTACATGCTTTCCCCTAGGGCATCTGCACTGTGATTATGTGATGAGTGCATAAGAGAGTAATTAAAACAAGAAGACATCCCTTGATTTAGCTCCCAGCCAATGAAGGAGGATATCTTATGGCCTAAACTTGACTAAATATCAGCCTGGAAACGTACGCTGACAAGGTTCCCACTTCTGTCCTTGCTAAAATCCAGTTCCCTGAGTTATTTTTGCCACTGCTTGTGCTTAGTTTTGTGTTGTATGAGCCTTTTTTCTGAACATTATCGTGAATCTTAATTGTCAGTGGCTTCTGTGTCTATATAGTTATACCTGTTGTCCCTACACATTTTGATGAAGACATTATTGGAACAGACCAGATACCCTATCATTCCCTTTCCTTCTAAACCATGGCCTCTCCTTGATATTTTAAATGCCCCTTCTATTCCTGAACCCCTGAAACATCAGGGAAAAAATGTCCTTAGCACTTGGAACCCAAAGCATTCACCTTAATGTAATACACTCCAAAGAGTGCCAAGTCCCATTAAAAGCTGGGAGACAGATGAGATGAGACCGAAGCATTAAGATTTTCAGAGACTTTATCCGAATCGAGGTTTATCTGTTTGGCTAGATGGTACTGAAGGTCATGTTTAGACAATAAGCATCTGTCCTTCCACACCTTCTCTTTTTCCACCTCTTCCTTCTCCATATGAATCATTTCCATAGCATCTTAATGTCCAATTTCACATGATCTAGTCTTCACCACAATTGATATGGCATAAATATAAATGCCATTCTTTACCCTGTTGAGGACCAAATTTAGGAGCAAAGTGAAAAGAGGATCCTGAGATCAGAACTGATATACGTAAAAGTAGCTCAGTCATGTCCGACTGTTTGCAACCCATGGACTCTACAGTCCTTGGCATTCTCCGGGCCAGAATACTAGAGTCGGTAGCCTTTCTTTTATCCAGGGTATCTTCCCAATCCAAGGATTGAACCCAGGTCTCCCACGTTGTGGCAAATTCTTTACCAGCTGAGCCACAAGGGAAGCCCAAGAAAACTGGAGTGGGTAGCCTATCCCTTCTCCAGAGGATCTTCCCGACCCAGAAATCGAACTGGGATCTCCTGCATTGCAGGCGGATTCTTTACCAACTGAGCTATGAGAGAAGCCCAAATGGAAGTCACTACCATTATGGAGAGAGGAATTAGAGACCCTGCTTAGCAATAGCAGCAGTGGCACACTGCATTTCCTCTTTTCTGCTTGGAAAGTCATTCGTTCTCTATCCCCCTGCCCCAGTATATAGATGTGTTGTCTTGTTAGCCCCCTTAGCACATGCCTAGAGCTGGAAAGTTACACAGACTCTTCACCTTTTTCCTCTGTTTCACTCCTGTCCTACTGCTTCTTTGGTTTCAAAAGACAGTGACTCTTTTGACCTATTTTCTAAGTGCATACCATCTGGTAAATCTTCACCTATAAAAATGCTTGCCTGGAGCCAAATAATGGATAAATAGTGGGAAGGTGAACTGCACAGACTCTCAGCGTTGGGAAAAGCTTCATCTGGGCTGCTGTCTCACCAGGCACCACCCTCTCATGCACGCTGACGTGCGGCACATTCCAGAAAGCAAACCTGTCCAAGGGTGACAATGCATATTCAGATGATGCTGTATGCTCTCAGAGCCAAGTTCTCCTGAGGCGCTGGAAGAAGTCTCTAGTGTGAATGATGTTCTTCCTGTTCCAGCTTCTCGGTGAAAACAATCTTTGCATACTTTGATGTAAAGTTAGGCCCAGGGCTTCAGATATCTTGACCGCTGCTATCCAGGCTCCCATCAGATATTGGAGAAACAGTGAGGAGAGTTAAGTTTATACCTATTACCTCTTAGTCTAATGCCATTCTTAATCAAGGTGAGTCCCCAGGGTCAAGCCTTTCCCCATGATGAATGGATGCTGAGAATTCATTCTTAGCTCACGTCTCAGGTATCAGAGGCCTGCCATGTAGGTAGCTGAATTCCCTTGAGCCTGGGTGACTCCACTTCTTCTTGTGGCTCTGCCTTGCCCTCTGTCAGCAACTCTTATAGGCACTGTGGGCATTTTGGGAGGCAGTCTCTACTGTCAGTCACAGGCAGGAAATGGATGCCCAAGCCAAAAATAATACAGAAGCCTCCTCCAATCAGTCATGCAGATGAGGGAATATTAACCACATGGACAAAATGTCATGAAAACCGTACAAAAGAAACGTGTGTGGAAAGTTTTCTAAAACTGAAACAGAAGGGAGAAGAGGACTCATGGGAGGAGAAAGTTAAAACCAGGAAAGAAGGAAGAGTAAAAAATGGAAAACTGGTGAAGTGTGGTCTGCCTAACCTCAATTCAAGTTGAATTCTAGGTCATCCTGTGGGAGGAAGTGAAAGATTAATTAGCTAATGGTTGCTGTGTGGTTTAGTGAGACTGTGAGTACCTGCCTCAGTCTTGTCTCCTCTGCTAACCAGCTGGAAGGTCTTTTCTACTCACAGTTTTCCCAAGTAATACTAGGACAATAAGGGTTCTGACCAGACCTGATAGTCTAGGAGTCTCAAATTTGTACAATGGAATTGGAGCAATACACACACCAGATTGTGCAGTTAAAGAGAAAATGCCCACATTATAGCCAAGTTGACCAATTAATTAGCTGTTCAGTGAAGTTTCAAAGCAGATTCTTTTGGCCCATGTCTTAACCTATGTGACATCCCATTCATCTTTGGCTCAAGTGACTTCACTTAACCGTTTGATCTCACTTTTCCAAAAGATGAGACCTCATAATTATACCAACAAATTAATTTGTCCATTGTGCAGGCTCATCTTAGAACCAAATAAGTTAGAGCACTAATATGACCAATTGTATGAGAGCAGATTGAGCAAACTTGCACATATAGTCACAATTAGAAGTAAAAGAGTACTAATATAGTATAAAACTTCATTTTGCTTATGAGAATACTGAGGTTTAGGAAGGACAAGCGACTCATCCAATGATACATATCTAACTGGTAGAAGGGCTCAGACTGGGAAGTTTAGCATCAGGCAGAAAGAAAGGGAAGCAAGAGAGAGAGACAGTAAAAGAAAAAAAGAGAGCGAGAGAAGGGTGAGTGTGGGAGAGATGTTAAGCTATATGTTTTATTTTGCTGTGAGCTGTTGTAAAAGGTAAGCATCTCTTTGACAATAATTTGTTTCCAGGCTATCTCTGGGGACCCATGTTTGGGACTGGAAACGATCTTTGTGGACTGTGTTGGAAGTAATTTTTTTTTCCTTTTCTGTCTTCACAATTGCACATGCTTATTTTATTGAGCCTCCCACAGTTCCTCCTAAGGTTTCCTTTTGGAAACCAGGAATTAATCATATTAAATGTTGTGACCCATAACTTTCTGACAATGAAAAAAAGAAAATAGCATCTCTTTTGCTACGTTGAACCAGAAATCCAGCAATCTGCCTTTGGAGCATGGAGTCTCCAGACCATTTATCTTCCCACAGTTGGCAAACTTTCCCTCATCCTTTTGGAAGATTTTATGTATACCTCTGTGGCTTTGGAGAGTTATGAAGATTCAGGTGTAGGTACGGAAAGTGAAAGTATTAATCGCTCAGTCATGTCTGACTCTTTGCCACCCCATGGACTGTAGCCTGCCAGGCTCATCTGTCCATGGGATTCTCCAGGCAAGAATACTGGAGTGGGTTGCCATTTCCTTCTCTAAGGGGTCTTCCTGACCCAGGGATTGAATGCGGGTCTCCTGCATTGCAGGCAGAGTTTTTTTTTTTTTTTTTTTTTTTTTGCCATCTGAGCCATCTACAGAGAAGTCACAATTTTGACAGACTTGGCTTTGATACAACACGGAGCTTTTCTTGGCCAGAAAAATCAGTAAAGCATGCCTTCCAAAGGCTAGCCTGTCACTGGGCCATGATAAGGATAGTGCTTTTGGAAGTATCCTCCAGAAAACCATGTCTCACTCTGTAAACAAACAAGCAATAAGGCTGAACACTTCATCGTGGCTTAGACTTATGCCAGTATAGCACTTCACACAAAGTAGTCGAATTGAAGAGGAACTAACAAAGACAAGGGACATTTTTTAAATTCTTAATTTAGTGTCTAGTATATGCATGGGTTTTACAGTCCTGGGAGAGGAGTTCAAAGATGCTTTACTATTAATAAATCATAGTAAAAAAGCATTAAGTAACTCAATGCTTTTGCCCTCAAAGAGGGTACAATCAGGAGGCTCTCCTGAATAACCTGGGGGAGGAAAACAGATGCAACTTAGACTATAAGGACCATCAGGAAATATAGAGAAGATGCTCGGCTGTCCAATGAGGGTAAGCCACTGCCGTATTTTCAGTGCTGGTGGAGAGGTGGAACCAGGAAATTCTTCTGTTTGGCATTTTTTCAAGGATGGAAGAGTCTTTTGGAGCATGGAGATGGTGGGATGGTGATGGGAGGAAAGCTCTGTCAATAAAGGTATTTAGGAGGAAAGACCCAACAAACACTTGGGAAATGGTAAGTTCTGTTGAGGTTAGGATCCGCAGCTGGGGAATCTTGGTAGGTAAGGAGTATGTTGTGCTGGAGTTTAAAGGTTTTACCCCACACTCTGAGGCTTGTGCTTAATTAAGTAGACAGTGGGCAGCCATTTCATTATTCAGGCAAAAATTGTGAGATGATCAAATTATCGTCTTTTTCCCCTGACTGCTCCTTTCCTCTTGTCTGGGTTGGGCAAACTTACCCCATCTTGCATTTTTCATATGACATTGTAATAATTCATTTCTTATTTGAATTGTACCCACTACCTACCCTTCTTCTTCTGGCCCACCCCCTAGATTATAAGCCTCTTAAAAGAAGCATATCTACTCAGGTGCTCAGAGAAAAAAATAAATAATAATGAGTCATTCCTGACTCATCTGTTTCCCTCTCTAGCTAAAATCAAAGAGGGTTCCAATATGTTGGCCTCAGGCACCTGGAAGCGTGATGGCGCATGAACGAACCACAGACATTGAAGCAGGAGTGTGAGGGGATGAGTGGCTGAGGTAGCAGTTGGCAGCCCCGCGCAGAGTAGAGCTAGAGATTCACCAAAGGGGAAGACTGGAAAATTAAGGAAAGGGAGTGGAAGGGGAGACCCCTGTGGTTCACCTTAAACAGAGAGGCAGAGTAAGAGGGCATCGGGCAGACACAGAGAAGGAATGGCAGAATTGTTGGAGAAGAAATGAGGGCACAGAGAAGAAGGAATTTCAGAAGAATGGGGTGGGGGGCCACGAGGGCCCGAGCTACGGGGTTCATAGAAGTTGGGGCTATATGAGAATTTGTATGAACATATTGTCGGCTCTGGAGACAGCAGAAAAGTTAGCAATTATGTATTTACTGTGCCTCGTATGGTTAAGCGGGGGTGGGGTGGGCTGTGTGCCAAGTTCAGCTGGTAGAGAGGTAATGAATAAGTAGATGATGAGAAAATAGGGGGCGAAGGTGCAGAAAGTGAAACGTGGCTGTGGTTGGAGCTTCTTAGAAGCTCCGGCTTCTTAGAAGGCTTTGTTCTATAGTGAGCCCTTGATGGGAAGTGACACATTCATTCTTAGCAGGCCTTCAGTCTAAGGCTCCCCCCATTTGGGGAGCATGAATACAATGCCATACTCTTTATCCTGTGTCATTCTGCCTCCCTGTGAAGGCCACATATAGAAAAGGTTTTAGTATTTTAAAAGAGGTCAGAGAGGCAGGCTCCACCTTGCTTGTCCCACAGACATAACACACAGGCACTTAATTTTTGGTCATCATAACGGCTGTTTGAAAGTTTCTCTTTCTGGTGCCATGGATATGTGCTGTGCTACCATGAGTGTGTGGAGGAACAGTTCAAGTTTTGGTAAATGAATCTTACTGAATGTTTACTGTGTCAAAGTTTTAGAGACTAAAGCTTAATTGTTGATCCTTCAGAGGTCTTTACTACTCTGTGGAATAAATATATATATGATGGTTCATAATGTGCTTACCTTCTTGCAAACGATTATGAGCTCTTAGTTACTTAACATATAACATAGTTCCAAGATACAACATATAGAGAGACCAGAACAAAAGAAAGGCAAGAAAGGGCTCCTGACCTTAAGTTCCCTATACTCTACTGAAAAGAGATGAAGTTAACATACATAAAACAACCTGAGGATTAATGCAGACCAAATTTAATCTGTGCCAACTCAGTGGCCAACAACGGGAGCCACAGTGATACAGGATCAGAAAGGATGACAGTGTTTAGTGAAAAACAAAATCCTGGACTTGAACCCTAGAGAGTGGATACATAGTGACTCACTGAGGTACCAGGTGGATGTCAACTAAAAAATTAGTCACAACCTGAAAGCAGAGTTATTTTATTTGGTGATAATGTTAAGGACTCTGAGCCCAGGAGGCAGGAGAGGCAGTCAAACTACACACAAGTTGGCAACAAAGGGAGCAAGCATTCTGAACATAAAAGATTATTGTTAAGTAGTAAGGGAAAGGGCTTCCCAGGCGGCGCTAGTGGTAAAGAACACACCTGCCAAAAGAGATGAGGCTTTGACCCCTGGGTCTGGAAGATCCCCTGGAGGAGGGCATGGCAACCCACTCCAGTATACTTGCCTGGGGAATCCCCATGGACAGAGGAGCCTGGCGGGCTACAGTCGATAGGGTCACACAGAGTTAGGCACAACTGAAGCAGCTTACCACATAGCACGCACAGTAGTGTGTTAATTGCTCAGTCGTGTCCAACTCTTTGCAACCCTATGGGCTGTAGCCCGCCAGGCTCCTCTGCCCATGGGGATTCCCCGGGCAAGAATACCGGAGTGGGTTGCCATGCACTTCTCCAGGGGCTCTTCCCAATCCAGGGATCGAACCCAGGTCTCCGGCTTCGCGGGCATACTCTTTACCATTTGAGCTACCAGCTCACACAATAAGGAAAACCAAAAGTCAAGCTAAGGAATTTAGCATTCTTCTGTGTTTGGGCAGATGCAAGCCTCTGGGCGCACTGAATTCATTCCTTTCATATGCACCTCAGCTATCTGGGGCCAAATTCTGTTTTGTTTTGTTTTTTATTTCTCACACCTGCTCCACCACCCCACCCCACCCCCAGCTCTTTGCCAGTCACCATGGGGGTGGTGGCATGCTGGATCTCAGGCATTGTTCTTCCTTCCAAAGCCCTCATTCACTTTTGGAAGCTTGAAATCACTGATGACTGTTCCATCCTTGTTTATTGATATGGCTGGAGCTATTCCATTTCACATGGGCGAAGACCTGGAGCTGAGCGTATGTGGCGGGTACAGGAAGGTACTTAGCTAGGTTGAAGTTAGCAGTTGAGTGGGGATGGACTTTTAAGAGGGCTTCCCTGGTGGCTCAGATGGTAAAGAATCTGCCTGCAGGAGACTCGGGTTCGATCCCTGGGTTGGGATGGTCCCTAGGAAAAGGGAATGGCAATCCACTCCAATATTCTTTTTTTTTTTTTTTCACTCCAATATTCTTGTCTGGGAAATCCCACGGGCAGAGGAGCCTGGCAGGCAACAGTCCATGGGTTCAGCTGGACTTTTAAGAAGGCAGAGTTGCACACAGAGAATATGAAACTGTATCCTGGAGGGATGAAGTACATGCTGGCCCAGATGAAGGGTGGTGAGCTTGGTGCCTGGTGAAATGATGAAGTCCCAGGAAACATGCCTCCCTCAAAGACCTTGTAAAGCTCCCAGGAGACAAGAAATGGATATATACACATGTGGAAAGCAACTAGAGAGAATAATGACAGACTACCCATTAATGACTGGAAATAACCACCAGGTCTACAGGAAAATAACTTTCAGAATAGTGAGTTGCATGTTGTAAAAGCAAGTTGATGTGAGTGTTTACTTGATTACAGAAGGATTCAGAACGAATTAGATAAAAACAAGAAAGATACAATGGGATCTAATTAAAATTAAAAGCTTCTGCACAACAAAGGAAACTATAAGCAAGGTGAAAAGACAGCCTTCTGAATGGGAGAAAATAATAGCAAATGAAGCAACTGACAAACAACTAATCTCAAAAATATACAAGCAGCTTATGCAGCTCAACTCCAGAAAAATAAATGACCCAATCAAAAAATGGGCCAAAGAACTAATAGGTAATTTTTGAAGCAATTAGAATACTTGTTCTCTGTCATCCACTCTGCAAGGTAAAGTGAGTAAGAATTTAACCCAGCATATGCTAAGTCAAAGCCAATGTTTTATCTACATTTTAAAAATATAGAATGAAGACAGAATATGAAACAGGCTAGGTACTAAACTATTTTTACAACACACAACAAGTGACCTGAAATTCCTATTACCATACATTTTTAGTACATTAAGTAGTTTTGTTTCAAATAACTGAATAACTATAGATATCATTAAAAACCTTAGAACCAATCATTTGGAAGCTTCTGCATGCCAGTAATTTTGTTCTTCAAGAACACACATTGCTGCTTCTCATTGCAACTAATGAATTTTTATATATATATATATATATCTGTCAGGGGTGTTAAGCCCTTGTACACATACATACTACAAAAGTAGGGTTTTCTTCCTGAGTATCCTTTCTCCGGTATGAAGATTGCAACAAACATATAAGAAATCTTTTTCTTTGTATAAAACAGCAGCAGGAATTTCCCATTGTACACAATAAGAGCCATCATCCTTCCACCTATTATGTCATGTTCATTCTAAAATGAATAGTAAAAATATCTTTTACTATGTAATTAGAAACAGATTCTTTGAACAGGTAAAATAATTTTTAAATTAAAAACATCTACCCAAAATCTTGCCTTCTAAGAAGAAAAAGAGGTCTTGAAACTTTTTGAAACCTTAGCCAGCCAGGTGGCCAATATACTGGTCACATGAGGACTTAGAAAAGTACACGTGACTCTACACAGGAAAGGTCTTAGAAAACCTTTCTCCAAAAGAATGCTCTTCTCCACTGTGGCAAGAGCATCTTCCTCTAATACACAGCACAGTGCATTATATCATCAATGGGAGACACCCAATCACATAGGCTTGAATGTGCACAAAGAAAAAGCAGTGACTTCTGATATTTAATGACCCTTTATATTACTACAGTTGACAGTATTTTCTACCTTATGGCTACAGCTTATGGAATTTAAGAACATTATGAGTCACCTATAACAATTTCCCAAACTCCTTAAGGTGAAAAATACTTTAATTTTAAAAAAAGGAAGAAGAAAATGAAAGCCTTTCTTTTCTCCTGATTTTGAACAGATGCCCTTTGGAAAAATGTTGATGTCCTTTTAGTACATCAGAATGTCAGCTGAGCAAAGAAATACAAATGCCTGGACTTTTTCTGTAAGTTAAAATAATTTAAGTAAATTTAGTCAAAGTAAATGACATCTAGTGAGGAATACAAGAAAACTATTTATTTATAAATACATTCACTTAAATTCTAAACAAGTAATTTTGCTAAGCTATAATTTGAGAAATTATAATGCAATTCTGACAAAAAAATATCAAGAATTTTAAGTGGTAAAAAAGTGAGAGTGGATAAAAGAATATAAATTGATAAAAAGGTTAATCCACAAGCCCATACATCTTAATGTTACAATCTATGGTTATGAGTAATCATTTGGAAACAAAACCTCCTCTAAGTGTCTCTTATCTTTTTTTTCTGGCTTCATGACAGCTAATCAGCTATGGCTGACATCATTTTAGGATTAAGTCACATTTCTACAAATCTGAGGCTGTAAAAAGAGATTTACGTTACTGGCCAATCAACTAGATTTTGATGGAGTATTGAGAAGACAGCATTATTATCTAACACAGACTAAAGTTATTTTAATTACGGTTTTAAATAATTATTGAATTTAGCAGATCTTTGTTGGTTAGTCACTAAGTCGTGTCTGACTCTTTTGTGACCCCATGGGTTGTAACCCACCAGGCTCCTCTATCCCTGGGATTTCCCAGGCAAGCATACTGGATGGGTTGTCACTTCCTTCTCCAGGGGACCTTCCCAACCCCGGGGTTGAATCTACATCTCCTGCATCAACAGGTTGGATGTTTTACATTTGAGCCAGCAGGGAAGCATATCTTTAAACCAAAATAAACAAAAAGTAAAAGGAATATGAAATACAAAAAGGAAAAATCACAATGTTAAGTAAGTTATTAAGAATTAAAACTAAATGCACCCAAACCAGTTTGTTCCCAAACAACTCTGACATCAGAGTTTACCAAGATTAATCAGTGGTCAAGGATATTGATGTCATAGATAGAGGAAGTCTGATCTGGTACCAGACACATATTTCATAACTTTTCAGCATTTTGCTTTAAGATTAAGTTTGATCGCTTGGTTATAGTTCTTCATTTCTTTAAAACTTGAGAAAAGATTCTTTGCCTTTGAATGTCATCTTAATAATACTCAAGATTCAGGTATTTAGGATACTTATTTGTTGTAAAGAAAAAAAGATTGTTCTATCACACATTTATGAAGCCATTTACTAAGACCAGATTCACTTCCTTCACTCTTTAAACTCTAGAGCACAAGGTCCATTGTCACTTTCCCCAACGTTACTTTTATGGGTCTGAGTTAAGTTAGTCTCCACGCTGATGGCTCTCTCAACACTCAGGCTCTCCATTCCTTGATTTCCTCTCCTTCAATAGTCTTGTATTCCATCCTACTTCAGTGACTCAGGCTCATGGACATACTACAGACCAGAGGATGGCAAATTATGGACTTGGACCAGGCCAGTCACTTGTTTATTTTAATAGGTTTTATTTGAAAAAGTAATTTCAGGTTCACAGAAGAATAATTTTAAAATATAGAAATTTTCCATATGTACACATCCTGTCCCCACATATACAGAAACTCCTACTAGCAACTTTACTCATCAGAGTGGTACATTTTTTTACATTCAGTGAACCTACAATGACATTAGAGTTTAAGTGTTTTGCATTATGAGTTTTGACAAATGCCTAGTGACATGCATCCACCATTGTAGTATTGGCAGAATTCCTTCACTGCTGGAAGGCTTGTGTGCTTTCCTATCCATCCCTCTCTCCCTGCTAATCCCTGGAAACCACTATTCTTTTTACACTCTGCATAATTTTGCCTTTTCCAAACTGTCATATAGTTAGAATCATATAGTTTACTGTTGATTACTGTATCATATACATTGATTACAATGCATAGCCCATACAGATTTGTTTCTTTCACTTAGTAATACACATTTAAGTTCCCTCTGTCTTTACATTACTGGATAACTCATTTTTTAATACTGAATACTATTGCATTGTTTGGATGTACCACAGTTTATTTACTCATTCATCTACTGAAGGATAAGGCCTCCCAGGTGTCTCAGTGATAAAGAATCCATCTGCAATGCAGGAGATGTGGGTTTGACCGCCAGGTTGGGAAAATCCCCTAGAGAAGGAAATTAGCAACTCACTCCAGATGCTTACCTCCCAGAGGAGGAGCCTGGCAGGCTACAGTCCGTGGGGTCACACAGAATTGGACACAACCTAGTGACTAAACAACAACAACAAAATTGAAGGATATCTGTGTTGCATCTAAATTTTGTCAATTATGAATAAAACTGCTCTAACCATCTATGTGCAGGGTTTTTTTCTGTAGACATAGTATCAACTTATTTGAATACATATCAATGAACGTAATTATTGAATTGAATCATATGGTAAGAGTATGATTAATTTTGTAAAAAATTGCCAAACTGTCTTCTAAAGTGGTACCATTTTGTATTGCACCAGAGATAAATGGGAGTTCTGGTTGTTTCACATTCTTGCCAGAATTTTGTGTTGTCAGTCTTCAGAATGTTGGTCATTCCAACAGATATACATTGATATATCGTTTAAACCTGCAATTCCCTGATGATATATGATGCTGAACATCTTTACCTATGCTTATTTGCCCTGTGTATCTTCTGTATTGAGGTATCTGTTTAGGTTTTTGGTCTGTTTTATAATCGAATTGCTTGCTTTCTTATTATTGAGTTTTAAGCATTTGTTGTAATCTTGGATAACAGTCTTTAGACATGTATTTTGTGAATATTTTCTCCCTGTGTCTTGTCTTTTTATTCCCTTGACATAGTCTTTGAAAGAGAAATTTTTCTTTTTAATGAATTTGAGATAATCTATTATTTATTTCATGGATCATGCTTTGGAGTAGAAGTTAGTCTCTGCCAAATTCAAAGTCATCTAGGTTTTCTCCTATGTTAACCTCTGGTGTTTTATATTTAGATTTATGAACCATATTGAGCTAATTCTTATAAAGGGTGTAAGGTGTGTGTTTAGATTCATCTTGTTACATATGAATGTCCAGTTGCTCTAGTACCATTTGTTGAAAGACCATCTTTGCTCCATTTTATTTGCCTTTGCTCATTTCTCAAAGATAGTTGACTAGGTGTATATTGACTTGGTCCTTTATTCTCTTCCACGGATCTATTTTTCCTTTCCTTTGCCAATATCACATTATCTTAGTTACTACAGCTTTATAGTAAGTCTTGAGATTGGGTATTGTCAGTCCTTCAACTTTGTTCTTTATGTTCAATATCGTGTTGGCAATTCTGGGTCTTTTGCATCCTTATATAAACCTTAGAGTCAGTTTGTTGATATTCACAAAATAAGTTGCTGAGATTTTCATTGAGGCTGCATTGAATCTGTAGCTAAGGTAGAAAAGAACTGACATCTTGATGATATTATCTTCTTATCCATGAACATGAAATATCTCTTTTATTTAATTCTGCCTTTCTTTCATTGGAGTTTTTAATTTTTCCTCATACATATCTTGTACATACTTCATTAGTCTTATACCTAGTATTACATACATTTTGGGGGTTCCCAATGTAAATTATATTTGTTTATTTATTTTTTCTTTTTTTGCTGATAAATTTTAATTTTGTTAATAAATTTATTCACTTTAATTGAAGGCTAATCACTTTACAATATTGTAGTGGTTTTGCCATACATTGACATGAATCAGCCATGGGTGTACATGTGCTCCCTATGCTGAACCCCCCTCCCACCTCTCTCCTATTCCATCCCTCTGGGTCATCCCAGTGCACCAGCCCTGAGCACCATGTCTCATGCATAGAATCTGGACTAGCAATCTGTTTCACGTATGATAATATGCATGTTTCAATGCCATTCTTCCAAATCATCCCACCCTCGCCCTCTCCCACAGAGTCCAAAAGACTGTTCTATACATCTGTGTCTCTTTTGCTGTCTCTCATACAGGGTTATCGTTACTATCTTTCTAAATTCCATATATATGCATTAGTATACTGCATTGATGTTTTTCTTTCTGACTTACTTCACTCTGTATAATAGGCTCCAGTTTCATCCACCTCATTAGAACTGATTCAAATGTATTCTTTTTAATGGCCGAGTAAAATTCCATTGTGTATATGTACCACAGCTTTCTTGCTGATGGACATCTAGGTTGCTTCCATGTCCTGGCTATTATAAGCAGTGCTGCAATGAACACTGGGGTACACATTTCTCTTTCAGTTCTGGTTTCCTCAGTATGTATGCCCAGCAGTGGGATTACTGGGTCATATGGCAGTTCTATTTCCAGTTTTTTAAGGAATCTCCACACTGTTCTCCATAGTGGCTGTACTAGTTTGCATTCCCACCAACAGTATAAGAGGATTCCCTTTTTTCCACATCCTCTCAAGCATTTCTTGTTTGTAGACTTTTGGATAGCAGCCATTCTGATTGACATGAAACGGTACCTCAATGTAGTTTTGATTTGCATTTCTGAGTCGGACACGACTGAGCGACTGAACTGAACTGAACTGAACTGATAATGAGTGATGTTGAGCATCTTTTCATGTGTTTGTTAACCATCTGTATGTCTTTGGAGAAATGTCTGTTTAGTTCTTTGGCCCATTTTTGATTGGGTCATTTATTTTTCTGGAATTGACCTGCAGGAGATGCTTGTATATTTTTGAGATTCATTCTTTGTCAATTGCTTTGTTTGCTATTATTTTCTCCCATTCTGAAGGCTGTCTTTTCACCTTGCTTATAGTTTCCTTCATTATGCAAAAGCTTTTAA